>CM053038.1:1995529-2400529 GCA_028564925.1 Lithobates sylvaticus
CGTGATTGACGCTGGATCTACTTCAGGGGGCATTGTCAAAAACGTTTTCCCTGTTCAGGAGTTCTGGTGCGAACGAACCGAGGGGGGGGGTATTCAACCCATCACTAATGTTCAGAATAGCACTGTGACTGAATTCTAATTACCTGTTGTAAATATTACTTGGTGCGGCTCTGCATGTGAAAAACGTTTTCTTTTTTTACATTTCCAGATAAGAACAGCAGAGATGACAATGACCACAAGACCCCCGATTACAGCTGCAGCGATTACTTCCAATCTTACAGGTAATTTTTTTTCTGTAAGAAACATATTACAGAATAATAAATGGGGGTCGGAGAAAAAAGATGAAAGAATGCACAAAATAAATGAAACATAAAGTGATACTAAACACACACTCTTTATATTATATTATATTATATTTTTTGTATGTGGACGGTGGCACCATAATTCATTTAATTTAAAAAAATCTTTTTCTTTATCAATATACAGCTGTCACCCAGCCTGTCTGCAGCAGGAGGAGCTTCTAGTCCTCTGCTGCTGGTCACATGCTCAAAATAAAAAAGCAGCCTTTGGGATACAGAGTATAAATAAATAATTAATATCAATAAACTGTTTGAAATCATCATACAAATATATATTTGAAATCAACCATGTTTGACTGTAGGGACTGTATTCTTTTCTTTAAAGGTCTCATTTCTTTTTCTGATATCAATTGCTTCCTGTAACCATCAACAGGTTTCTTACACACCTCTCTACTGGAATTTTGAACCATTCTTCATTCAACAACTGCTCCAGATCTTTCAGATTGGAAGGGATCCTTTTCCCAACTGCTGTTTTGAGATCTTTCCACAGCTTCTCTATGGGATTTAGATCTAGGCTCATTGCTGGCCAGTTCAGTACTCTCCAGCGCTTTGTCTTAAACCATTTCTGGGTGCTTTTTGGCATGTACTTTGAGTCATTGTCTTGCTGTCAGACCCATGACCTCTGACAGAGACCCAACTTTCTGACACTGGGCCCTACATTGCGCCCCAAAATTCTTTGTTAGTCTTCAGATTTCATAATGCCATGCAGACGGTCAAGACTTTCAGTGCCTGAAGCAGCAAAGCAACCCCAAAACATCAGTGAACCTCCACCATGTTTGACTATAGGGACTGTATTCTTTTCTTTAAAGGTCTCATTTCTTTTTCTGAAATCAATTGCTTCCTGTAACCATCAATGAGTTTCTTACACCTCTCTACTGGATATTTGGACCACTCTTCTTTCGCCAACTGCTCCAGGTCTTTCAGATTGGAAGGGATCCTTTTCCCAACTGCTGTTTTGAGATCTTTCCACAGGTTCTCTATGGGATTTAGATCTAGGCTCATTGCTGGCCAGTTCAGTACTCTCCAGCGCTTTGTCTTAAACCATTTCTGGGTGCTTTTTGGCATGTACTTTGAGTCATTGTCTTGCTGTCAGACCCATGACCTCTGACAGAGACCCAACTTTCTGAAACTGGGCCTTACATTACACCCCAGAATTCTTTGGTAGTCTTCAGATTTCATAATGTCATGCACACGTTCAAGACATCCAGTGCCAGAAGCAGCAAAGCAACCCTAAAGCATCAGCGAACCTCCACTATGTTTGACTGTCGGAACTGTATTCTTTGCTTTAAAGGCCTAATTTCTTTTTCTGAAAACAGTAGAATGATGGGCTTTACCAAAAAGCTGTAATTTTGTTTTGTCTGTCCACAGCACAGTCTCCCAAAAGGTATTTTGACTTCCCCAGGTAAGTTTTGGCAAACTCCAATCTGGCTTTTTTATGTTTCTCTTGGGTCTCCTACCATAGCGTCCCTTTTCATTCAGATGGCAACGTTGACAATGTTGCGCACAGTAGACACAGGAACATTAAGATCTCTGGAGATTGAACCTTGAGAGTGTCCATGCTTTTTCACAATTTTTGTTCTCAAATCCTCAAACAATTCTTTTCTGCTCTTTTTCTTCTCCATACTCCGTGTGGCATGCAGAGACACACAACAGAAAGGTTGAGTACACCGGTGGCTGCTGCTTGTCAGGTGGAAGCATTCGGGTGGCTGCGCTGCCACCTAATTGCGTCGGTACCCGAGCACACCTCCGCCATGTATTCAAGACTCTGCTTGCCCATTTGTGGCCCCCAGGAGTGACATGGCGGGTGTCGGTGAGTAGAGAGGAGGGAGAACATCGGACACACAACCGCTCTTCTCTCCTTGCTGTGATCCAGGAAAGTGACATGTATGACATCTCTTCTGGGTTGCCCTGTCACTTTCCCCAGCTGGCATAGACGGAAAGTAATGTTTTTCAGTGCTATCTGCATTGCAATACATTCAGTGGAGCCCAGAGTGGACATTGGGGGGACTTTTAGACCCAGCGTGTCTCATTAAAGAGAACCTGTCACCTAAAAATCAGCACATAGGGGACTTTTTGTCCAATGTGATGAAAAATATGATTTTCCCTAAAATGTAAGCTACGTCCCAAGCACATAAAATCCCTCATCCAAAAATATATATATATATATATGCATGTATGAACGTAAACGCATGCATTGAGGATGCCTACCTGTGAAAATGTTGATTGCGATACACATGTTACATATTGCCGCACACACCATAACCCTAAACTGATGACCTATAGAGGGCTTTTGAAGCATCGCCTATAGAAAATATATATATAGGGTACTGTCGCCATTTCATGGGCGCACATAAATGTAAGGCTTGACATGTTGGATATCTATTTACCCATATTTTATATTGTACCAAAAATGTAGGTAGTTTATTGTGTTAGTTTTCTCTAAAATTTACTTTAGTGTGTTTTTAACTAAAATTTTGCCTTTCTGGCAATTTATAAAAAAAAGGTTGGTCTTACTGTCTTTTTTTTTTTTTTTTTTGGTGCTTCAGAATTCTCTGCCTATCCTGAGATGTAAATCCGGCCCTGGTAGCTAGCACTTCCCTGGCAGCACTGGGGCCATTATTTAAGATCCCAACCACAGCACTACCTGCTGGGAGTTTGAATGTCCTCCCTTTGCCTGTGTGGGTTTCCTCTTGAGTCCTGAGTACTCCGGTTTCCTCCCACACTCCAAAGACATGCTGGTAGGGTAATTGGCGCTAGCATGTGTATGTATAAATGTGAGTTAGTGCCGGTTCACACTACAGCGACTTGGGATCCGACTTATAAGTCCTCAAGTCGCCCCAAGTTGCTGGACATAAGAAATGCCATAGAAGTAAATGAGAGCTGTCTTAATGTACACACTACTGAAGTTTCTCCGACTGTTCCTGTACTACTTCAAGGATACTTCAAGGCAACTTGTACCCATAGATTTCAATGTAAATTGCCTCCAAGTCGGATCTCCATCTATATTGAAGCGACTTTACAGGAAAAAGAAAATAATTTACCCAGGTACTTCCCATGTTTACCCAGGTAACCCCCTCCCTCCCACAGAGCTGGTTATTCTGTGATTGGCAACAGCCACAGTCGCTTGTCCTGGAGGCAACTTTAACCACTTCAATACCGGGCACTTAAACACCTTCCTGCCCAGACCAATTTTGAGCTTTCAGCGCTGTCGCACTTTGAATGACAATTGCGCGGTCATGCTACACTGTACCCAAATGAAATTTTTATCATTTTTTTCCTCCCCACAAATTGAGCTTTCTTTTGGTGGTATTTAATCACCTCTACGGTTTTTATTTTTTGCTAAACAAATAAGAAAAGACCGAAATTTTTGAAAAAAAATATGTTTTTTTTTGTTTCAGTTTCAAAACTTTGTAAATAAGTAAGTTTTCTCCTTCACTGATGGGCACTGATGGGGCGGCACTGATGGGCACTGATGAGGTGGCACCAATGAAGTGGCACTGATGAAGTGGCATTGATGGGCACTGATATGTGGCACTGATAGGCAGTACTGATAGGCAGCACTGATAGGTGGCACTGATAGGTGGCACAAATTGGCACTGATAGGTGGCACGGATTGGCATGGATAGGCGGCATGGATGGGCATGGATAGGCGGCACAGATGGGCATGGATAGGCGGCACAGATGGGCATGGATAGGTGGCACGGATGAGCATGGATGGGCACTGATAGGCGGCATGGATGGGCACTGATAGGTGGCACTGATGGGCACTGATAGGTGGCACAGATAGGCACTGATAGGTGGCACGGATAGGCACTGATAGGCAGCATTGTTTTATACTGATGGATGCCAATCAGTGCCAAACAATAATGCATGCCAATCAGTGATGCCCATTGTGGACACTGATTGGCATCCATTGTGGGTACTGATTAGCATCCATTGTGGGCACTGTGTCATCCCTGTTGGTCTAGGGTGGCATACCTGGTGCTGGGCATCCCTGGTGGTCTAGTGGCGTCCCTGGTGGTCCAGTGTGGGCATCCTCGGGGGGGGGGGCTGCTCTGATAATCAATCAGCACAGACCCCGCCTGTCAGAGGAGCAGCCAATCGTCTCTCCTCTACTCACGACGCGAGTGAGGAAAAGCCGATCACCGGCTCTTCCTATTTACACTGTGATCAGCCGTGATTGGACACGGCTGATGACATGGTAAAGAGTCTCTGTCGGAGACTCTTTACCAAGATCGTAGTTGCGGGGTGTCAGACTGACACCCCGCAACAACGATCGCCGCGATACGTCCCCGGGGGTGCGCAGCGGCTCAAAATCCTGAGGATGTCATATGACATCCGGTCAGGATTTTAAAACCACTTTGCCGACGTCTTTTGGCAATAGGGCGGGCGGCAAGTGGTTAAGTCGCGTTGTAAGTTGCACAAAGTCATGCTGAAGTCACCTCCAAATTGCCTTGCAAAGTCGCGCTGTATTTCGGGTTGCCCCTGTGTGAACCGACACTTAGGGACCTTAGATTGTAAGCTCCTTGAGGGCAGAGACTGATGTGAATGTACATATTAAAGTGCTGCATAAATTGGTGGTGCTATATAAGTACATAAAATAATATAATAATAGATATAATATAGTCTTTTTACCCCCCAATACCTGGTGAAAGCCAATATACTCACCAGGGTCCTTTGTCCAGGCCCCCAATACTGATACGGAGAGTGCTGATCCAGCACTGTGATGGTGCCCAAAGACCACTGGTTCTTCTCTTTTCTGAGAGGACCCAGCTGGTGGCCATACCATCAGATGAGTCCCTGTCTCACAGACAGACACATGGACACCAGAAGAAGGACCCCTCCAGGAAGTTAATGGAAAAAGAGCTTTTTTTTGGTTCAAGGCCGTCTACCTCCTTAAAAACATTTCTAAGGATACAGTTTAAGTAGGAATATAATTTACCTTTCACAGAGATGAAGGATACATCTGAGTGCTCTTGTACATTATGACGATCATACCGGCGTATTTTTTTAGTGCATTTGTACAGTCCAGACTGACTCCTCATTATATTAGGAATATGGAATGTGGAGTCAGATTCTGAGGATTTTATCTCCTGATCATCCTTGTAGAATGTTGTGTTTATTGAATTAAAATCTCTTACATGATGACATCTCAGAGTCAGGGGGTCTCCTTCATAGATGACAGATGGAGGTCTCTGCAGGATGACAAAATCTGAAATGTAATAAAATGATACTTTAGGTTGTTCTATTCACACCCAACAATCTGTAATGATGGAGATGAGATGATGACTCACTTCGTGTAACATTTAGGAAGACGGGATCACTGATATCACCACCGATGGTCTGGCACTGGTAATATCCTCTGTCCTCCTCTACTGAAGATCCAATGATATGAAGTCTCTGTTGATCTCCAGGTATTGGTCTCTTATCTTTGTACCAGTGATAGGTCCGGGGCTCCTCTGGTACAGTAGACGGCACATCACATGTTAGAGTCACACTGTCATGGTATAATATATTCCCCCAGTTGGGTGTGAAGGTCACCACAGGTTTGATGGCCCCTCCTATAGAAGAAAAGAGATCACACAGAACACATAGAGAGCACAGTGTGCAGCAAAACACAGAGAGGTGAACACATCTTGTATGAAAAAAACACATTCTCTATAGAAATGGGAATGTTTCTAGTCCTGGGCACAGAGATTTCCCCACACGTTGGTAAATCTTTGTTTGCAACAATGAAAAACTACTCCCCTTAAAGTGATATTAAAGTCTGTTTTTTTTCATTTAAAAATAACAAACATGTCATATTTACCTCATCTGTGTAATGGCTTTGCATAGACCAGCCCAGATCCTCCTCTTCTCGGGTCCCCCTCCAGCGCTCCTGGCCCTTCCCTCAGCTTGCTACGGGGAACACCCGAGCCCAGCAGCTGCTCTGTGTGTCCATTCAGACATGGAGCCCTCTCTCTCCTCATTGGCTCACTGACCTTGATTGACAGCAGTGGAAGCTGCTGCCAATCAAGGCCAAGCCACAGCTCTGTGTCTGAATGGACACACAGAGCAGCTGCTGGGCTCGGGTGTTCCCCGTAGCAAGCTGAGGGAAGGGCCAGGAGCGCCAGCGGGGGACCTGTGACGGCGGGGGTCCTGTGCCGGTGGGGGTCCTGTGCTGCTGTGTCTCAGCCAATCAGGGTGGTGAGTTCTGGACCGCCGAGGCACTCGTACAACATCTCTGGATTGAGATGGAGCTCAGGTAAGTATTTAGGGGGGCTGCTGCACACAGAAGGTTTTTTTTTATCTTAATGCATAAAATACATTAAGATAAAAAAAAAAAAAAAAAAATTGTTACTTTAGAACCCCTTTAACATTTTTTCTGTTAAAGCCATTTTTGCAGTGTTTGCAAACATGTTTTAAAAAAAATAATTTCATGCCCAACCATTACCTAAAGCCTCCTAAATATGATATATTTTCTGAAAGCAGAGACTCTGGACTTTTGTCACATGACCTTAGCAAACGCAATGTATTATATATTCAAGTGGTTGTAAAGTCAGACGTTTTTTTATCTTAATGCATTCTATGCAACGTGAATGTATTTCATTGGGATTTTGTTTGATAGACCAACACAACGTGGCACATAGTTGTGAAATGGAAGGAAAATGATAAATGGTTTTCAATTTTTTTTACAAATAAATATGTGAAAAGTGTGGTGTACATTTGTATTCAGCCCCCTTTACTCTGATACCCCTAACTAAAATCTAGGGGGACCAATTGCCTTCAGAAGTCACCTAATTAGTAAATAGAGTCTACCTCTGTGTAATTTAATCTCAGTATAAATGCAGCTGTTCTGTGAAGCCCTCCAGAGGTTTGTTAGAGAACCTTAGTGAAGATCATGAAGGCCAAGGAACACACCAGACAGGTCAGGGATAAAGTTGTGGAGAAGTATAAAGCGGGGTTAGGTTATAAAAAAATCTCCCAAGCTTTGACCATCTCACGGAGCTCTGTTCAATCCATCATCGGAAAATGGAAAGAGTATGGCACAACTGCAAACCTACGAAGACATGGCTGTCCACCTAAACTGACCGGCCGGGCAAGGAGAGCATTCATCAGCATTCATCAGAGGAGAGCCAAGAGGCCCATGGTAACTCTGGAGGATCTGCAGAGATCCACAGCTCAGGTGGGAGAATTTGTCCACAGGACAACTATTAGTCGTGTTCTCCACAAATCTGCCCTTTATGGAAGAGTGACAAGAAGAAAGACATTGGAGAAAGAAAGTCATAAGAAGTCCTGTTTGCAGTTTGTGAGAAGCCATGTGGGAGACACAGCAAACATGTGGAAGAAGGTGCTCTGGTCAGATGAGACCAAAATTTTACTTTTTGGCCTAAAATCAAAACGCTATGTGTGGCAGAAAACCGAATTCCTCGTACACACGATCAGACTTTCCGACAACAAAACCGTGGATTTGTGTTCGAAGGGTGTTGGCTTTAACTTGTCTTGCATACACACGGTCACACAAATGTTGGCCAACAATTACGAACGTAGTGACATACTAGACGTACTATATGGTTTTTCAGGTCTTTAGCACCAACCTTTGGGCTCCTTCTGCTAATTTTGTGTTAGTAGAAGTTTATTGAGTGTTGATTCACGCTTTTCTTTTTGCATTTTTCATTTAGCGCTATTATTATTATTATATTATTCTTGATATCACTTGAAAAAAAAGCCTTTGAAAATGTATTTGCAATAACTCCATCAGTATCACCAGCAAAGCAGCTTCATTATTATCCCATTAAAGAAGAAGAGAATTGTGCACTGCATTTGGAGATTTCATAATTTGCCGCCTCACAAATGTTAATTCTCCATTACAAACGCTAGATTACAAGACCGGCCGCTTCTGCTTCTGAGTATGCGTGGACTTTGTGCGACAGACTTGTGTACACACGATTGAAAACAACAAAAATGTATTGGTGGAAAATTTGAGAACCTGCTACCCTGTTTCCCAAAATAAGACCTAGCGTGATTGTCGGTGATGGCTGCAATATAAGCCCTACCCACCAAATAAGCCCTACCCTGTTTCCCCCAAAATAAGCCCTACCCTGAAAACAAGACCTACAAGGACTTTAACTAGGGCTTATTTGGGGGGTAGGGCTTATATTGCAGCCATCACCGACAATCACGCTAGGTCTTATTTTTGGGGAAACAGGGTAGTAACATTTGTTGGTGAAAAGTCCCAAAACAAATGTTCGATGGAGCACAAAATGGAAAGTAAATGAACAGAAAGGTAATCCAAATCCAATCAATATTTGGTGTGACCAAACTTTGCCTTCAAAATAGCATAAATTCTTCTAGGTACACTTGCATACAGTTTTTGAAGGAACTCGGCAGGTAGGTTGTTCCAAACATCTTGGAGAACTAAACACAGATCTTCTGTGGATGTAGGCTGTATCAAATCCTTCTGTCTCTTCATCTCATCCCAGACAGACTCCATGATGGGGGCCAAAACATCACTTCCAGGACTCTTTTTTCTTATTTATGCCCCAAACTTGCAAGGAACCTCCATCATGCTTCCCTGTTGCCTGCAGACACTCATTATTTTACCTCTCTCCAGCCCTTCAGAGAACAAACTGGTTCCTCCTCAAATTTTGCATCATCAGTCTAGAGCAGCCTTTCTCGACCTTTTCAACACAGAGGAACCCTTAAAATAGTTCTCTGGTCTCGGGGAACCCCTGCTAAAAATCTGAAATCTACAACTCATCATACATTAGTGTGATGGTCAGTGGGAAGAATGCTCCTTACACTTGTGGTCATTGGAAAGAATTACCTCCTTACAGATAGCTAAAAAGATCAATGGTGTCACTGGGACCTTATCTGAGAGGCAGAAATTGCCCAATGCTGAAGGAAACCCTATCAACCTCTGGAGGAACCCTGGTTGAGAATCACTGGTCTAGAGCACCAGCTCCCATATTTCTGCTCCCCGGGTCCTGTTTTCTTGCACAGTTGAGTCACTTAGCCTTGTTTCTATGTCGGAGGTATGGCTTTTTGGCTGCAATTCTTCCATGAAGACCACTTCTCGGCAGAGTTCTCTGAGCATTAGATGGGTGTGCCTGGGTCCTACTGGTTTCTGCCAGTTCTGTGCTGATGGCACTGCTGAACATTTTCCAATATTAAAGGGAAGTAAGCATGAGGTGTCTTTCATCTGCTGCATTAAGTTTACTTGGCCAACCACTGTGTCTAGGATCCTCAATGTTGCTCGATCAATGGTGTCCTCAATGCTGAGAAATACAGGCAGATACTTATCCATCCTGCCATACCATCAGGGAGGCATTGTGATTGGCCCCAAATGTATTCTGCAGCAGTACAACGGCCCCAAACATACAGCCAATGTCAATAAGAACTGTCTTCAGTGCAAGTAGAAGACCAAGAAGTCCTGGAAGTGATGATGTGCCCCCCCCCCCCCCCACAGAGCCCTGATCTCAACATAATGGAGTCTGTCTGGGATTACATAAAGGGAAAGAAGGATTTGAGGCAGAAAACATCCACAGAAGATCTATGGTTAGTTCTCCAAGATGTTTGGAACACCCTAACTACCGCGTTCCCTCAAATGTACCTAGAAGAACTGATGCTTGTATGAAGGCACAGGGTGGCCACACCAAATATTGATTTGATTTGGATTTCTGTTCTTTTATATTTCATTTTGTTAATTGATAAAAAATATACTATTAACACTTCTATTTCTGATAGCATTCTTCATTACTTCATTACAGGATTTTTTCACACCTGCCTAAAGCTTTTGCACAGTACTGTTTATACAGTATATATATATATATATATATATATATATATATATGTGGTGGTGGTAGTGTTTTCTCCTTGGAACTCTGCCATGCAGGCCATTTTTGCCCAGTTTTTTCCTGATGGTGGAGGCATGAACGCTGACCTTAACTGAGGCAAGTGAGGCCTGCAGTTCCTTGGACGTTGTTGTGGGGTCTTTTGTGACCTCTTGGATGAGTCGTCGCTGCGCTCTTGGGGTAATTTTGGGCGGCCGGCCACTCCTGGGAAGGTTCACCACTGTTCCATGTCTTCGCCATTTGTGGATAATGGCTCTCACTGTGGTTCGCTGGATTCCCAAAGCTTTGGAAATGGCTTTATAACCCTTTCCAGACTGATAGATCTCAATTACTTTCTTTCTCAATTGTTCCTGAATTTCTTTGGGTCTCGGCATGATGTGTAGCTTTTAAGGATCTTCTGGTGGACCTTACTGTGTCAAGCAGCTCCTATTTAAGTGATGCCTTGATTGTGAACAGGTGTGGCAATAATCAGGCCTGGGTGTGGCTAGAGAAATTGAACTCAGGTGTGGACAACCACAGTTATAGTATGTTTTAACAAGGGGGGCAATCACTTTTTCACACAGGGCCATGATGGTTTGGATTTTTTTTCACCTTTAATAATAAACACCTTCATTTACAAATTGCATTTTGTGTTTTACTTGTGTTGTCCTTGACTATTGTTTAAATTGGTTTGATGTTCCGAAACACTTAAGTGTGACAAACATGCAAAGGAACAGGAAATGAGGAAGGGGGCAAACACTTTTTCACACCACTGTATATATATATATATATATATATATATATATATATTACCATTGAGATCAATGACACAACCATTGGTCCCTCCATACACGCCAGGGTTCTGGGTGTAATCCTTGTCTCCTACCTCTCCTTCAGCCCCCACATCCAATTACTGGCTACATCTTGCTGCCTTACCTTCCGCAACATCTCCAGAATTCTCCCCTTCCTGACTAACGACATCACAAAACAACATATTCACTCCTTGGTTATTTCCCGCCTTGAATACTGCAACTCTCTCTTCACTGGCCTACCCTTAAACAGGTTATCCCTCTTCAATCTAATATGAATGCTGCTGCTAGACTAATACACCTCACTAACCGATCCATGATTGCTGCCCCTCTCTGCCAATCTCTCCACTGGCTTTCCCATACCCCAACATATAAAATTCTAAATACTAACCACAACATACAAGGCCATCCACAACATTCCCCCCAGCTATATCACCAACCTCATCCGCAGATATCGCCTAAATTGTCCTCTCCGCTCCTCCCGGGACCTCTCTAGCTCCCTTGTTACCTCTCCCATGCTTGCCTACAGGACTTCTCCAAAGCCCTCCAATCCTCTGGAACTCCCTGCCCCAGTATGTCCGGTCAGTTCCCACCCTGTCCACATTTAGATCATCCCTGAAAACTCATTTATTCAGTGAAGCCTACCCCACCTCCACCTAAGAACTGTACTTAAGTCACCTCCATCAGATCATCCCCTGCAGCTATTACCTTTTGTTCCACCTCCCCCTCCCTTTAGATTGTAAACTCCATGAGCGAGGGCCCTCCTATTCCTTCTATATTGAACTGTATTTCAATCACACTGTCCCCCCTCTTCGTTGCAAAGCACTGCAGAAACAGTTGGTGCTATATAAATCCTGTATAATAATATAAATAATAATAATATAATAATAATAATAATAAATAAAATAATAAGATAATATAAAAAATATAAAACATTCTTGTCCATAAAAAAAAAAAATAAACAATTTAAGGCTAGATCTCTGAATCATCAAAAACTGTCTCTCATTCACTTCAAAGCATTTAAAAAAAAAAAATCCTAAAAATTCAATCAAATTTGAACTTTGAAAGCTTCAGATGAATTTAAAGTGGCTCTAAAGGCAGAATTTTCTCCCACCTCATTGGCTCCCACTACTATCAATAATAGCCTGTGACGAGGAAGCGGGGGGGGCAAGGCCGAGTCCTGCTGTCTGTTCAATAGGCGCAGACAGTGAGGCTCAGGAGCGAGCCTGAGTGTCCCATTGCAAGAGGCTTGCTATGGGGGCCCTTAGTGAGGGGGGAGCCAGGAGCACTTTATATATATATATATATATATATATATATATATATATATACATATATACATACATACATATATACATATATATATATATTTATATAAATATAAATATATATAAACATATATATATAATGTAATTCTAAACATATACTGTATATACAGTATATATATATATACACACACATATATATATATATATATACAGTGGTGTGAAAAAGTGTTTGCCCCCTTCCTCATTTCCTGTTCCTTTGCATGTTTGTCACACTTAAGTGTTTCGGAACATCAAACCAATTTAAACAATAGTCAAGGACAACACAAATAAACACAAAATGCAATTTGTAAATGAAGGTGTTTATTATTAAAGGTGAAAAAAAATCCAAACCATCATGGCCCTGTGTGAAAAGGTGATTGCCCCCTAAACCTAATAACTGGTTGGGCCACCCTTAGCAGCAACAACTGCAACCAAGCGTTTGTGATAACGTGCAATGAGGCTTTTACAGCGTCCTGGAGGAATTTTGGCCCACTCATCTTTGCAGAATTGTCCTAATTCAGTTACATTAGAGGGTTTTCAAGCATGAACGGCCTTTTTAAGGTCATACCACAACATCTCAATAGGATTCAGGTCAGGACTTTGGCTAGGCCACTCCAAAGTCTTAATTTTTTTTTTCTTCAGCCATTCGGTGGTGGACTTGCTGGTGTGTTTAGGATCATTGTCCTGCTGCAGAACCCAAGTTCGTTTCAGCTTGAGTACACGAACAGATGGTCGGACATTCTCCTTCAGGATCTCTTGGTAGACAGCAGAATTCATAGTTCCTTTTATCACGGCAAGTCTTCCAGGTCCTGAAGCAGCAAAACAGCCCCAGACCATCACACTACCACCACCATATTTTACTGTTGGTATAATGTTCTTTTTCTGAAATGCAGTGTTCCTTCTACGCCAGATATACTTGGACACACACCTTCCAAAGAGTTCCACTTTTGTCTCATCGGTCCACAGAATGTTGTCCCAAAAGTCTTGGGGATCATCAAGATGTGTTGTGGAGAAATTGAGACGAGCTTTGATGTTCTTTTTGCTCAGCAGTGGTTTTCTCCTTGGAACTCTGCCATGCAGTCTATTTTTGCCCAGTCTTTTCCTGATGGTGGAGGCATGAACGCTGACCTTAACTGAGGCAAGTGAGACCTGCAGTTCCTTGGACGTTGTTGTGGGGTCTTTTGTGACCTCTTGGATGAGTCGTCGCTGCGCTCTTGGGGTAATTTTGGGCGGCCGGCCACTCCTGGGAAGGTTCACCACTGTTCCATGTCTTCGCCATTTGTGGATAATGGCTCTCACTGTGGTTCGCTGGATTCCCAAAGCTTTGGAAATGGCTTTATAACCCTTTCCAGACTGATAGATCTCAATTACTTTCTTTCTCAATTGTTCCTGAATTTCTTGGGTCTCGGCATGATGTGTAGCTTTTAAGGATCTTCTGGTGGACCTTACTGTGTCAAGCAGCTCCTATTTAAGTGATGCCTTGATTGTGAACAGGTGTGGCAATAATCAGGCCTGGGTGTGGCTAGAGAAATTGAACTCAGGTGTGGACAACCACAGTTATAGTATGTTTTAACAAGGGGGCAATCACTTTTTCACACAGGGCCATGATGGTTTGGATTTTTTTTCACCTTTAATAATAAACACCTTCATTTACAAATTGCATTTTATGTTTACTTGTGTTGTCCTTGACTATTGTTTAAATTGGTTTGATGTTCCGAAACACTTAAGTGTGACAAACATGCAAAGGAACAGGAAATGAGGAAGGGGGCAAACACTTTTTCACACCACTGTATATATATATATACACACACACACACATATACATATATAATGTAATTCTAAACATATACTGTATATACAGTATATATACACACACACACACACACATATATATATATATATATATATATATATATATATATATATATATATACAGCCCTCAAAAATTACACTCGCACACTCGCATTTTGCAAGTAATTTTTGAGGGCTGGCGAGGAGAAGAGAGAAGAGCCGCCACTGAGAGATCACAGCAGGGAACATCACAGCTTTCGTTTCATCATAAGCTGTGTGTTCCCCCGCCGCGCGCCGTCACATAAGCTCCTCCCCTTTTCCGGGACTTTGATAGACAGATCACCCGTCCAATCCTAGGACGGGTGACATGTATCAAAGTTCCCCGGACAAGGGGAGGGGCTTATGTGACGGCGCGCGGCGGGGGAACACACAGCTTATGATGAAACGAAAGCTGTGATGTTCCCTGCTGTGATCTCTCAGTGGCGGGTCTTCTCTCTTCTCCTCCACAGGTAGGCTGCACATGGGGGACACAGGCTGCACATGGGGGACACAGGCAGCACATGGGGGACACAGGCAGCACATGGGGGACACAGGCAGCACCATGGGGGACACAGGCAGCACATGGGGGACACAGGTAGCACATGGGGGACACAGGCAGCACCATGGGGGGGACACAGGCAGCACATGGGGGACACAGGCAGCACCATGGGGGACACAGGCAGCACATGGGGGACACAGGCAGCACCATGGGGGGGACACAGGCAGCACATGGGGGACACAGGCAGCACATGGGGGACACAGGCAGCACCATGGGGGACACAGGCAGCACATGGGGGACACAGGCAGCACCATGGGGGGGACACAGGCAGCACATGGGGGACACAGGCAGCACATGGGGGACACAGGCAGCACCATGGGGGGGACACAGGCAGCACCATGGGGGGACACAGGCAGCACCATGGGGGACACAGGCAGCACCATGGAGGGACACAGGCAGCACCATGGGGGGGCACAGGCAGCACCAATGGGGGGACACAGGCAGCACCATGGAGGGACACGGCAGCACCATGGAGGGACACGGGCAGCACCATGGAGGGACACGGGCAGCACCATGGAGGGACACGGGCAGCACCATGGATGGACACGGGCAGCACCATGGAGAGACACGGGCAGCACCATGGAGGGAAACGGGCAGCACCATGGAGGGAAACGGGCAGCACCATGGAGGGAAACAGGCAGCACCATGGAGGGGGGACACAGGCAGCGCCATGGAGGGGGGACACAGGCAGCGCCATGGAGGGGGGACACAGGCAGCGCCATGGAGGGGGGACACAGGCAGCGCCATGGAGGGGGGACACAGGCAGCGCCATGGAGGGGGGACACAGGCAGCGCCATGGAGGGGGGACACAGGCAGCACCATGGAGGGGGGACACAGGCTGCACCATGGAGGGGGGACACAGGCTGCACCATGGAGGGGGGACACGGGCTGCACCATGGAGGGGACACGGGCTGCACATGGGGGGGGACACGGGCTGCACATGGGGGGGGGGACACGGGCTGCACACGGGGGGGGGCACAGGCTGCACACGGGGGGGGGGGCACAGGCTGCACATGGGGGGGGGGGGGGACACAGGCTGCACATGGGGGGGGGCACAGGCTGCACATGGGGGACACAGGCTGCACATGGGGGACACAGGCTGCATTGGCAGGCATGGATAAAGTTGGTAATATTTTTATAACTTAATTGCATAAAACATTAAAGTGTAATTTAATGAGATCATTTATGAGGGTGGGTTTAGGGGCGGGGCAGGGTAGGGGTTGGGCAGGGCAACTGGTGGCGAGTAACCCTTGAGGCCTGGCTAGTAGCTCTGGACTTGAAATTTTGAGCCCTGTATATATATATATATATACAGTATATGTTTAGGTTTAGAATTACTTTACGATCGACCCAAATTCAAATCTCAACATACATTCATATAAATATTTAACAAAATTATAATCAGTGAGCCAAATCCTTTCTTTCTCAGTAACTTTTAAGATCTATTTTTTTTTTTTTTTTTTACAGTATTATTGTGTTTATGGCAAATTATCCAGTATTAGCTCTGTACTCACCAGATTTTCCCACGCTCAAAGCTGAAAAGTTAAAATGCACGTTTTAGAAAATATGTACAGTACATGTCATCAAAACATATCTAATATATTTCAATCATTCTTCTTTCTTTCATTTTCAGTTATAAAAAAATAGATTTCCTTTTTAACAAAGATTTTCCTAGAATACCAATTTTCTCAGGTCACCAGAAGAAGATTGGAACTGCCCCTCTCTCTTAGGTGGCAAGTAGACATTGAAAAAGTAAAGCTCTGGTTTGGATAAGTCAAGTAAAGCAACCAGACCTTATGCTGCCACTTAACCATTGTGGGGCATAAGCATCGATTGTCCTTATATTTACTCCATAAGCCGCCTTATACAGTGGTTGATTATGTCCATTTACCCATCAGATCCTTCCATTCATCCATCATAACCCTCTTTCCAACACACTTCTTTTAGGCCTTACATAGCCTCCAACCAACCAACCCACCACCACCACCTTTATGAAGCTTATTTCCATTTGAGGTCAGACCCATCTCATTCCTTCCTATGCAGTTCCAGTCAATCAGCCATCAGATTCTAGTATATATCCACCAGATGCCCTTTCACTGACCCAGACACCCTCATTCACCTCACTTATGGAGTGATGAGACCCAGGGCTGGACTGGGACAGAAATTTGGCCCTGGACTTCATCCAGACCGGCCCACTTACATTTTGAGTGCCCCATCAGCATCCCCTTACATCAGAGTGTCCCATCCCCAGCCCCCTTACAACAAAGTGTCCCATCAGCACCCCCTTACATCAGAGTGTCCCATTACCAGCCCCCTTACATCAGAGTGTCCCATCAGCAGCCCCCTTACATCAGAGTGTCCCATTACCAGCCCCCTTACATCAGAGTGTCCCATTACCAGCCCCCCTACATCAGAGTGTCCCATCAGCAGCCCCCTTACATCAGAGTGTCCCATTACCAGCCCCCTTACATCAGAGTGTCCGATGAGCAGACCCTTACATAAGAGTGTCCCATCAGCAGCCCCCTTACATCAGAGTGTCCCATCAGCAGCCCCCTTACATCAGAGTGTCCCATCACCAGCCCCCTTACATCAGAGTGTCCCATCACCACCCCCTTACATCAGAGTGTCCCATGAGCAGACCCTTACATAAAAGGTGTCCCATCAGCACCCCCTTACATCAGAGTGTCCCATCAGCAGCCCCCTTACATCAGAGTGTCCCATCAGCAGCCCCCTTACATCAGAGTGTCCCATCACCAGCCCCCTTACATCAGAGTGTCCCATCAGCAGCCCCCTTACATCAGAGTGTCCCATCACCAGCCCCCTTACATCAGAGTGTCCCATCAGCAGCCCCCTTACATCAGAGTGTCCCATCAGCAGCCCCCTTACATCAGAGTGTCCCATCACCAGCCCCCTTACATCAGAGTGTCCCATCAGCAGCCCCCTTACATCAGAGTGTCCCATCAGCAGCCCCCTTACATCAGAGTGTCCCATCAGCAGCCCCCTTACATCAGAGTGTCCCATCAGCAGCCCCCTTACATCAGAGTGTCCCATCACCAGCCCCCTTACAACAGAGTGTCCCATCAGCACCCCCTTACATCAGAGTGTCCCATTACCAGCCCCCTTATAACAGAGTGTCCCATCAGCAGCCCCCTTACATCAGAGTGTCCTATCCCCAGCCCCCTTACATCAGAGTGTCCCATCAGCACCCCCTTACATCAGAGTGTCCCATTACCAGCCCCCTTATAACAGAGTGTCCCATCAGCAGCCCCCTTACATCAGAGTGTCCCATCAGCAGCCCCCTTACATCAGAGTGTCCCATCAGCACCCCCTTACATCAGAGTGTCCCATCAGCAGCCCCCTTACATCAGAGTGTCCCATCACCAGCCCCCTTACATCAGAGTGTCCCATCAGCAGCCCCCTTACATCAGAGTGTCCCATCAGCAGCCCCCTTACATCAGAGTGTCCCATCAGCACCCCCTTACATCAGAGAGTCCCATCAGCAGCCCCCTTACATCAGAGTGTCCCATCAGCAGCCCCCTTACATCAGAGTGTCCCATCAGCACCCCCGTACATCAGAGTGTCCCATCAGCAGCCCCCGTACATCAGAGTGTCCCATCAGCAGCCCCCTTACATCAGAGTGTCCCATCACCAGCCCCCCTTACATCAGAGTGTCCCATCAGCAGCCCCCTTACATCAGAGTGTCCCATCAGCAGCCCCCTTACATCAGGTGTCCCATCACCAGCCCCCTTACATCAGAGTGTCCCATCACCAGCCCCCTTACAACAGAGTGTCCCATCAGCACCCCCTTACATCAGAGTGTCCCATCAGCAGCCCCCTTACATCAGAGTGTCCCATCAGCACCCCCTTACATCAGAGTGTCCCATCAGCAGCCCCCTTACATCAGAGTGTCCCATCACCAGCCCCCTTACATCAGAGTGTCCCATCACCAGCCCCCTTACATCAGAGTGTCCCATCAGCAGCCCCCTTACATCAGAGTGTCCCATCAGCAGCCCCCTTACATCAGAGTGTCCCATCACCAGCTACCTTACATCAGAGTGTCCCATCACCAGCCCCCTTACATCAGAGAGTCCCATCAGCAGCCCCCTTACATCAGAGTGTCCCATCAGCAGCCCCCTTACATCAGAGTGTCCCATCAGCAGCCCCCTTACATCAGAGTGTCCCATCAGCAGCCCCCTTACATCAGAGTGTCCCATCACCAGCCCCCTTACATCAGAGTGTCCCATCAGCAGCCCCCATACATCAGAGCGTCCCATCAGCACCCCCTTACATCAGAGTGTCCCATCAGCAGCCCCCTTACATCAGAGTGTCCCATCAGCACCCCCTTACATCAGAGTGTCCCATCAGCAGCCCCCTTACATCAGAGTGTCCCATCAGCAGCCCCCTTACATCAGAGTGTCCCATCAGCAGCCCCCTTACATCAGAGTGTCCCATCAGCAGCCCCCTTACATCAGAGTGTCCCATCAGCACCCCCTTACATCAGAGTGTCCCATCAGCAGCCCCCTTACATCAGAGTGTCCCATCAGCAGCCCCCTTACATCAGAGTGGCCCACTGAGCCATCGTCCCACCAGGAAACTCCCGGTAGTCCCGATGGCCAGTACATGCCTGATGAGACCCCCCACCCCTCACAAGCTGTATAAGTTAAGGCATGGAGATGCAATTCTGGGATCTACCTGGAAAGAGGATATAACTTAAAACAATATTTAGTGACAAGAGACAAGGGAAATTTGGCAGTAGACCGAGGACACATACCTTGCTACCCAACCTTTAACTACAGTTTTCTCCTTAGAGATGACAATCAGTTGCCTTTATCATTGACTTTAGCAATTAAAAGAAAGCTCTTCTGAAAATCACATTGGTGTTGTTGACTGATCTAAATATATAGAAAACCTCCTGTCCTGTGCTACAAGACCGCAAACAAAGCTTACAATCCATTCTTATGAAGCAGCACTAGGCAAGAAACGCTCTGCCTAGATGCCTTCTGTAGCTCCTTTATGTGATATATAGTCCGCCACCACTAAATAATTGTAACCCTTAAGTAATTTTTATGGAACAAGAAAGCTTGTACGGTGCCCAGCAGATGGGGGAAGAAGAGGGGGCATCATACTTTGTCCACAACAGATGCCAATAAAATGAGTCTAATGTCAAGCCTACAACAGGTTGACAGTAATGAGTTTTTTTTTTGTGTGTTTCTCACAATCTCAAAGGAAAGACACCTAGCTGATACACAGAATATAATAAGAGAATACTCATAATAAAAAAAAATAATTAAAACCTTTTCAACTTACACAGGAACACGATAGCAAGGAAGATGGACATGGTAGCCGGGACCTTGAAGTTATGACTGTTGCTCGAAGAAGCAGAAGTTATGACCGTCTTCTCACTTCCTCAGTTTTATTAATAGACATTTCACAAGAGTTAATGCGAATGTCGTGAGAAGGTAGAAAAAAGGAAAATTCTGTGAAAGCTAATCAGATCTCGGTTTAGTGTAGGCAGTTCTGCTTTATCTGATATGATAGAGTAGACAAAACTCATAGCACATTTTAGGGTGGGCACTGCTGCCCTTGTACCCGGGATTGCTGGTCTAGCTGTATCACACAGTAGTAAGGACCTTGTTTGCAGTCCAGTGTTTTTACTTTGGCAAGGCATGGCTTCCATTGCTACCTCGCTGAATAGTTCACTCAGGTGACCAGTGATGTAAGTAACTGAGTTAAAATAAACAGAGTTACATAACGCAGTTACTTTAGAGGGTAACGAGTAATCTAACTGATTACTTTTCCCCTCATGGTAACTCAGTTACCATTACTTGGGCGGCGTTACCTCAATTACTTCTACCGCCACTAGATGGCAGTAGTGTAATTCCGGTGTCCTGCCGAAAAAGTTCCCCCACCAGATAAGGACCCCCTGTACTGCGCAGGGCTTGCACAGTATGAAGGACTACAGAGCTTACGAAAATTGCCAAACCTAAACAGCTCTGAGTGAACTCTACACCGCGCAGGTGCAGTTAAAATGTAATTGTACGAGGCGATGCCGCACGTTCCCGATGCTCGTGCTACTATCGTGTAACTAGGGTCGGGTCTAGTATTACTGTACTGTACTGTATTACTGTAACCAAGGGGCGCATTTATTATTATTGTTATATATATCGAGCTCTGCCCATTAAATTAACATTCGCCCTCTTCTGTAGCCATCCGCCCCTTATACAATATAATAGTAGACCCGCCCCTTGCTTACACGCTATAACAGATCTGCCCCTTGGTTAGAGTAATAATAGAGCAGCCCCTTGGTTACACGATATATAACAATAATAATAAATGCGCCCCTTGGTTACAGTAATACTAGACCCGCCCCTTAGTTACACGTATAGAATATTTAAAAAAAAGTCAGTTACTTTGCTGCGTAACTAATTACTTTTCCAATGTAGTAACTGAGTTACTAACGCAATTACTTTTTGGGAGAAGTAATTTGTAACTTAACTAATTACTTTTTTAAAGTAAGATGACCAACACTGCAGGTGACACCATTCAGGCACTCCTTTGGAGTAGACGTACTGATAAGAATTGTAAGCTCTACAGGCAATCCTTTGTCTAGATAAGAATAGAAATAGGTGCTTTTTTGGGGTAGATGTACCAATATGAATTATAAACTGAGGTTATATCCGACAGGCAATCCTTTGGGGGGTAGATATACCAATTAAAAACTGTAAACCCAAGTTACAATCTACAGGCACTCCTTTGGGGTAGTTGAACTGATGCGAATAGAAACAGGTGCTCCTTTGGGGTAGTTGGATGGATAAGAATTGTAAACTTAGGTTTCAATCTACAGGAAGTCCTCTGTGGTAGATGTAATGATAGAAATAGAAACAAGCATCCTTTTCGGGAAGGCATACCAAAAAAAAAAATAGTAAACACTCTATAGTACCGCATTTGCCGGCGTATAAGGCGACTGGGCGTATAAGACGACCCCCTATTTTTCAAGTGAAAACATATACCGTATATACTCGAGTATTAGCCCCCCGTACACACGGTCGGAAATTCGGACCACAAAATCGATTTTGTCAGAAACTGGTGTTGCATAGACAAGGTCGGACAAAGTTGTCGGAAAATACAATCATTCCCAACGTGGTGACGTTCGTTGCGTACGACGGAACTACGTAGAGGCTAGTAACCAATAGCTTTGGTCTCGTAATTTGATCTGAGCATGCGTGGCACTTTGTCCGTCGGAGTTCTCTACAAACGATCAGAAAAAGTCTGATCGGATTTTGTTGTCGGAAAATTTGAGAGCAGTATCTCAAATTTTTGGAAAAAGTCAGATGGAGCCCACACACGGGCTGATTTTCCGACAACATGGTCCGATTGGACATTTTCCGTCTGAGTTTCCGACCGTGTGTATGGGGGCTAAGCCAAGTTTTTCAGCACATTTTGTTGTGCTGAAAATGGATTATACTGGAGTCAAGCACTTTTCTGCAGCAGAGAATCACATTTTCCGACCCGACTTTGGGGCCCCGTATCTCGGGGCCACATGGTGGTAGGAACCCCATCTATGTTATAGGTGTTAGGAACCCCAAATTGATGTGAAAATCCAGTGGAACTAGCACTACAACATATCCAAAGATGGGGTGCCTAGCACCAAGTGGCCCCGAGATACGGGGCCCCAAAGTCGGGTCAGAAAATGTAATTCTCTGCTGCAGAAAAGTGCTTGACATTTTCCAAACTGACTTTGGGGCCCCGTATCTCGGGGCCACTTGGTGCTAGGAACCCCATCTATGTTATATGTTGTCATTGGGAGGAATAGTGCCCCATCATTGGTACAATGTCTTTTGTGTAATGCCATGGATGAGTAAAATTCAAATTATTTCCACCACCTTTTCTATTTACCAGTGGCGGCCCGTCCATATGGGGCACAGGGGTGCTGCCCCCCTAATACATGTGCCTGGCCCCTAATCTACATGCAGGGTGCCGGACGCATGGATTGCAGTTGTTTTTTTTTTTATAAGCACATGATTAGAGCCTGAGGCTCTAATTGGCTTCAAAAAGGGTGTGCTTGGGGCGCAGGGCAATGCGCCCTGAAACCCACCCAGTTAAGTGACAATAGCAAATAGTCCTGATTGGCCGAGAGAGAAGTGATCATATTGGTCACCAAGGAGGAGGAGGAGACGCAGGGTGAAGCCACTGCCCGCCACCCAGAGTAAGTGCTGCCCTTTTTCTAGATGGGCTGGTGACCAATGATGGGGGGGGTGCGGGTGATCTGACGGACGCTGCAGTGATCCATAACTGAGCCAGGGTCCGTGCTTCTCTCAGTACCCCAGGACACTCAGCTTAGATGTTACCCTCTCTTTGACTAACCTCTGTCAGATCTGAAGGCCAACAAGGCGTTTTAGATAGTTTGCCGCCACCCCAAAAAAAATTTGCACCAGCCGCCACTGCTATTTACCTGTTTGTAATGATCTGCACATTAAAGCTGAACTCCGGGCAAACAGCTCAATACAGAGATGGGATACATACTATATATGGGAGCTGTTTTCCCTGCCAAAGGATTTGTATTTTTGTCCATCCAGTATTGAGATTTGTACGGCTCTCGCATTTTTAGAACATCAGCAAATATTGTAAAACATAAGCAACTTATCTTGATCTCATCTTAGACTTGCTCAGGAACTTCACTTTATTTCCTTCCTTTTAAACAACCCTAAGGCTGGATTCACACCTATTGCATTTTTTGTGCTTTTTGCATTTTGCAGCTTTGCACTACAGTCCATTTAACACGGTTTCCTATGGAACACGTTCTGTAGAGCAAATCTGCAAAATGCAAAAAGCACAAAAAATGCCATAGGTGTGAATCCAGCCTAAATGTGAGATCTCCGAGACTACTTCTGCTTTGTCCGTGGCTCATCATGTTTGGTGATTTATTTAGTTCAGTTTTTATTCTTTTCTTTTATTTTTTTTCAGATGTCTAGCATTGAATAATATTGAGTTCTAGCTGATAGTTCCTTATTATTTTTTAATTCAACCAACGTGTATCTCAAATTCATGAAGTTTCATTGAGGTTGGCGGTTCTTCCTCTTCTCTACCGCTTGTTGTGAAAGTAGATGAAACACATCAGCAGCTAAGTCATGATGCAAAGGTTTAATGAGTGATAAGGTGGCGCGTGACCTAACGCATGAGTCAAGTTGATAAATAAAGTTTATTCTAACAGATAAAAAAATGAATACAACAAAAATTACTACGTGTTCATAAAAACAGGTTACAATATTCTCATTGGATAAAATTGTGGACATTATTAGACATGTGCAATTCGTTTTGTTCCAAATTAGTTTTTTAACGAATTTCGAGAAATTCGTTAATTCAGAAATATCCGACTTAACGAATACCCGTTTGACAAATTTTTCCAAATATTCGTAAATTAGAATATTAAGAAATTTGTATATTTATACATTCGGAAATTCGTACATTATCACATTCGGAAATTCGTACATTTGTACATTCGTAAATTTGTACATTTGTGAATTTGTATATTCGTAAATTCGTACATTTGTACATTCGGAAATTTGTACATTCATTAATTTGTTAATTCGGGAATTCGGAAATCTGAAATAATAATTACCTAATAATAACTTAACTATTAAATTATAGGTATTGTAATTTCCTTTCAAATTTGTCTGTTAGTGACTGTAACAAATACAAATTTATCCCAAGTTACGAATTATCTGAAATAACCTATCTAAACGAATGGAACGTAATGAATTAATAATAATAAATAACAATGATAATAATAATAATTATTAATTTGTTCCCTTTGTTTAGATGCGGCATTCGTTATTTCGGATAAGTCGTAACTTTGGATAAATTTGTATTTGTTACGTTCACTAACAGCCAAATTTGAAAGGAAATTACAATAGGAAATTACAATACCAATACCTAATTTAATAGTCATTTACTTTTTCAGATTTTCTAATTTTCAGATTTTCTAATTTTCAGATTTTCTTATTTCCAAATTGACAAATTTTCTAATTTACGAATGTACGAATTTACGAATATGAATTTTCTAATTTACGAATGTCCGAATTTACGAATGTACAAATTTACGAATATGAATTTTCTAATTTTACGAATGTACAAATTTACGAATATGAATTTTCTAATTTACGAATTTACGAATATGAATTTTCTAATTTACGAATGAACGAATTTACGAATATGAATTTTCTAATTTACGAATGTACGAATTTACAAATGTACAAATTTACGAATGTACGAATTTATGAATTTACGAATTTACAAATGTCCGAATTTACAAATTGCGATCATAACGAATGACCCGAAAAATAACCCGAATAATTTCCACTATTTTATCAAATGAGAATATTGTAACCTGTTTTTATGAACACAAGATAATTTTCGTTATATTTTTTTTTTATCTGTTTAGAATAAACTTTATTTATCAACTTGATTCATGCGCTAGGTCACGCGCCTCCTTTCTCCCTTATCACTCAGCTTTTTCAGACTTCAGTTCAGGCAGCGGGACACGCATGTTCTCTTCATCCAATTATCATATTATTTAAAAAATACTACCACTTTGTACTAAAATTGCCAGCACGAGCGCAAGAGAATATCTTTTCTGTCTACACCTATGCAAAGGTTTAATCCCTGCTCTGTCAGAGCCGTTTTTGTGCTTTTTGCGCATATTTAAAAAATTATTTTAGCTCTGAAGATTACTTAAAAATCTGAAAACATTATATATTTTCTGACAGCGAACACCCTGGAGAAAAAAATTGTGGTACTTCCAATTTTCGATGATTTATCAAATGCAAAATTTCAGTAAAAAAAAAAAGTTAAAGTTAATTTTCAAGCACACAAACACAATAAATTACTAATTTCTTTGTAAAATATAAAAGATAAGGTTGGGTTGAGTAAATAGATACTTAACACGTCAAGCCCCAAAATTGTGTGTGCATCTGTGAAACGGCAACAGACTTCAGTTCCCTAAATTTTGAAAAGCCTCCACAGGTCATCAGTTTAGAGTTAGGCCAGTTTCACCCTTCTGTGGTCTGGCCACAGTGTTGGTGTACCCGTGGTTCTCATGTGGTTAACCCATAACTTCTCTTAAGCCCCATACACACGGTCAGAAAATCCGACCACCAATTTGGTCCGACGGATTTAGTCCGACACTGGTGTTACACACGGTCGGACAAAGTTGTCGGAAAATCCGATCATTCTGAACGTGGTGACGTTTGTTGCCTACGACGGGACTACGTAGAGGCTAGTAGCCAATAGCTTTGGTCTTGTAATGTGATCTGAGCATGCGTAGCACTTTGTCCGTCGGACTACGCTACACACGATCGGAATTGGTATGATCGGACTTTGTTGTCGGAATATTTATAGAGCAGGAGATAGAACTTTGTCCGTCGGACAATCCGATGGAAACTGTCCGATGGTGCCTACACACGTTGGGAATTTCCGACAACAGAATCCATCGGAAAATCCGACCGTGTGTATGGGGCTTTAGACTTTCTAATAATTTGCTAATTTTTGGCAAATTTTCTGAAAGTCCCCCAAAGAAGAAGCATGCAGGACTTTTGGTGTGCTTTCAGAAAAATCCTAAAGATAGGCAATAGCTATCTGGATAGAGATAGATTGTAGATAATTCTAAGCATATATTATAAATCAACGTATTTATTTACAGCCAAAACATCATTAACAAAAGTTTATGAGGCGCCACCCCCTGTAAATACCCTCAAATTAAAACTGAAAATCTGCAGTTAAAGGACATATTGTTTGCTTCATTTCAAATCCATCGTGGTGGTGTATAGAGCCAAAAAGATTAGAATTGTGTCGATGTCCCAATATTTATGGACCTGACTGTAAGCCTTCAAAATGGGCACTTTTGATTTTTGACGTTTGGGTCCCATTGACTTTAATGGGGTTCAGAGCAATATGCTGGGACTTCAGAGGCAAATTTCCGGGTGAATAGGTTAGGTGAATGGCATCAGGATCAAATAGAAAGGAGACCGCCGGTGGAGCTCAGCTCAGGCACATCTCACTGCATGTAGCTTCAGTCCATGCCCCCCATACCAGGTGTATTTAAATACTGTTGGTGAGTGGGGACCCAGGAGGGGAGCACGGAGTGTCACCAAGATCCACACCAACTGTATAAGTTGCACAAGTTCAACACACCATATGGCTATATGGATGGACTCTATATGATTGCACTTTAAAGTGTTTGGACTATAATTGCACTGAGCACTTTATATTGTTAATTAATACTATGATATTGATTATAATAACACAGGCACCTTATCATATATTGTTTATTGTAGCAGCGCTGAGTATAATATTCACTTTTCATTCACAATATATGACAACACAATATGTGAGAAGTGCACTAAGCGAAACCCGAATAAGAGTTCCCATTTAACATGAGCAGGTTATAAGCTGAGTCCTTTTGGGGGGGGTCCTTAATCACTTCAGCCCCGGACCAATTGGCAGCCAAAGGACCAGGCCCCTTTTTACGATTCGGCACTGCGTCGCTTTAACTGACAATTGCGCGGTCGTGTGACGTGGCTCCCAAACAAAATTGGCGTCCTTTTTTTCCCACAAATAGAGCTTTCTTTTGGTGGTATTTGATCGCCCCTGCGGTTTTTATTTTTTGCGCTATAAGCAAAAATAGAGCGACAATTTTTGAAAAAAATGCAATATTTTTTACTTTTTGCTATAATAAATATCCCCAAAAAATATATAAAAAAACATTTTTTTTCCTCAGTTTCGGCCGATACGTATTCTTCTACATATTTTTGGTAAAAAAAATCGCAATTAGCGATTATTGATTGGTTTGTGCAAAAGTTATAGCGTTTACAAAATAGGGGATAGTTTTATAGCATTTTTATTAATATTTTTTTTTTTACTAGTAATGGCGGCGATCAGCGATTTTTATTGTGACTGCGACATTATGGCGGACATTTTTGACACATTTTTGGGACATTTGTCATTTATACAGCAATCAATGCTATTTAAATAGCACTGATTCCTATGTAAATGACAGTTGTAGTGAAGGGGTGGTTAACTAGGGGGCGGGGAGGAGTCAGTGTGACGTGTGTGTGTTTTTTTTACAGTAGGGGGGGCGTGGCTGTACGTCTGACGTCATTGATCGGCGTTCCCGATGACAGGGAACCGCCGATCACTGACAGTCAGTGTAGGAAGCGCGGGGAGAGGTTTGTTTACATAGACCTCTCCCCGTTCTTCAGCTCCGTAACCCGATCGCGGGATACCAGCGGCGATCGGGTCCGCTGGTCCCGCGGCCGGGGTCACGGATCTCCCGACCGGGTCGCGAGCGCGCCGCTGGTGGCGCGCGCGCGACCCACAGGCAGGCACATGCACGATCACGTACAGGTACGTGATTTTGCCTGCCCGTGCCATTTTGCCGACGTATATCGGCGTTAGGCGGTCGGGAAGCAGTTAATGTAAGGTGTCCAAGATCTTCAGCTGGCTATGTAACAATGGAAACCGGGTAGCCGTGGGTCTACCATCAGGGATAAGGCTCACCCATAGAAGCACTCCGCGCCATCTAAGATGTGGCATCCACTCACATCAACCAGAGCAGCCTAGTGCCTGCTCTACAACTGTAGGCTGGGGTCCCAAGAGAGCAAGCCCCTCCCCGGACCATTCTATTTATCTCCTCATCCAGAATTCCTCCTCTCTCCAGCCAGCTGGAACTTGTAGTCTGCAGCAGCAGCAGGTCCATTAAAATCCCGTTCTTCCGGACTACATATCCCACGGTCCTCTGCTTTCAGTAGTGGTCTCTCTCTCTCTCTCTCTCTCTCTCTATCTGTCTGTAATCAGGAAATGATGACATAATCCCCATGCAGGGCACTAGAGGGAACAAAGCTCAATGTAATCTTTGTTAAGGAATGTCCCATGATGGCAAAAGCGATATAGCTAGCACTTGGCTACATTTAAAAAGCTCTGAATTTAAAGGGTGGTAATAACATAGCTTTGTTTCATATGATCTTTGATAGAGTTGTTTTTTTTTCCTTCTGAATTGGTCAACTTGACAGGAACCGCCAATATCTTCCATGGAAATGTGCAGAGTTTGGTATCATCCATTCCGGGTCTGGTATCCTTTCTTAGATATTAGCATTATTCACAGTAGCGTATGTAACAGTCAGATCATCCTGGAAATAATTAAAACAGGTAATATTGCTGGATTAGTATTATAGGAGCACTGCTATCATGCATTTACAATTCTATCATCTACAAGTATCTATCTATCTATCTATCTATCTATCTATCTATCTATCTATCTATCTATCTATCTATCTATCTATCTATCTATCTATCTATCTCTACAATGTGTTTATTGAAGACTTACGGGGTCGAAGAAGAAGACTGGAAGGGCTGACAAGTTTTAATCCCTTCACGCCTACCATACGCAAGTATTGGGCCCCACTGGACTGGGCTATTTTCCATAGGTCTGCATATTTACGTATATATCCCCCAACACAGAGAAGCCCCCCCCCAATACTTACCTGACCCCATCTCGTTCTCGATATGTGCATGAGAGCAGAAGCTCTCCTGGGTCTCTTCCTCCTCATTGGCTGAGACAGAAGCTGAAAGCCATTGGCTCCCCACCGTTGGTGTCCCCACAGCAAGATGCTTGCTATGGGGGCACCATGTTGGGCACCATGTTGAGGGCACACGGCCTGGTACGGCTCAAAAGGGGGGGGGGGCGCTTGCTCATCCCCACCCCCTTTCCTGACCGGCCAGGCTGCGTGCTCGGATAAGGGTCTGGTATAGACTTTGGGGGGACCCCCACGCCGTAGGAGTTCCCCTTTAAATCTATACCAGGCGACGGGGCTAGCAAGATGGAGGCGGCAACATTGGCTTCCTTCGCTAGTCCCGTCTACCTGGAGTCATGTTCAAAATTAACAAACTTTACTCCGTGTATGGGCAAGTCCGTTCATTTCAAAAGTCCAGTGGACCTCCGCTGGAAAGTCCGACGGATTGTCCGCCGGACTAAGTCCGCCGGATAGTCTGATCGTGTGCACGCTACATAAGAGATATAAACACGTTCTTCTTAATACAATCTTTGTGACTTTGCAATAGCTTAATGCTCCCAGAGCTCTTACCTCAATAAGAAGTATAATCATCCTTATGGATCTCCTATGATGAGAGCGGGCTTGCAACTGTGAATCTCCAATTTGCAAAAGTGTAGAAGGTTCATATTGTGGATGGTGTTAGACCGGGCTCAAACCTCCATATAATGATGATAAACTTCCCCTTTGGAGCTCCCAATTAGACGGTCAATTTGCGGTTCCAAACAGTAAATGAAAGCAAAAAATGGCCTCCTATAGTATAGTACAGTGGAACCTCGGTTTGCGAGCAACGTGGTTAACGAGCGTTTCGCAAAACGTGCACTGTATTTCTAAAAATCCTCAACTCGGTTTGTGAGTGTTGTCTCGCAAAATGAGCAGGATTAAGGCCAAAAGCAGTGTGCAGTACCACTTTTGGCCTGAGGGGGGGGGGGGGGGGCGCCGGAGCCAAACAGCGCCGGTCACCGGCGTTCGGAAATGCACGGAAAGGCCAGAGCACACTTCGGATGACCTCTGCAAACCTTGCAAAGGCTCGTGAACGGAGTCTTTCTGAGGTTTGCCGAGGTCAGCCGAAGTGTGCTCGGGCCTTTTCGGACATTTCCGAGGCTCTCCGGCTCCCCCCGCCTCTGGCCGCATGCGGTATTGCATCCCAATGGAGACAATGCGGAACAAATTATTTTAGTTTCCATTGACTTCATTGGGAAAACTCGCTTTGATATGCGAGTACTTTGGCTTACGAGAATACTCCTGGAACGGATTATGCTCATAATCCGAGGTTCCACTGTACGTATAAACAATGCAGGTTTATTCAAAAGCCAAATGGATTCTTACATTAAAAACTGTTTAAAAGAGCTTGTACAGTGTAAACGCGGCGTTCCAGATGCCTCTTACGTCACTTCTGGTCCGCTCTATGTATCTGCCCCCCCCCCCCTACGCATTACGTCACGACATGTGACTTCATCAGGGTTCCCTAACACCATCCAGAATCTGAACCTTCTACAATTTTGCAAATTGGAGATTCGCAGTTGCAAACCCGCTCTCATCATAGGAGATCCATAAGGCTGATTATACTTCTTATTGAGGTAAGAGCTCTGGGAGGATTAAGCTATTGCAAAGTCACAAAGACTGTGTTAAGAAGAACATGTTTATATCTCTTAGAAGAATCGTTTCACTACTTTTGGATATTTTGGACTTTGATCACTTATTTCACGGCTCACATTATTTTTAGCACATGATTGATTTATTTTTTATTTTGTTATTATTTATTATTATTTATTTTTATTTTTATTTTTTTATTATTATTATTATTATTATTATTATTATTATTATTATTATTATTATTATATTATATATTATATTATTATTATTTTTATTATTATTTTATTTTTATTATTTTATTATTATTTTTTTTATTTTTTTATTATTTTATTATTATTTATTTTTTTTATTTATTTATTATTTTATTATTATTATTTTTATTTATTATTTATTATTATTATGATTTATTATTTACACCATTCATCATTCAGAATATTGCACTGATCACTTCTAGTTATACTCATGTGCACCGTGTACACTTTTGGTCTAGCAAAGGTTTTCTACCATTTTTTCCTTTATCAATAATTTATTCACTTGGTAGCGCGAGGGACTATATATATATATATATATATATATATATATATATATATATACTGTATTTATGGTCGGAGCCCTCGGTCCTTAACGATGTGCAGGAGCAAACATAAACACGCCACAAGACAGACAACAAACTAGACCTGAAGTGTGCCCTGGTCTACCGTAAGGTAAGCCCTGGCGAGCTGAGCCGTGAGGCCCTTTCTGCTAGGAGAGTAGTTAAGAAAAGGGCGCTTACCTGAGAAGTAATGGCTGTTTCTGTAGAGAAACATATCAGAGTGTTCTGAGAAGGGGAATGGGTGGGCGGGTACGGCGCGCTAGAACCGACACCAGCCGCGTGGAGAGGTCTGGTATGTATACCCTCCGGGCTCCTCCCATAATTGCAGGCCACCATGCTGGCCTTCCTATTTATGGTCGGAGCCCTCGGTCCTTAACGATGTGCAGGAGCAAACATAAACACGCCACAAGACAGACAACAAACTAGACCTGAAGTGTGCCCTGGTCTACCGTAAGGTAAGCCCTGGCGAGCTGAGCCGTGAGGCCCTTTCTGCTAGGAGAGTAGTTAAGAAAAGGGTGCAAAAGACTTGTTTTTAGGGAGGTAATGGTTTATTTGTTTGGTAAAGGCAAAATGCTACAAGGCAAGGTTACTGAAGGCCCGGGACATTTCGGTCTGGGGATCGGGAATGTAACGGGCAAAACAGGTGGACTTCCACCGTCCCATCATCCTGATCACGTGATCGGGGACTCCATTGCGGGAGGCCGCGGAGGCTGCTCCGATGCGAAAGGAGTGACCTGAGAATTTCGCTGGGTCAAGGCCTAAGTTGCGGAGGAGGATCCTGACGTGCGTGACGAATTGATTGCTGCTAAGGGGTCTGACCGGAAATGGTAACAACGGGCTGTCAGGTGAGGGATCAGGTAGGTGTGCTAGTAGCTGATCTAGAACTGCCACGGGGCACCAGGCATTGAGAGTTTCGAACAGTTTGATGTCGGTGCCTGGGCCAGCCTGCTGCGTTTTGGATGCCTCGAGGTGCAGGATGAAAAAGGTCTGATGGCGTACGAGGTGCCGCCTGCGTAGCGTCTTGCAGCTAGGGCCGGTAACTGAAAACTCGCTGGGCCGTAAGAAGCCGTAGAAGGCCAGGTACATGGCTGCCTGGATGACCAGGCTGGGAAAAAGGCCAAATGGGCAATGCGAGAGCATGATCGATAAATCCCGGAAAATGGCACCGGTTACTGGGAGGCGTTTGGTATTGACCTGCGGCTGTTTCTTGAGGATGCCGCGCAGGATTGCCTTGACTGCATGGGAGGCGAACAAAGATGGTTTAGAAGGGTCTTGTAAGGAAATGAAATGCTGGATACCGGCTAGATAAAGTTTGATGGTATTGTGTGATAACGCCAGCCGAGTGTAGCAGTGAGAAATGAAGGCTAGGATATGGTGGAGGTCCCCTGGTGACCCCCCGTGGCTTGTGTCCAGAAACCGTAGGTACGTCCTCCAAGCAGCTTGGTAGGCTTTCAGTGTGTTGTGTGACAATGAGAAGTTTATGAGACTGGTGGCGCCGTGAAGGTGGTGACTCAGACTAGGGTTAGTTGAGACCAGTGAGGGATAGCAGACATGGTCGGATCGGCTTCGGGTTCCTGTGAAAAGAACAACGGGAAATTAAATCGGGACAGAGCGTCGGCTGAGGTGTTACACTTGCCCGGGATGTGGACGCAGAGGACTTTGAACTGGTGTAGCAGGGACAGTTGAACTAGCCTGCGCAGGAAGGCCATAATGGTCAAGGACCTAGGACGGCCTTTGTTTATGATGTCGGCTGTGGCCTGATTATCGGTGGCGAAAACCACCGTCTGGCCTGCCCAACTGCTTCCCCAGGTTCGTGCTGCTGCCACTATTGGGTATAGTTCGAATAAGGAGGAGGATTGGCTGAAACCGGGGATTGCCAAGATCTCTGTCGGCCATGGACCGGCAAACCAGTGGGGGCCAAAAATAGCTGCGAAGCCCGTGGAGGCAGTGGCGTCAGTGACTATCTGGGGAGAAGGGGGAAAACAGAAAAACCGCCATGGGGCGTACCTGTAATGCATGATGCGGGGGTGGCGGGGCCGACAGCTGGTGGAGTGGGGGTAACTTGCTGGAGCTCCAAGGTCCCCACTCTGGCCTGGACGTCAGAGATGGTAGTTGATAGGGAGGAGACCAGCGTGTGTAGCTGGGACACTGCCGAGGCAATTGATTGTAGTGATGCCTGAGTGTCTGGTGGGGTTGGTGGGGATGGGCTTGGGAACAGTAGTCTGAACAGTTCAGCTTTCTTGGCCGTGATGGGGTAGGGGATATTCCTGCGCCTCAGCTCGGCTGAGAGTCTGGGGATGGTCCAAACTCTGAAGGCTTGTGAGAAGTTGTCTGCCGGGCCCGCTTCGGGAGGTGATGGGGCGGGGGTGAGATCGTCGCTGCCGGCCAGAGACATGGCGTCTGCTAGAATAAAAGAGGGGGGGGGAGGGAGGGGGGATGCATGTTTCTCTCGTTTTTTTTTTTTTTTTTTTTTTGAGTTTGAAGGACAGGAGAGGATATATATGCGTTTGTAGATTGCGGAAAAAGGGGGGAGGGGGGGCAGAGCGGGATACCTGTGTGACAGGTATGGGGACAAACGGGTTGCGCGCGTGCGCTGAGTGGGATGTTCCATGGGCCTATATGTAAACTCGGGGGATGCGTGACACCCGAGGTGAGCCAGGAGGTGACTGGCCGTGTGGCTGATGCTCGGGTGTCCGTCTGTGCTCGGCACGGACTGGTTAACCAGAGCCCCCCCAGGGCGGCACTGGGGGGAGTGGCTACTGATTGGTTTGCTAAGTAGGAATGTTTCGATCTGTAGCAATTTGACGTAGGTTCGGTCAGCTAATACTTGCACTGCCAGCAAGTCATGAGATTAGGTGACCTTGTCTGCGTAGTGAAGGCTTGTGCTTCGAAAAATAGAGTGACATGCATAGAAGTATGTGACAGTTACTAACGCCTGGAGATTTTAATCAAAAACTATGGTGTTCTGCTTGGATGGGGAGGGGAGATGTGTGAACGAAGCAGGATACCGTTCGGCGGTATGGTAACAATCGGGGATGCGCGTGAGCGCTGGGTGAGTTTGTTTCTTTGGCCTGTGGAACTCAGAGAATGCGTGACAACCGAGGTAAGCCAGGAGGTGACTGACCAGGTAACCGATGCTCGGGTGTCCGTCTGTGCTCGGCACGGACTGGTTAACCAGAGCCCCCCCAGGGCGGCACTGGGGGGAGTGGCTACTGATTGGTTTGCTAAGTAGGAATGTTTCGATCTGTAGCAATTTGACGTAGGTTCGGTCAGCTAATACTTGCACTGCCAGCAAGTCATGAGATTAGGTGACCTTGTCTGCGTAGTGAAGGCTTGTGCTTCGAAAAATAGAGTGACATGCATAGAAGTATGTGACAGTTACTAACGCCTGGAGATTTTAATCAAAAACTATGGTGTTCTGCTTGGATGGGGAGGGGAGATGTGTGAACGAAGCAGGATACCGTTCGACGGTATGGTAACAATTGGGGATGCGCGTGAGCGCTGGGTGAGTTTGTTTCTTTGGCCTGTGGAACTCAGAGAATGCGTGACAACCGAGGTAAGCCAGGAGGTGACTGACCAGGTAACCGATGCTCGGGTGTCCGTCTGTGCTCGGCACGGACTAGTTCAACCAGAGCCCCCCCAGGGCGGTACTGGGGAGAGTGGCTGCTGGTTGGTTGCTAAGTAGGGATGTTTCGATCTGTAGTAGTTTGACGTGGGTTCGGTCAGCTAATACTTGCACTGCCAGCAAGTCATGAGACTAGGTGACCTTGTCTGCGTAGTGAAGACTTGTGCTTCGAAAACAGAGTGACATGCATAGAAGTATGTGACAGTTACTAACGCCTGGGTACTGAGCCAAATAAGTATGTGGGACAGGGATATGTAGTGAAAGGTGTGTGAAGAGAATGGAAAACTGAAACAACAACAACCTACGCACCTGCTTGCTGCCCTAGTGATAGAGTCTCTGTTGGGGTCAAACCTGGTAGACCTGGTGCCTACGGTAGGGTGACATGAAAATATTTGTGAGAGATGGGTTGCAAGAGCTGATTTGGGGCCGTAGTTGACCCCCTGGTGAAGAGATGCAAGCCCTCAAACAAAAAAGGTTTTTTTTTTTTTTTTTTTTTTTTTTTTTACCTGGGAAGGAAAAGGATGGTCTGATCCTGTTGTTTAGGAGACCAGGGGCGACTTACTGACCTAAGGAAAAGGTGAAAAGGGATAGAGAAAGGCGTGAGTAGCTGAGTTTGCTACTGGGGAAGTTGTGGCTGCGAGGCCAATGGAGGTCGAGCTGCAACGATTGCAGAGGTGTGGGGGAGGGTGGATGTGGGAGCCATGACACAAACCTGCGGTGAAGCAAGATGTGCGGGGGACGGCTGTGCCTCACATTGGCTGGGTTGTCGTGAAAGGCAAGGAGTGGAGTGACTTGCTGAGGTTTGCAAGGTGTGGGGGCCCATTTACACGAACTTGCGGTGACTGCAAGAAGTGTGTGGGGGGGCAGTGACAGATGCTCTGGTGGGGTTTTTTTTTTTTTTTTTTCTTCTGGGGGGGGGGGCTGTGGTGTACTTGTGAGTGAGGGGATCCTTGAACTGGGTAGCGGTGCGTAACAACCAGAGATAGTGGGGTGAATTTGTGTGGTAGGAAGCAAACAAACAATGGCATGGTGGTCGAAATGACTCAGTGGGAAAACAGGGGTTTCGATGTAACGACGAAAAAGCATAAATCCTACCTGCGACGCTGAAGCGAAACGAACTGGGGGTGCGATCGGGAATCGAATCTGTAATCCGGAAACGAGGAGCGTAGGACAACTCAGGAACGTGTACTGAGTTGTTTGTCGGCCTGGTGACGTACAATACGGCGCGCTAGAACCGACACCAGCCGCGTGGAGAGGTCTGGTATGTATACCCTCCGGGCTCCTCCCATAATTGCAGGCCACCATGCTGGCCTTCCTATATATCCCAAACGCAACACAATAGTTCTACAAAGAAAGTTTATATGTTGGATACTTACATGTTTAATTCTAGCACCTAAGGGAAAAAGAAAACAATGAGCAGTAATTATTATATTGAATAACAACATAACACTTCTATATATTCTTGTTGCCAAAGATGGTGTGATTAGAACAGTGGTTCTCAACCTTTTTGAGATCAAAGTACAGAAAATTCTTCCAAAACCTTCTATGCCCCAACAGTAAAGAATAAAGTTCATACTCACACAACAAAAGTACAGGAATACAAAACATGTATTGAAATGCTGGGAGGCTCTGGATGAGGCTGGTGTCACTGCGGGGTGGATGAAGGTTATAGAAGGAGTTAGGAGGCCCTGCAACAGACTTGGTGGCCTTGTGAGGTTTTTGGAGGAAGCTGAGGGGCAGTGTGGGACACTGTTGGAGGTTGAGGGCACTATGGTGAACAGGAGGCTCTGAAGCAGACTGGGGGGGTGGGCCCTGCGGGAGGCATTGTGTAGGTTTAGGTCTCTAAGGGAGCCTGGGGCACTGTGGGCCACTATGGGAGGTTGTGGGATTCAATATAAGCTGGAAGGCACTGTGGGAGGTTAAGGGATCTGCAAGTGGCTGGAGGCCCATGAGAAGGGAGGCCGTGGCCTGGTACTGGGCTACAGTGTGGTGGTTAAGCACCATTGGATTATAGAACTAAATATTAATTTGGTAATCACAGTCTAATGCCCTGTACACACGGTCGGACATTCCGACCACAAAATCCGTCAGATTTTTTCCGAAGGATTTTGTCCGAAACTTGTGTTGCATACACACGGTCGGACAAAGTTCGGAACGTGATCGTTCTGAATGTGGTGACGTTCGCTGCGTATGACGGGACTGCGTAGAGGCTAGTAGCCATTGGCTTTGGTCTCGTAATTTGATCTGAGCATGCGTGGCACTTTGTCCATCGTTCGTAAAAAGTCAGATTGGATTTTTTGGTCGGAAAATTTTAGATCCTGCTCTCAAATTTTTTCCGTCTGAATTTCCGACGGAAAAAGTCCGATAGAGCCCACACACGATCGGATTTTCCGACAATATAATCCGATCTGACTTTTTCCATCGGAATATCCGACCGTGTGCACGGGGCATTAGTCATTTGAGCTAATATAAGTGAAGTTCAATTAACACAATTCATAAGCATAAAATAAGCTTACTAGACATGTGCACAATAGAAAAATTTGTTTATGTTCGTTTCGTTTCTTTCGTTTCCGTTGATTCGTAACGATTCGTAAATTCGTAAGTCGTCGGTGTTCGTATTCGTAACGATTCGTATTTTCGGAAGAGTTATTTTTTCGTTGATTCGTTTTTCCGTTAGTTTAATTTTCGTTTATTCGAAATTCGTACGCATTCGTATTTTCGTAGATTTAGTTACATTCATACTTTCGTTAGATTGATTTATTTGTACTTTCGTAACATTGTTTTCGTAGATTCGTAATCGGAGCACAATTCATAATTTTATGTAATGTGTATGCTATTATTACATTTTAAGAGACACGGAACATTACGAATCGAAAAAAAAAAGTTACGAATGTACGAATTTTTTCGTTCAATCCATTCGAAGCGCGTTAAGCAGCGCCATTGTAAGAGACACTGAAAATTACGAATCGAAAAAAAAAAAAAAAAGTTGCGAATGTACAAATTTTTTCGTTCAATCCATTCGAAGCACGTTAAGCAGCGCCATTGTAAGAGACACGGAAAATTACGAATCGAAAAAGAAAAAAAAAAGTTACGAATGTACGAATTTTTTCTTTCAATCCATTCGAGGCACGTTAAGCAGCGCCATTGTAAGGGACACGGAAAATTACCAATTCAACAAACAAAAAAAAAAAGTTATGAATGTACGAATTTTTTTGTTCATTTTGATTTTCGTTGTTCCTGTTTTCGTTTTTCGGATTTTCTTCTTTCGTAGTTTCGTTGTTTTCTAATTTGGTTAATTCGGATTTTCGTTGTTTTTCGGATTCGTTCGATTCGAACATTCGTTATTCGTTAAAATTTTTAGCGAATCGTTCGTTCACGAATATAACGAATATAACGAATTTTAACGAAAAACAAAAAAAAACGAAACGAATTGCACATGTCTGAAGCTTACTATGATGGCAGCGAGACTTGCATGAGTTATCAGGTATACATTTCCCTAAGGCCCCTTTCACACCAAAGCGTTTTTCAGGAGCTACAGCGCTAAAAATAGCGCCTGTATAGCTCCTGAAAAAGTGGGTCCTTTCACTCCAGTATGAAAGCCGGACGGTAAAAAAATGTCCTGCTAGCAGCATATTTGGAGCGGTGAAGGAGCGGTGTATTCACCGCTCCTATACCGCTCCTACCCATTGAAATCAATGGGATACCGCGGTAATACCGCCGGCAAAGCGCCGCTGCAGCTTTGCGGCGCTTTGCGGGGGGTTTTAACCCTTTTTCGGCCGCTAGCGGGGGTTAAAACCACCCCGCTAGCGGCCGTATACCGCGGCTAAAACGACGGTAAAGCAGCGCTAAATATAGCGCTGCTTTACCGCCGCCGCCCCCACCGCCCCAGTGTGAAGCCGGCCTAATGTGGTTATAAATGGAGGACATGACTTATTCTAAATGTCCCCTCTTCTCTAGAGAAACGTCATTTTGATATTTACATTGATAGGTTTTGACAAACACAGCACTGTCACAAAATATGACCGCTCACCTTTGGGAAGTCGACTTATATCTAGGTAGGTGTAGCAGACATCTTGTGGATCGGGGTCCGTGTTATTTACTAGAGGAAAAAAAACAGGTGATTTCATAATAATAAGAATTAATAAAATTACAATGGCATCAAAGTAATCCATCCTTTGGTCAAAGTGCACATTGCCTTTGTAAATAATCAATATCAAACTCAGGACCATTGAGATGTAAAGCGAGAACTAAACTGTCTGATTTTTTATGGCTGTGTACATTTTTTTTAATTAATTTCTGATATGAAATGATTTAGTATTTTTCAGATATACCATTTACATGTGTGGCATATGGGTTAGATGAAAGAAAAGTTTTAGTGTACTGTATGTATATAGGTTTTTGATAGAAGTCTGAAAAAAAAAAAAATATATATATATATATATACACACACACTACCAGGAGACACAGTAATGAACACATCCCGGATGAGCCCCCAAGGAGCCCCAAATAAACAGCGAAGACATTTTAAAAAAGACAGCCCTTTCATGAATAACCCATTCCCGCCGATCGTACGCAGATGTGCGTACTCGGCTTTCGGGGGTTATACCGGGATGATGCCCGCAGCTGCAGGCATCATCCTGGTACCGTTGTTCAGAGTGGGCGATCGGCTTTCCAAGGATAACAACCGATGCCGCTCAAACCTGCTCGGTTCTTATCCTAGAGCAGGGGACTCCAAACTCTTCAAACAAAGGGCCAGTTTAATGTCCTTCAGACTCTAGGAGGGCCAGATTGTAGCCGTCGGGGGCAGAAAATGTCCCGGACCCGGCATCAGTAAGAATAAATATGGCCTCAGGGTTGGTGGTCAATAGGAGGAGTGCCCCTATTAGTAGGAGGAAAAGTATACTGTCTTTGGTATCGGTATAAGAAATAGTGCCCCATTGTTGGTGTCAGTGGGAGGAATAGTGCCCCAAGGGCTGGATAAAGGCTAGCAAAGGGCCACATCTGGCCCTCGGGCCACAGTTTGGAGACCCCTGTCCTAGAGGAACGGGAGGGGACGTCCCTGCCTACCGTCGCTCATCCTGGGCCTCCCGGTGGCACGGGAGTGCCAATCGCCGATCCGGCTCTTCCAGCGGCTAATGATAGACTGGAACCAAGCTGGAAACGGCTTTGTTCCAGTCTCCTTGATGTAAACACGGAAGCGACGTCACAACGTCACTTCCTGTTTACTCGGCTGCCAATGGCGCCAGATTTTAATAAATATACGGTATTTAAATACACCGTTTTCGGTGATCTGAATGCTTTGAAGTGCAAAGGAGGGGTTTGGGGTCTTTTAGACCCCCGATCCCTCCATAAAGAGTACCTGTCACCACCTATTACTGCCACAAGGGATGTTTACATTCCTTGTGACAGCAATAAAAGTGATCAATTTTTTTTTAAAACACGATTTAATAATATAAAAATAAATAAAATAAATAATAACAAAAAAAAAAATGTCAACGCACCCCCAGTCCCAGCGAGCTCGCGCAGCAAAGAAAACACATACGGAAGTCATGCCCGCATATGTAAACAGAGTTTAAACCACACATGTGAGGTATTGTCGCGATCGCCAGAGTGAGAGCAATAATTCTAGCATTAGAAGTCAAGGAGTTGGGGGGATTTGTACTAGGAGATGGCATTGGGGGGGACTTGTACTTGGAGGGGATATGGGGGAGACGATTTGTACTAGGAGCGGGATTTGGGGAAGAAGATTTGCACTAGAAGGGGGATTTAGGGGGCGGATTTGTACTAGGAGGGGGATTTGGGGGAGAGGATTTGTACTAGGAGGGGGGATTTGGGGGAGAGGATTTGTACTAGGAGGGGGCACTTGGGGGGATTTGTACTAGGAGGGGGGATTTGTGGAAGAAGATTTGTGTGTCTCTGTCAGTTTGAAGTCACTATATAGACATAGACTCTGTTACAGTGTGTTCTTGCCTACGTAATGATAGGAGCCCATTGCTCTTTGTATGATCAGAGTGGTACTATGGCTGAATTTCTAATTACCTGCTGTAGGAATTGCTTGATGAGGGTCTTGATTTGAAAAACGTTTTGTTTTTTTACATTTCCAGATAAGAACAGCGAAGATGACAATGACCACAAGACTCCCGATTACGGCTGCAGCGATTACCGCCATGGGTAATTCATTAGCTGTAAGAAATACAATGAATTGAAAAATAAATGACAGCACGGCAGAATATAAAGGGGGACAGAGAATTGGCTAGGGAGCAAGCATAAATGAGTGCCCCCTTAGCAAGCCGCTTGCTATGGGGGCACTAACTGGGGGGGGGAGTGGCTAGGAGCGCTGCCGGAGGACCCCAGAAGGGGAGGATCGGGGCTGATCTGTGCAAAACTATTACACAGAGCAGGTAAGTATGACGTTCATTGTTTAAAAAAATAAAAAGTGAGTCTTTAGAATAACTTTAATGTTTTTTTTTGGATGGGTGAGCAATACTGAATACACCTGCGGGGGAAACCTGTAGATTTTTGATTTCTGGACTTTCTTTTAATAACATTGGACCAGAAAAGCACTTAAAAAGAAGAAAAGCATGTGGCTTTTTCTTTTAAAGCTCTAATATTTGAAGCAAGTTCTCACACCAGATATGGAGCCTGTCGCTCATCTTCCTCACAGTATTGTTCCTTGTCCGTCTGGGTTACAAAGGCTGAAGGTGTGAATTATTGTCAAATCATTGGGGTAGAGTTGTTAAAACCGTGTTATTTATTGGCCATTTATAGTGCTGAAGGCCCCTACCACTGTTTAGGGGGGTTTGATCCAGTATGGGGGAGATGGGGTCTTCAACATTAAGAAAAGTCCAGCTAAATGTGACTGACACTAATGCCGCGTACACATGACTGGACTTTACGGCAGACTAGGTCCAACGGGATCAGTCCGTCGGACAATCCGATCGTGTGTGGGCTAGTCCGATCGTTTTTTGGAAAAAAAATCAGACGGATCTAGAAATAGAACATGTTTCAAATCTATCCGACGGACTCAATTCAGACGGACTAAAAATCTGGAAAACTGTTCGTCTGTGTGCTGGTCCGACGGACCAAATACGACGCAAGGACAGCTATTGGCTACCGGCTATTGAACTTCCTTGTTTAGTCCCGTTTACGTCATCCCGTTCAAAATTAACGAACTTTCGAACGGACTTAGTCCATTCGTGTGTGGCCAAGTCCGTTCGTTCGGAAAGTCCATCAGACCTCCGCCGAAAGTCCGTCGGGTAGACCGTCGGACCTAGTCTGCCGGAAAGTCCGGTCGTGTGTACACGGCATAACTATACCATGACCTGGATAAATGAGAATCTTCAGAGGAACATTCTTTATAGTCTGTAGGCCCCTTTGTTCTAATTATGCTGGATTGGAATTGTCACACTTTACTAAGTGTGCGCTATCAGTGCAAATTTAGTTTTTCTTTAGAGCTGTAATTGAGTTCTGGGGGTTAATTGTACAGGATTTACTTTGGCATCAGTCTGGCTGGGCTGTACTAGGGTTCCGCCTGGTCATCGGTGCAGTGAGGCACCCATGACAGGCTGAAAACCAAGCCTGGTTGATCGTCTTAGGTACCAATGTTTCCCGGAGCCAATCAGTGGGCACGTCTGGCCCCGCTGCATAGTTTGGGAAGGGGTATTTAAGGTGCTGAAGTCACGTGCTCGGGGTTCAGCTGCAGCTTTGATTCCTAGTTCTGGACGGGGGTAGCCCCGTGAGGGGTCCCGGGCCTAGAAGTGTTTGCCGTCCCGCAAGCATGGTCAACCCGACCAGTCCCAGAGGCCCTCATGGCCTGGGGCAGGGATCCATCTGTTCCCGAGCCTCGGAACTGGCTAGTCCGAGGCCCAGTAACTGAAGGAGGATTCAAAGGAGTCCCGGTGTGCTCTCGGTATTGGAGGGACACGGCAACTCATACAAGTGAGCAGGGGAGGACTCTTCGGAGGAAGGCCAACAAGCTGGCTGCTCAGTAAGAGCCTGGGAGCTGAAGTTGTATGGACACTAGAGAATCCACACTTCCACACAGTATCGCCAAGGAGACTGAGAGATCCAGGTACTGTGGGAAAGGTTCCTACTTATCTTCAGTTACAATTTAGTCTGTGGCAGAGACTTTGAAAAGTTTCCGGATCACATGTTGGCTGCTAGATCTCTGGCTAGAGGTTTATCCGGCAGTGAAGCACCCAGCTGTGAATGGCTACTCTCTGGGTTTATTAGAGACATTCAGCGGCTGTCACCAGTTCAAATTGCCTGAGTTTATCACCCGTGCCCTCTATTCCAACCTGAGACTGTGTTATGTTGGATGTTACCCCTGCAGAATAAAAACCTTGAAAAGGACTTTTATGCGTCAGCATCTGAAGTCGTTGGGTACTAACCCTGGGAACCCCTAGAGAACAATGACAAGCCACGAGGAGGTAACTGGTAAGCCCAGAAAGTCAAGGCTGCCCCTCAGGGTTATGGCCGGTACATATGTAATGTACTTTTATATTACCAATTTATAATTATACTGTGCTGCCACAGCATTCTGTTTATAGTCATTAATTGAGTTTTGGTATGTTCCTGTAGACCCTACTTCTCTATAGTTTTAGATATATCAGCCCTTAGCTAGGAACTCCCTTCTTCTCGGCATGTCATGTTAGTTTGTCTTTCTGGAGAATCAGGAGGCTTTTAGATAAAAAAAAATTTTCACCTGCAAGAAAAAAAAAAAACCCTAAAAACATCCTGGAGCCTGGACTAAGCTACAATGGATTTTGCATAATTTTCGTTGCCAAACTATCAATATAGACTGGGTGTCAGGAGGAATGTCTTTTGTACAAAGTGATATTAGAGACAGAACATGTACAGATCAGAGGCTTATTTATTTCTTAAAGCTCACCGCCTATCTGGATATAGATCCCATCACTCATCTTCCTCACAGTGGCAGATGCTGTCTTCACTGCACAGGTATAATTCCCAGAATCCTCCAGTTGAGCTGATTGCACTCTGTATGTATCAGATACATTGTATCCCCGCACAGTCCGTCCATCTCTGTATGTATCAGATATACCGAAATCGCGCACAGTCCGTCCATCTCGGTAGAAGGCAAAGTGCAGCTCTGTGCCGTCTTTGGGTGGATCCAGTCTGGTGTCACATCTCACCGTCATCTCATCTCCTTCTATTACCCTGGACGGGGTCACTTTTATTTCTGGAGGAGAGAAGAGCTCTAGAAGAGGAAAGGATGACAATGATTGGTCAGTATGAGTCCTATTTCCTCAACGTGTGACTCCAGGAAGAGGTCACTTTTCTTTCTGGAGTGGAGAAGAGCTCTGGAAGAGGGTATCATGACAATTGTAATTTGTTGGAGCTAGGTTGTTATACCCTAGCTCCAACCCATAGCTATATTTATTTACTACATTTATATACTGTAACACCAACACAGTACTTTACAGAGTACATAGAATTGTCGACACGAGTCCCTACCTTAGTGGGGCTTACACTGTAGTGTATTGTCACATAGAAATATGAGGGCAAGTTTTGGTAAAAAACCAGTGCAATTTTCAGTATATTTTGGAACCATGAGAGGAAGCCAGACTAAACAGTTAAAGAAGAAGTACGGGGGGAAGCTCATTTGGCTGTACTTCTCCTGTGGATAACAGTGGTGCAGTAGTTCTGCACTCCTGTGACCTGTTTTCAGCAGACAGCAGACTAAAGCACGCTGTCAGCTGACGTCACAGAGCCGGCTGGGGAAAGATCAGATATGGTCAGGATCCACCCTGTTGCCTGGACTGGCACCTGGTTCAGCCTCTCAAAGAGCCTCTGACTGCCTGAGCTGGCCGCTCCCACCCCCATCCACAGCTCACCACTCCAGTGAGCAAGGGAGGCAGAGAAGAGAGCCGCGGACTGACAGTCACCAACTCTCTGCTTACAGAGCTCTGAGTGATCAGCAATGTTTGATCGCTCAGTTCTTAGTCTTAAAGGGTCACTAAAGGACATTTTTTTTTTTAAATAACAAACATGCTATACTTACCTTTACTGTGCAGTTCGTTTTGCACAGAGTGGCCCCGAACCTGGTCTTCTGGGGTCCCTTGGCGGCTGTCTGGGCTCCCTACCGCAAGGACTCCACAACTTCATGCAAACTCCCTTGCTTGCGGGCGCGGTCCCGTTATACAGCTGGCGGCTGTAGCCGCTCACTGTATCACTCGGTCCCACCCCCGGCACGCTGCGTCTTTGGATGTGATTGACAGCAGCGCGAGCCAATGGCTGCGCTGCTTTTAATCCATCCCCTCTAGCCAATCAATGGCCAGGGTGAGTGGCGAAGAGGACTTTCGAGGGTCAGGTAAGTAAAACGAAAAAACTTTTACCTTTACAACCCCTTTAAAGCCTGCGGGGGACAGATGCATCATCGGACCGATGCTGCATCCACCTAGGTAAGTATGATTTCTAAAAAAACTTTCCAAACTTCTCTTTTAAGATTGTTACAAACACAGGGTCAGTATGAAAAACTCTGAGCATTAGGAGTCCAAACCTGATAACACAGCATTGCCCAGAGGAACATTTCAGAAAACAAGGGTCAACCGTTACAAACTGTGGTATGTAAAGCATAATGAAATACACTGTATGGCCAAATGTTTGTTGACATCTGTCCATCATACCTACTTATATGGTCTAAGGTACGATGACACCCTCCAAATGGTTAACCCCCTCCTGCCACCACCTCCTGGCCCTTTAAGAGGTTCTAAATGGCAGGAGTCAGAGGCGGGCATTCCAGTCATGTGACGCCTGTGATTGGCAGTCGCAGCAGTCACATGATTAGAAATCTCCCGTTGCATTGGGCGCTTTCCAATACCAGCTGTTTACTGTGCTGGGAGTGTGCAAGGAGCGCACTCTCAGCACAGTAAAGTGTTTACATAGGGACGCATATGTGCAGCTACTCAGCATTAAAGCTCACCCTCTGAGAGGTTGCGTATAAGCGTACGGCCGGCGGAAAGTGTCAATTTGTAAATGGACAGAAAACTGGCTAAAAGACAGAATTCAGAGAGTAATGGTTAATGATTCTTACTCTGAATGGTCTAGGGTTATCAGTGGTGTACCCCAAGGTTCAGTGCTGGGACCATTACTTTTTAATATCTTTATAAATGATATCGGGTCTGGGATCAAAAGTAACATTTCTGTCTTTGCAAATGACACCAAGCTATGCAGTGGAATAACGTCCTTACAGGATGTCTCCAATTTACAAGCTGACATCAATGCTCTGTCTAATATGGCGACTATGTGGCAGATGAGGTTTAATGTTGATAAATGTAAAGTTATGCACTTGAGGGCTAAGAATATGCATCATACATGCTAGGGGGAGTACAACTGGGGGTATCCATAGTGGAGAAGGATCTGGGGGGATCCATAGTGGAGAAGGATCTGGGGGGATCCATAGTGGAGAAGGATCTGGGGGGATCCATAGTGGAGAAGGATCTGGGGGTTTTGGTAGATCATAAGCTCAATAATAGCATGCAATGCCAAGCTGCGGTTTCCAAAGCGAGCAAAGTCCTTTCTTGTATTAAGAGAGGTATGGACTCCAGAGAGAGAGATATCATTTTGCCCCCCTGTACAAATCATTAGTAAGACCTCATCTGGAATATGCAGTTCAGTTTTGGGCACCAGTTCTCAAAAAGGAAATCGGGGTACTGGAGAAAGTGCAGAGGAGGGCAACCAAACTGATAGGAGGCATGGAGGAGCTCAGCTATGAGGAAAGATTAGGGGAACTGAATCTATTCTCTTCTCTTGAGAAGAGGAGATTAAGGGGGGGATATGATCAACATGTACAAATACAAAGTGGTCAATATAGTGAACTTGGTGTTGAGTTATTCACTTTAAGGTCATCACAGAGGACAAGGGGGCACTCTTTACGTCTAGAGGAAAAAAGATTTAGTCTCCAAAATACGGAAAGGTTTCTTCAGAGTAATGCGGCATACACACGGTCGGAATTTCAGATGGAAACAGTCCGATGGGAGCTTTTCATCGGATTTTCCGACCGTGTGTAGGCCCAATGGTTTCTTTCTGTCGGAATTTCCGACGGACTTTGAATTGAGAACCTGTTCTCAATTTTTCCGACGGAAAACCTTTCTATCGGATTTTCCGATTGTGTGTATGCAATTCCGACACGCAAAATTCCGACGCATGCTCGGAAACAATTCGACGCATGCTCGGAAGCATTAAACTTCCCTTTTATAGTGCTGTCGAACGTGTTTTATGCCGCTGTGTTACTGACCGTCGGAATTTGGTGTGATCGTGTGTAGGCAACACAGCTTGAGCGGAATTCTGTCGGAAAAACCGTCAGAGTCTTTTCCGACGAGAATTCCGATCGTGTGTACACGGCATAAGAGCTGTAAAAATGTCTAATAGACTCCCTCCAGAGGTGGTTCTGGCCAGCTCAGTAGATAGCTTTAAGAAAGGCCTGGATTCTTTCCTAAATGTACAAAATATAACTGGGTACTGACATTTATAGGTAAAGTTGATCCGGGGAAAATCTGATTTCCTCTCAGGGCATCAGGAAGGAAATTTTTCCCCTGCTGTAGCAAATTGGATCATGCTTTGCTGTTTTTTTTTTTGCCTTCCTCTGGATCAACTGTGGGCGAAGGATTGTGTATATGGGATTGTATTTTTGTTTCTTTTTTTTTTTTTGGGGTTGAACTAGATGGACATGTGTCTTTTTTCAACCTGACTAACTATGTAACTATGTAAGTGGGTTAATTCAGTTATTTCCAATGAAGGGTACTGTTAATACTACAGCAAACAAAAATATTTTGGACAATTATTAATTACGTTCATCCTTGTGAAATGAGCTTACAGATTTCTGTTCTAGTATGACTCTGCCCCTGAGCACAAAGCCAGCTCCATATAGACATGGTTTGACCAATGTGGTGTGGAGGAACACGAATGTCTTGCACAAAGCCATAAACTCAACCCTACTCAGTTCCAGACCTCACAAATTCCAATAGACACACTCAAAAAGTCTTGTGGAAGCCTTTCCAGATGAGGGGGAGGATGTTGTAGCTACAAAGGGGGACCAACTCAACATTAATGGTCATGGCTTTGGAATGAGATGTCCAACAAACTCATATACAGTATCTCACAAAAGTGAGTACACCCCTCACATTTTTGTAAATATTTTCATGTGACAACACTGAAGAAATGACACTTGTCTACAATGTAAAGTAGTGAGTGTACAGCTTGTATAACAGTGTCAATTTGCTGTCCCCTCAAAATAACTCAACACACAGCCATTAATGGCTAAACCGCTGGCAACAAAAGTGAGGACACCCCTAAGTGAAAATGTCCAAATTGGCCCAATTAGCCATTTTCCCTCCCCCGGTGTCATGTGACTCATTAGTGTTACAAGGTCTCAGGTTTGAACGGGGATCAGGTGTGTTAAATTTGGTGTTACCACTCTCACGCTCACATAGTGACTGTCAGGGAATAAAGAAATTAAAAGTGTATATAAGGAAAATGTCACTGGAAGTTCAACATGGCACCTCATGGCAAAGAACTCTCTGAGGATCTTAAAATTTTTCTTTTGCTCTATAAAGATGGCCTTAGCTTGTCCCTTAACCACTTGCTTACTGGGCACTTAAACCCCCCTCCTGCCCAGACCAATTTTCAGCTTTCAGCACTGACGCACTTTGAATGACAATTGCGCGGTCATGCTACACTGTACCCAAATGAAATTTTTATCATTTTTTTTCCCACAAATAGAGCTTTCTTTTGGTGGTATTTAATCACAGCTGGGGTTTTTTTATTTTTTGCTAAACAAACAAAAAAAGATGGAAAAATTAAAAAAAAATTTAAATCATGTTTAATAGTTTGTTATAAAATTTTGCAAACAGGTAATTTTTCTGCTTCATTGATATGCGCTGATGAGGCGGCACTGGTGAGCACTGATAGGCTGCACTGGTGGGCACAGATAAGGTGGCACTGATGGGGACAGATAAGTCAGTACTGATGGGCACTGATGGGCACGGATGGGTGGCACGGATGGGCACTGATAGATGGCACTGATAGGTGGCACTGATAGGTGGCACTGATGGGCACTGATAGGTGGCACTGAGGGGCACTGGTAGGTGACACTGATGTGCAGCACTGTAAATGCACATTGTGGGCACTGGCACTGTGGGCACTGACAGATGGCACTGTAGGCACTGACAGATGGCACTGTGGGCACTGACAGGTGCAGCTGGTGGGCACTGGTAGGCGGCACTTGTATAGGGCACAGGTGGGAACCATGGACCTTGGGCACATTGCAGTGATCGGGACTGATGTCCCTCCCACTGCTGCCCGGGATCGACTTTTTTTTCTCCTCGCGCTGACAGCAGAAAAAAAGACGATTACCGGCTCTGTTGTTATCACATGATCAGCTGTCATTGGCTGACAGCTGATCACGTGGTAAGGGGTCGGGATCGACCCCTTACTCGCATCTGTGATCCAGCGAGTCTCACAGACTCGCTGATCACAGAGCGCGCAGCTTGCACCCTTCAGGGGGCGTGCAGGCTGCTCGTGAACGGGACGACGTCAATAGACATCGTCCCGGCAAGTTAGATCCGCGCAGTAGCCGTCATTCGGCTATAGCGCGGATCTCAGGTGGTTAAAGAGGCAGCTTCTTGTGTCAGGTAACACAGCGTACAATCGATGTCTCACCATATCTTCCATGTTGCATTACAAGTGGGAGTGCTAATGTGATGAAAGACTGCATGGTGATCTCCCTGTTAATTGCACTGCCTGTTAGTGTCTGTCTCAGACCTAATTACTGTGTGGCTCTCACCTGCAGAGCACTAGACTGAGAGACCTGGGGATTGTGGCATATGTAGGTTTTTCACAGGAAGTGAGAAAACGGGGTGAACATATATCTGCGCTAACTCAAAAAAAGAAATAAATAATAAATAGCAGCCAGGACAGTCCGTTGATTAACAAACATAAAATATAAAGTCCAAAGTGTAGCGCTCAAAAATCAAAGTGAATGGTGATAATATGTGACAGTCCATCAATCAAATTAAAGATGACATAATAGATGATATAATAGGAATCCTCCACCAAGCTTCAGTGCACAAAAGAAAGCACTCCACACCCACGTGCTATCAATCTGCTTACCAGAAAGATATGAAAAACAAGCGATGTAATCATATAATGCAAATGGTCAGTAGTGGAACTTGATTGATGCGATGGTATGACAATATCCAGGTTCATCAAAATAGCAGTAGATGGCAAGACTCACAATAGTAGATCAATATATTGTGCTATAACATCACCATCAAAGTGATAAATCCAATGAAAAGAAAGGAAAAGCCACAATAGTGAAGCCCGTAGGTAAAAAACACAATTTTTATTGTATGTAGTCTAGACATGTGCAATTTGTTTCGTTTTTATTTGTTTTCCGTTAAAAATCATTATATTTGTTCATTCGTTATCGTACGAATGAACGAATGATTCGCTAAAAATTTTAACGAATTATCGAATCGAACGAATATGAAAAACAACGAAAATCCGAAATAACCAAATTAGAAACAACGAAACTACGAAAGAAGAAAATCCGAAAAACGAAAACAGGAACAACGAAAATCAAAATGAACGAAAAAATTCGTACATTGGTAATTTTTTTTTTTTTGTTGTTGAATTGCTTAACGTGCTTCGAATGGATTGAACGAAAAAATTTGTACATTCGTAACTTTTTTTTTTTTTTCGATTCGTAATTTTCCATGTCTCTTACAATGGCGCTGCTTAACGTGCTTCGAATGGATTGAACGAAAAAATTCGTACATTCGTAACTTTTTTTTTCGATTCATAATTTTCCGTGTCTCTTACAATGTAATAATAGCATACACATTACATAAAATTATGAATTATGCTCCGATTACGAATCTACGAAAACAATGTTACGAAAGTACGAATAAATCAATCTTACGAAAGTACGAATGTAACTAAATCTACGAAAATACGAATGCGTCCGAATTTCGAATAAACGAAAATTAAACTGAAATGGAAAAACGAATCAACGAAAAAATAACTCTTACGAAAATACGAATCGTTATGAATATGAACACTGACGACTTACGAATTTACGAATCGTTACGAATACGAACACAGACGACTTACGAAATTACGAATCGTTACGAATCAACGGAAACGAACAGAAACGAAACGAAACTAAACAAATTTTTCTATTGTGCACATGTCTAATGTAGTCTACTTACAGGAAGAAAAGGACATCTAGGCATATAAAAATCTCTGCGGTTCACAGCGTACTTGCATCAGCCAGCCTGACATTTTTCATCCTATGGGGATATCATCAGAGGAAGTGCCAGTTCTCAGACTACAGACAGAGGTCATGCTTTAACCTGTGCAGTGCCATGCCTCATGTTTGAACTTAAACAGAAATGTCTGACACCAGAATTTGAAGATTTCCTCTACTATAGGCTTTGTGTACAGGTCAACAAATGACACCAAGACACCACAGGGTCAATGCACATCTTATTCAGATGAAAAACACAAGGTACAGGTAGGAACATTTAACATGCTTTTAATCTACCCTTAGACTCCGGAAGGCATTGCATGTAATCTGGTGGCACCATAAACTGGACACTCAGAAAGCTGAAAGTGTTTTCTACCAATGCCTGGAGTTCTCATTGACTCACTTTTACATCCTTACCATGTATCTGGATATGGACCCCTCTACTTGTCTTCTTCACAGAGCCAGATCTCCTCCTGACTTCACAGGTATAATTCCCAGAATCCTCCAGCTGAGATGACGGCACTCTGTATGTATCAGATGCATTGTATCCCCGCACAGTCCGTCCATCTCTGTAGAAGGCAAACTTTAGGTTTGTGCCGCCTCTGAGCGGATCCAGTCTGGTGTCACATCTCACCATCATCTCATCTCCTTCTATTACCCTGGACGGAGTCACTTTTATTTCTGGAGGAGAGAAGAGCTCTGGAAGAGGAAAAGATGACAATGATTGGTCAGTATGATTCCTATTACCTCAACATGTGACTGTCAGGAAATCAAGAAATTAAAAGTGTATATTGGAAAATGTCTAATTGAACCATAAACATTAATTTGTGTTTATGTGCTCACCATGTATCTGAATATAGATTTCATCACTCATCTTCCTCACAGTGTCAGACATCGTCCTCACTTCACAGGTATAATTCCCAGAATCGTCCAGCTGAGATGACGGCACTCTGTATGTATCAGATACATTGTATCCCCGCACAGTCGGTCCATCTCTGTAGAAGGCAAAGTGCAGCTCTGTGCGGCCTCTGAGCGGATCCCGTCTGGTGTCACATCTCACCGTCATCTCATCCCCTTCTATTACCCTGGACGGGGTCACTTTTATTTCTGGAGGAGAGAAGAGCTCTAGAAGAGGAAAGGATGACAATGATTGGTCAGTATGTGTTCTATTCCCTCCACTTGTGAATATCAGGGAATAAAGAAATGAAAAGTGTATATAAGGATAATGTATGATTGGACAATAGGCATTCATGTAGGGTTACACCCTCACCATGTATCTGGATATAGATCTCATCACTCATCTTCCTCACAGTGTCAGACGCCGTCCTCACTTCACAGGTATAATACCCAGAATCCCCCAGCTGAGATGACGGCACTCTGTATGTATCAGATACATCGTATCCCCGCACAGTCCGTCCATCTCTGTAGAAGGCAAAGTGCAGCTCTGTGCCGCCTCTGAGCGGATCCAGTCTGGTGTCACATCTCACCGTCATCTCATCTCCTTCTATTATCCTGGACGGGGTCACTTTTATTTCTGGAGGAGAGAAGAGCTCTGGAAGAGGAAATTGTTAGAAATAGCAGATGATGGGAATACCTTTATTATTCTCTAAATGTTAACAATCACACAATGCTTTGCACAAAAACATTTCCACCCTTGCTTGGCTAAGTGGACCGGTTGTATCCACTACAGTAATACACAATAATAGAGAACCCGGTATGGTCAGCTTTGTCACAAGTCATTTATTCTGCCTGAATATTTGGACTGTGGGTGGTAAACCGAGACACTGGAGGAAATCAATATAAGTATCCAAACATCAAGCAGGCAATGTCCTGAGTGATAACTGGGCTCAGAGCCCCCCGGTGCTGCAAGAGAAGGCTGGTAAGAAGGCTACTTGATGGAGCTTTAGGGCTTAGCAGTCCATAATCAATTTAACCAGTCAGTCACTTTCTCATATTATGATATTACACCCTACATTTTCTAACACTTTTAGCAGCGTATTTTATCTCTTACTAAGTAATACAGCCTCTTCATCTTTTAATCCTTGCCTATACTCCAGTTTTAGTTGGTGCCATGACTGCTGCTCCATGATTTCTGTTTAAGGGTGGTTCCTTTCTCTTGCAGCAACCTATGGAGCCACCAACCTATGGAACCACCAACCTATGGAGCCACCAACCTATGGAGCCACCAACCTATGGAGCCACCCTTGCATTCAGGGACTTGTGTCTCCCTACACTGTGGGAATAAATAGAAAGACATAATCCCATAGCCTAGGATGGCAAGGCACTCCTCTGCTCCTCCATCCTACTCCTCCCCCACCCTATTCTCTCTCCTTTACATCCTCCCCACACCTTCTCCAAGCAAACAGACTGGCTGGAAAATGTGCTGCTCACTGTTGATTCTTTCCTGTGAAGACCAGAAGTTTAGGGAAGCGTTACTGAGATAGCAGGAGCCAGCTACATTGAAAATTGTAAACTGCAATGCTGGGATAAGAATTTTACCAAATAGCTTAATGGGGATTTTTTTGGTGCTTAATGTGCTAAGCTAAAATAACACTAATGCCGCGTACACACGACCAGACTTTCCAGCAAACTAGGTCCGACGGTCTTCCCAACGGACTTTCGGCAGACTTCTGAGGGTCTTCACTACGGACTTTCGGCAGAGTTCTGGTGGACTTTCCGAACGGACTTGGCCACATATGAACGGACCAAGTCCGGTCGAAAGTCCGTTCGTTCAAACGTGGTGACGTAAACGGGACAAAAAAAAAAACAGTAGCCAATAGCTGCCCTTGCATCGTATTTGGTCCATCAGACCAGCATACAGACAAACGTTTTTCATGATTCGAGTCCATCGGAATTGAGTCCGTTGGATAGATTTGAAACATGTTCTATTTCTAGGTCCGCTGGAATTTTTTCCCGAAAAATGAACGGATTAGCCCACACACGATCGGATTGTCCGACGGACTAATCCTGTCGGACCAAGTTTGCCGGGAAGTCCGGTTGTGTGTACGCAGCATGAGGGTTTCATTTTTTTTTTTTTTTTCCATAAAAGTTTTTATTATGAACAAAATATTTATACAAAGTTTAACACATACAGTAAGTGATTAAACAATATGAGCAGTTACACAATAATATTGCCTTACTCGTATACATTCAGCTTGACAGGTAGGTAGGACGTACGGCCGGAGGCCTCAGCAGTGTACCAAGAATCATAACACAATAACTCTAATGCCGCGTACACACAATCGGAATTCTCGTCGGAAAAAACTCTGACGGTTTTTCTGACGGAATTCCTACGGAATTCCACTCAAGCTGTGTTGCCTACACACGATCACACCAAATTCCAACGGTCAATAACACAGCGGCATAAAACACGTTCGACAGCACTATAAAAGGGAAGTTTAATGCTTCCGAGCATGCGTCGAATTGTTTCCGAGCATGCGTCGGAATTTTGCGTGTCGGAATTGCATACACACGATCGGAAAATCCGATAGAAAGGTTTTCCGTCTGAAAAATTGAGAACAGGTTCTCAATTCAAAGTCCGTCGGAAATTCCGACAGAAAAAGACCGTTGGCCATACACACGGTCGGAAAATCCGATGAAAATCTCCCATCGGACTGTTTCCATCGGAAATTCCGATCGTGTGTACGCCGCATTAGTAGATAATTTGGGTAAAATTTCTGAAAGTAGTTCCGTCTAGAGGAAGTTGCGTATTAACACGTTTTTGGTCAAACACCTGGGCCGAAGTAGTCTTGGGGGTGGGTGAGGGAGTCATGGTTAGATAGGGAGGTGGGGGGGAGTTGTTTGGGAGGGGTGTGAGAAAGAAAACACTGGATGGGGAGGGGGAAGGATAACCCGAGAAAGTCGCCTCCCCAGGCTCCACCGAGCGTTGAGGATATTGAGGGTCTCGTTAAAGACTCCCTGTTTGGGGGGAGATCCCCTTTCGGGGTCTATTCCTGAGGGGGATATGATGGTGTGGATTAGATTCGTAGAGTGATCCTCTAGGGCGAAGTGTTTTTAATTTTACTTTAAGAAGAAAATAATCAGTATTTTTAGTGTTAGTACAGCTGTACCTGCACACATCCGACCATCTCATCCGGTACTGGAGTAGCCCCCAGCCTCACTGCTGGAGGTGGTGATGGTTTCGGGACATGGGTGTCTCTATGGGAGGCTGTACAGGTCTACTCTGCTCCTGGAACTAGCACCACATCCAATATTCACACAATGGTGGCCTCCAGAGCTGAATGGAAGTCTTGGCGCACATATATACACCACACTTCACTTCACAAGATATAATGACCGGTTCCTCTAAGGAATTTTTAAAATTCATATGAATTTATTAAGTTTTGGGCAAAAATAAATATTAGTCAGGTCCATCACATGGAAGTTTAGGAATTTAGGGCTCATTTAGATAAGTGCTGAGTCCCGTCCTCCATGCTGAGCCTCTGTTTGCTGTGTCTGCATCCGCCCCAGAGCTGCATGCTTTTTATTTGGGGGGGGGGGGTGCAGTTAGGGAAAAAATTGGCTTTAAGGCTTATAAAAGTTACGGAAGCACACTTGATATATATCTTTTTTTTAAATGTTCATTTAAAAAAAAAAAAAAGAATTAAGAAACATATGTCTTTCTAGGTGCGCTTTGAGTGTATGTATACAGAAGTACGGTGACATCTGTCAGTGATATGATTTTCTGATAAATAAAGACATGTCATCACCCGGTCAATGCTGACAGAATTATGTTTTTGGAAACCCCCTCCAAAAAAAAAAAATGTCACTTTAGCAGTCTGCATAGTTAAATTTAAAGTCAAGTTCAACAACAAAGTCACTTTAAAGAGCACTTTTGTGGGAGTTCACCTTCCTCTGGATCAACCTAAGGATACAGTTTTAAATAGGATTTTAATTTACCTTTCACAGAGATAAAGGATTCATCTGACATCTTTTGCGCATGTGACACATCATAATGGTATATTTGTTTAGTACATTTGTAGAGTCCAGACTGACTCAGATCTATATTAGTTATATGGAATGTGGAGTCAGATTCTGATGGTCGTATCTCCTGATCATCCTTGTAGAATTTTGTGTTTATGGCAACAAAATCTTTAACATGATGACATCTCAGAGTCAGGGGGTCTCCTTCATAGATGACAGATGGAGGTCTCTGCAGGAGGACATAATCTGAAATGTAATAAAATGATACTTTAGATTGTTCTATTCACACCCAACAATCTGTAATGATGGAGATGAGATGACGACTCACTTCTGGTAACATTTAGGAAGACGGGATCACTGATATCACCACCGATGGTCTGGCACTGGTAATCTCCTCTGTCCTCCACTACTGAAGGTCTAATGATATGAAGTGTCTGTTGATCTCCTTCTATCTGTGTCTGGTTTCTGTACCAGTGATAGGTCCGGGGCTTCTCTGGTACAGTAGACGGCACATCACATGTTAGAGTCACAGGGTCACCTTGTAGTACATTCCCCCAGTTGGGTGTGAAGGTCACCACAGGTTTGATGGCCCCTCCTATAGAAGAAAAGAGATCACACAGAACACATAGAGAGCACAGTGTGCAGCAAAACACAGAGAGGTGAACACATCTTCTAAAACATTCTCTATAGAAATAGAAATGTTTCTAGTCCCGGGCACAGAGATTTTCCGAAATGTTGGTAAATTTTTTGGGTTTAAAAAAAATAATTTTAAACCAGAAGATTACTTAAAATCCCCAAAACATGAAGTATTTTATGAAAGCTAAGTGACACTAAAGGTAATTAAAGAAACAAACAAACAAACATATCATATTTACCTCCACTGTGCAGCTCGTTTTTAACAGAGTGGCCCCCGATCCTCATCTTCTGGGGTCCCTCGGCGGCTCTCGCAGCTCCTCCCCACATCAGATAACCCCCTAGAAGAAGCAATCTCCCAAAGGGGGTTACCTCTTACGGGCACGCTCCCGACTTCAGCATTCGGCGTCCATAGATGCCGAGTGCAGGACTCGGCCCCGCCCCCACGGTGGCTGCGTCATTGGATTTGATTGACAGTAGCGGGAGCCAATGGCTGAGCTGCTATCAATCAATCCAATTAACAGCCGAGAGACGGCACATCCCCGTGGGACAAGTTCGAGGGTTCAGCTAAGTAAAACGGGGTGGCTGGGGGGGCGGTCACCTTAATGCATAGGATGCGATAAGGTGAAAAAACATGTACCTTTACAATCCCTTTAAGAATAAAATGGAGGTAGTTCCAATTGTTATGTCACGCAATCTTAGCAAATGTAATATAGTACATTTTTTTTGGTAAAATACACAGAGGCGGCCAGTAATGCTGGGCGCAGAGGCACTGCTCCTCTAATCCATGCGTCCGGCCCCCTAATCTACATGCAGGGCGCCGGACACATGGATTCCAATAGGGTTTTCTTTTTGAAGCACGTGATTAGAGCCAGAGGCTCTAATAGGCTTCAAAAAAGGGTTGGCTCGGGGGCGCAGAGCACTGTGATCCACTGTGATGTGAGACAATAGAGAATGAATATTCCCTATTGTCTTCCTGATTCTCCTCCCGTTCAATCAGGAAGCAGTCCTGAGACTCGTCACCCAATTGCCCGAAAGGAGAGGCGATCCAATTGGCCGCCTAGGAGGCAGAGGGAGGAGACTCACAGCAGAAGCTGCCGTAATGCTGAGGAGGAGGAGACGCAGGGGAAGCCACCGCCTGCCGCCTGGAGGAGCACTGCTCGCAACATAGATGGGGTAAGTGCAGAAGTGGCGACCAACCAACCAGGGGGGGAGGTGGGGTTTACGGGTGACCTGACCAACCTGGGGTAGCTATGTATGCATTATTTGTAGCCCCCCCAAACAATATACCACCAGCCGTCAGTAAAAATATGGTATAGTTGCACAGAGTAAAAAGATACCCAACATGTCAAGACTTAAAATTGCATGTGTCCGTGAAATGGCAACAAATTTTGGTGACACTTTAAAAGCCCCTACAGGTCATCAGTCTAGAGTTAAATGTGATGAATAAGTCTAGAATTATTGCTCTCACTCTGGTGTGCATGGCGATATGTAACTTGTGTAGTGCAATTTTCCTGTGTAGGCACACCCAAAGGGTATGTTTACAGTTGCATGTCTTTGCATGTGCATGTATGTGTGTGCATGTGTGCATGTGTGTGTATGAGGTAGTGTGGGACTTGGGGGGGGGGGGGGATTAAGTGCCTTTGTTTAACTTTGTAACCATTCTCCCAAAGACAGCAAGTGAGAGATATCTAACATTTTGAGGATAAGATGAGATCTTCCAACAGTGACACTTTCTGGTGACAATCATCTAAACAGAATTTCCCCTACTGGAGGAGATTTCCTTTTACTTCCTGTTATGTCTACAAGACAGGAAGAGAAATCTCTCCAAAGGGACACAGATGGTTACCAAGATAGGAACTTTAACTTTCCCTACTGTGTCCAAATCAAAAATCATTGTTTACTTTATTTTGTTGTTCCACTTATAAAATTCTACATGAAAAGCTAGAAGTTTCATTCTAAAAACTGGACGTATCATTAATATTTTTGGTCTTTTTTTGGTCTTGCTCACACATTTATAAAATAGGACAAATCTTTTTCTCTTAAAGCAGAATTACATTTTTTTATACACAAATTTCTAGCAAGAATGTTTTTATAGTAGACTCTGTGGGGTTGATTTACTAAAATGGAGAGTGCAAAATCTGGTGCAGCTGTGTATGGCAGCCAATCAGCTTCCGGGTTGGTTAGTCAAAACTTAATTGAACAAGCTGAAGTTAGAATGCAGAGCTGCGCCAAATTTTGCACACTCCAGTTTTAGTAAACCAACCCCACTGAGGCTTTTTTTTCCATATAAGATTCTGTTAGCAATTTTCTTCTGATTGTAAGATGAGTCACACTTGCTCAGCTCAGTGTACATTCTCGGCATGTCTTAATGCCAGAATGTATTACCGCCTGTGCATATGAGTGGGAGTTAAGTTTTCCCAGGTTAGTTTACCAAGATGAAGATAACCAGGTGGAGATGTCAGCTGTGGCAATGGAGAGACAATGGAGATTGTAGACATTGTATCCAGTGGCACTAATACACTCACCCACCACCACCCGCTGTCCTTACCTTGGATGCGGGCGGTGACAGCTTGCCAGGCTCGGGGAAAGCTGCTCCGGTGACCGGTGTCCTCTCCGATCACCGGAGAGGACATACCTGCCTGACTTTAAACTTTGATAATTTCAGACAAATTTAAGGTATGACCTGAATTGGAATCTCAGCACAAAGGGCTTTTCCAAGAAGCATTTCTATGATACATACAAATTAACATTACATTTCACTTGTGTGCAAATTGTGGCTAACCCACAATGTTTAGAATGGTTGTCAACCATTGAATTAAAGCAATATTAAACCCAAAAATGTAGTATAGCACCCTCCTAGATAGGTGCTAGGATTAAATTCATAGATTTAGTGTCGGCTCACTGTGTTCAGTGGAGCTGGGTGTGTTTTGATAGGTAAATTTAGTTTGTCACACAGTAACCCGTGTGGCTGTCGATATTGTGTTAGGTAAATTTAGTTTTGCTGACTGTAACCAGTGCAGGTGATTAATTAGGTCATTAGGTTCAGTGTTCTCCACTGCTGCTAGTCTGTTTACTCTCTCTGCTTTACAGAGGGCTGGAGAAGTCTCTGGAACATAGGTGTGCAAGTATGCAAATGGCAGCATGAATATTTTTGCAGCCCAGGCCATTCCAAGGGTGCAAGGTCCTAAAGGCTGCTGGGAGTCTGTATATATTCTCTGGGACACTGAGCTCTTGGTATTTTCCTACAAAGGATAAGTCCAGCCTGAAGGGCTGCTTCCATCCAGGACAATGCTGCCATGTGCTTGCTGTTTGTAGGCCTTAGCTGGGCAAACTGAGGGCCTGGATGCGGAAACTAAGGAGAGCTGACTGAGAGGCTATCTGCTGAAGATCTAGTCTGGTATCATCGGAGGTGGAAGTTGGAAGGAGGCAACCAACTGTCCCTGGACATTTTGTGAGTACAGACTGCTGAGAGATCTTATGCCGCGTACAAGCGACCGGACTTTCCGGCAGAAAAGGTCCAACGGTCTTCCCGACAGAGTTTCCGAACGAACGGACTTGGCCACACACCAACGGACCAAAGTCTGTTCGTTTTGAACGTGACGTACGATGGGACTAGAAAAGGAAGTTCAATAGCCAGTAGCCAATAGCTGCCCTTGCGTCGTATTTGGTCCGTCGGACCAGCATACAGACGAACGGTTTTCCCGATAGGAATTTATTCCGTCGGAAAGATTTGAAACATGTTCTATTTCTAGGTCTGAATTTTTTTTAAGAAAAACTATTGTATTATCCCACACACGATCAGAATATCCGACGAAATTATTCTGCCGGAAAGTCCGGTCGTGTGTACGGGCATTGGAGACATGTTGGCTGCTGCCACCCCCTCTTGTACTAAAGAATCAGCTGTGTGTTTGTACAAAGGGAACATTGGCTCCTGAAGACCTTATCTAGTTCTCTGAGAAGGGATTCTGCTCTTGTTGCTCTAAAAGGATGAAGCTTGTTTTCTGTTAACTGCTTCTATTACAAAGCCAAATCCACAGTTTGCTATATGCAAGAACTTCTGCTTCTGCTTTACAGAAAGGAGTTCACCGTCCTCAACTTGTACATAGTTTATGTTTTTGGAGTATCCCACTCAATTCCCTCAAACCTATCCCAGTTCTCCAAAGATAAAAACAACAAAAACAACACCCCTAGACTGGTTATTGAGGAAAAGTGTGGCTGAGATCATGTGTCTGGCTGTGGGGCAATCCACCAGAAACAGGAGGTCCACGCTGCTCACATGTGAGCCGCTACAACACCATGATCTCCTCACTGCGGGGTGCTCACCCAGTCATAGCTGAAGCAATAATGAAAGGAAACTACGGATGGCTGCACATCAAACTGAGATCCAAAATGCCTTTATTCACATAAAACTACAAAGAACATGAGGTGCACTACATGTACAAGCAAAGGAGGCACAGCTCACATGTTTCGCACACGAACTGTGCTTTATAAAAGCCCACTGGTGAAGAATCTGGGCAAAATTCCAGCGACTCCTACATTAGTGGCTACATTAGTTTTTTTTTTAGGCTTTATTTCCTCTTTTTTCTGGTTATCCAGTCAGTAACATGTCTCCTGTATTAGAGCGCCCCCACTCTGGATGAAGGAGAGTACAGGGGGCAGATTTGGACAACAGTCTTGTCAGTCTCGGGGTGGGGGGTTGTTAATAGTACTAGTAGATTTATATACAGTAAAACATATTGGAGCCAAACTACAGATTAAGAGACTAAGGCTGGCCATACATTATACAATTTTCTTCTATAGATTTCCTTTAGATTTACCAAAACCGTATAATATGAGGTCAAATCTAAACACTTTCAATTTGTGTGCAATCAGGCCGGCCCTTCTACTACACAGTTGAATTGAATAAGAAAATTGTATGGTATATGGCCAGCTTTACTGACCGGATTACCAAAATAGATTAAAAAGCCTAAACTAATACAACCATTGCATGTAATTAGCAAGCTGCAATGTAATAAATGTTTGCTTTGGGGTTTAAATACTGCTTTATTGCAAAATTATTAACAAGATTATAATCAATGATCCAAACCTGTTCACTATTTTTCATTAGTATTATTGTATTTATGACACATTGTCCAGTATCAGCTCTGTACTCACCAGATCTTCCCACGTTCAAAGCTGAAAAGCCAAAATGCACTTCTTAGAAAATATTTTGTACAGTACATGTCATTAAAACATATCTAATGCATTCCAATCATTTATCTTTCTTTCATTTTCAGTTAGAAATTATAAAACAAAAATTATAACAAAGATGTTAGGATCCCAATTTTCTCAGATCACCAGAAGAAGATCAGAACTTCCACTCTCTCTTAGATGACAAGCTATGGTTAGAAGAGGTTGTGTTAAGCAACCAGACATTGTGCTGCCATTCCACCATTGGGTAGGCATCAGTTTCCCTTTCATTCACCCCATAAGCTCTCTTACACAATGGACATGTTTATTTACCCATCAGAACATTCTATGAATCCATCATAACCCCCTTACCAAGACACTTCTATTGTGCCTTGCGTAGCCACCAGCCAACCCACCACCTCCTTTATGAAGCTTATTTCAACCAGCACCTTTCTCTTCACCCTTATGCAGTTCCAGTGACAGAACTGAACTATGAAACCACCAGATCCCCCTTTACTAACCAAACAACCAGTCCACCCAACCCTTCATCAGCTGTAAATGTCCAGGGGTGGAGATACTGGGATTCTGAGATGTACTGTGGATGTGAATATAACTTAAAACAATATTTCAAAGACATGAGACAAGGAGCTCTCAGCAGTAGACCGAGGACACATACCCCGGCATCATGCCCTAGCATTGCCCCAACCTTACTACAGTTTTCTCCTTATAGCTGACAGTCATCTTTCATCTTCATTTACTTTGGCAACTAAAACAAAGCTCTTCTGAAAATCACATTTGTGGTTCTGACTTATCTAGATAAATGGGAAACTTGCAGCCTGTGTGACAACAAGACCACAAACACAGCTTACAAGAAATAATTATAAAGTAGCACAAGTCACAAATATGCTCTGCCCAGATGCCAATAGCTAATTTCTACAATGTGCAATCCACCATCACTGAGAGTGGATTATACTAAACAATTGTAACATATTGTATTTTTCATGGAACAAAATAAATCATACATTTCCCTTTAGATGGTGAACACAAAGTAAGAAGAAGAAGGGTCATCATACTTTGTCCACAACAGATGCAAATATAATAATGTGTTTTATGTACAGCCTCCAACAATCTCATAGTAATGAGTTGTTTTTTTGTGTTTCACACAATCTCAAAGGAAAGACACTCAGAATATAATAATAAAATACTCAGAATGAAAAAAAAAAAAGATCTTTCTACTTACAAAGGAGCACGATGGCGAGAAAGACAGACATTGTAGACGGGACCTTGAAGTTGTGACTGTCCTTCTGAGAAGCAGAAGTTTTGTCCGTCTTCGCACTTCCTGAACTTTATTTTAAAGACATTTCACAAGAGCTAAAACCAATGTCGTGAGAAGGTAGAAAGAGGAATAATCTGTTATCTCCAATCAGATCTCAGTTCTGCCTTATCTGATATGAGACATGTTAGACAAAACTCATATGACATTTTAGAGTGGACACTGCTGGCCTCGTACCCAGGATTGCTGGTCTAGCTAGTTCATACGATAGTAAAGACCTTGTTTGGAGTCCATTGTTGTCACTTTGGCAAGGTTTGGCTTCCATTGCTATCTTACTGAATAGTACATTCGGGTGACACCATACAGACAATTCTTTTGGTAGATGAATTGTAAACACAGGCTGGAGCCTACAGGCAATCATTTGGGGTAGATGTACAGATAAAAATAGAAACAGGCGCTTATTTTGGTTGGGTGAATTGTAAACTCGGTTACAACCTACGGGAAATCCTCTGATGTAGATGTACCAATAAAAATTGTAAACTCAAGTTACAACCTACAGGCAATCCTTTGGATAAGACGTACTGATAGAAATAGAAACAAGAGCACCCTTTGGGGGGAAATATGCCGCTAAGACTAGTGAAGACTCTATAGTATTCCTCTTTTGGCTGCTACATATGCTGGACCAGCATAGACAGTAATGCCCCGTACACACGATCAGAAATAACGTCAGAAAAAACATGGATGGTTTTTCCGACGGAAATCCGCTCAAGAGAGAACGTATGTCATGCATTGCAATATTGGAATATGAAAATATAATTGCTATACCTGTCCCTTTTTATGATTATAATGATTATTGTGCTATTGAATTTTGTATTGGAAAAAATACTACTGCGAATAAAGAATACATTTAAAAAGAAGGGAAAAGAAGGGGGGGGGGGAGGAAAAAAAATGGAATAGAAAACAATAGACCAGAATAAAACCGAATAAAAAATAATAGAATAGAAAAGAACAGAATAGAAAATAAAAGAATAGAATAGAAAGGAAGAAAAAAAATAAAAAAAAAGGAATAGCGTAGAATAGCACAGAATAGAATAGAAAATAAAAGAATAGAATATATTCTATTCTATTCTGTTTTAATCTATTCTATTCTGTTTTATTTCCTAATTTCTATTATATTTCTTAATTTATATTCTATGCTGGCTTATTCCCTTCTACTCTATTGTATTCTATTCAATTTTTTATTCTATTCTATTCTTATTCGCATAGGGAACCGGCGGTTTCCCTTATGATAAATGGCAGTGGCAGCACCCGACAGCCTATGCTAAAGCTGCTGAGTTTATTTATTTTTTCCTCAGGCGGGACTCCTCTTTATTTCACTTTTATACCTTACTGTATATATTGCAATATGTTTCCATTTCAAAATCAAATAAATTTTAATTTCAACATAACGAATATGACGCAATTAAATTATTAACTTAACAAACAAATCCAATATGAAACAAAATAAAATTTTACGTCCTGCTCATCTCTAAAGTGTAACATGTGTTGAAGATCTGGTGAAGGAAAATCAATGTATAATGTGATTTCCCTCATAAAATCTTTGTAGTCAGTGTCGGGACCGGTGTCACTGGCTGGTGGAAAGACGTTATCCCTCCGGTGTGGGGCCTGGTGTAGTACTTAGACCTCCAGCCACTTGGGGCGCTATCTCACACATGAAAGCAGATCTCCATGTAAATACTGGACTAAATAGTGAGTGAGAATTGATTGCATGTCATCAGGGCCGGGACAAGGGGTGGGCAGGTGGGGGGGCTGCCCTGGGCGCAATGGTTTATTGCAGGAATGTGGACCCCCAGACCCTAACCCTAAGGGAAGGGGGGCACAGTTCGGCATCTTTGCCCTGGTCACTGGATGGCCTTGTCCCGGCACTGCATGTCATTCCCCACCTCCACCAACAAGCATATGGATTTAGCTCATCATTAGTTATGTACATTGACACCTTTATACATTTATACTCTTTTTACTTTTTCATCCCTTCATCTTACATCTTACTGACCAATCATTGTCATGAACTCCTTTTCCAGAGCTCCCAGACTATGAGGGTGATGAGTGATGGGTTCTATATCCAGTTAACGCAGATACACGGTGAGCTTGAAGAACTGAATAAGCCTCTGATCTGTACATGTTCTGTCTCTAATATCACTTTATCCAAAATAAATACCTCCTGAGACCCAGTCTGTATAGATATTTTGACAACTTGCTGACTTGAGAAGATCCAACTGCATTGCTAGCCCACCAAGACAATGCTGAAGAGAGTCCATTGTAGTTTGTTCCAGATTGGTATATACAGTAAATGCTTTGGGGAGGTTTCTTGCATTTGAAAATACATTTTTAACTAAAAGCCTCCCACTTTATTAAAAGTTTGTTCACTTAGGAACAGTAAAAAGAAATACAGCACACAGGGAAGAAGGGAGTTCCTAGCTAAGAGCTGAAAAAGGCTGTGCTTACTATAATGGTACTTGTGGGCCATTGCCCAGGGTGGCAGGGTAAGATGAGCAGCACCAAGACTCAACATTTACACATTGTGATACATTATTATCTTTCCTTTTTTTTATTCCCTTCCCTTATTTACTTTCCCTTAGGTCTTCCTTCCCTTATTCAATTCCCATTAGTATTCCCTTAAACTTTTTTTCTTTCTAATATTCTTTTTCCCTTAGTTATTCTTCTCTTATTCTCTTTCCCTTATGCCCCGTACACACGATCGGACTTTCCGACATCAAAACCGTGTTTTTGTTCGAAGATTGTTGGCTCCAACTTGTCTTGCTAATACACGGTCACACAAATGTTGGCCAACAATTACGAACGTAGTGACGTACAAGACGTACGGCGAGCCGATAAAAAGGAAGTTCAATAGTCATGTGATATCTCCATTACGAACGCTAGTTTTACAAGACTGAGCACTTCCAGCTTGTCCTTGATTCCGAGCATGCGTGTTTGTACTTTGGACTTTTGTCCGACGGACTTGTGTACATACAATTGGGAAGTCTGACAACACACATTTGTTAGTGAAAAATTTGAGAGCATGCTAGCCAACATTTGTTGGCGGAATGTCCGACAACAAATGTCCGATGGAGCATACACACGGTCGGAATTTCCGCCAACAAGCTCACATTTGCCGTCTGAAAATCCGATCGTGTGTACGTGGCATAAGTCTTTATTACCTTCCCTTATTCTCTTTGTCTTTATTCCTTTACCTTAGTCATTCTTCCCTTCCCTTATTCCCTTTTTCTTAGTCATTCTACCATTCCCTTATTCTCTTTCCCTTAGTCATTCTTCCCGTCCTTTATTCTCTTTCCCTTAGTCATTCTTCCCTTCCCTTATTCTCTTTCCCTTAGTCATTCTTTCCTTCCCTTATTCTCTTTCCCTTAGTCATTCTTCCTGTGACAGACCTAGCCGGGACAGAGGCTGTTGGAGGGGACTGAATGCGAGCCTATTGCCTTGTGATTACGGGCTCTGGCATTTGGGAGAACGGTGCTCTTTGTGAGCTGTATGCCTGGGGACCGCTGAGCTGGTTTTACTTGGATTTAGGTCCATGCTGGCCCCCCCAAGACACAGACTGTGGATATGTATATGCTGTATATATCTATATATAATGTGTGTTGTCAGATGCTAATGTCGTCAACTCCAGCCAGCCTGTCTGTCTGTTGTCTTGTGTAAAGTAGATGAGGCTGGTCTGGCTTGACACAGATTCTAAAGAATATTTAACCTATTGTTGTATGTGCTAATTAACCCTGCAATTGAATGAAGGAGTCCAGTGTTGATTAAGATAATTAGCTCATGCTAATTAGGTTAGGTTTTAGTCATCTGGCTGTATATATGTGTGTGACATGTCAAATAAAGTTAATCCCTGATGTACTCAAAGACTAGTGTTGTCTAGTTCTTGGGGGTTCCTATAACCAGATCCATTAGACTCATGTTCCAGGACTTAGGAAGCATTTACGGCAGACACATTGAGTACAGGATCCGTCACACTTCCCTTCCATTATTCTCTTTCCCTTAGTCCTTTGTCCCTTCCCTTATTCTCTTTCCCTTAGTCATCCCTCCCTTCCCTTATTCTCTTACCCTTAGTCATTCTTCCCTTCCATTATTCTCTTTCCCTTAGTCATTCTTCCCTTCCCTTACATTAGAGGCCAGTGTAGAAACCCCCTTTGTTGGTTGTTGGTTTAAAATCTCCCATTACATTGGTGGTCAGTGTAAATTCTTCATGACATTGGTGATCCGTGTAAGTTTCTCTTTGCAGAGTTTTCTGTATTTGGTGGGTCACCTCACCTTCCCAGTCCATGGTGTGCAGGCAGTGAGGAAATGATGTGCTGTAACCTTCAGCAACCAATCAGAGACCCGTAATGATTTGCTGTAACCTCTAGCAGTCAATAAGTAAGTGGTAACGATGCACACTAACCCATATAGTGAGCAGTAATGATGTGCAGTAACCTCTAGCAACCAATCAGTGAATAGAAGTGATCTGCTGTATTCTCTAGCAACCAATCTGTGGGCAATAATGATGTGAAGTAACCTTTAGCAACCAATCAGTTATCAGTAATAATGTGCAGTAACCTCTAGCAACAAATCAGTTATCAGTAATGAAGTGCAGTAACTCTAGCAACCAATCAGTTATCAGTAATGAAGTGCAGTAACCTCTAGCAATTAATGAACAGAAGTGATCTGCTGTATTCTCTAGCAACCAATCAGTTATCAGTAATTATGTGCAGTAACCTCTAGCAACCAATCAGTTATCAGTAATAATGTGCTGTAATCTCTAGCAACCAATCAGTTATCAGTAATGATGCGCTGTAACCTCTAGTAACCAATCAGTGACCAGTAATGATGTACAGTAATCTCTTGCAACCAATCAGGAAGCAAAAATCATGTGCTGTAACCTCTAGCGACCCCTCAGTGAGCAGTAATAATATGCTGTAACCTCTGGCAAATGATGCCAGAGGTTTATGTTCAAATGCTGCCTGATCTGCTGCAGTAAACTGATTTTGAGTCTAGCTGTTGCTTTATTTATTATATCGGCTTTCGGGGGTTATCCCGGAGGAGCGGGAGTGGATGTCCCCGTTCCTCCCGCCTCTCTTCCCAGGCATCCCGTCCCACCGGAAGGCCAGATCAAACATCTGCCGCTTCCGGGAGCTAGTGACAGACTGGAATGAAGCCGGAAAGTGCTTTGTTCCAGTCTCCTAGATGTAAACACGGAAGCGACGTCACAACGTCACTTCCTGTTTACTCGGCTGCCAATGGCGCCGGATTTTAAAAAATATACAGTATTCAGAAACACAGTTTTTGGTGATCTGAATACTTTGAAGTACAAAGGAGGGATTGGGGGTCTTTTAGAGCGAGCAAAATTGCATGGGGCGGTCCAAGAAAATGTTTGCCCAGGGTCCAATCAATATTAAAGACGGCCCTGTAGTCATGGTGTATCCAGTGAGTTAAACCCATGAATAACCCTCTGGGTTAACAAGTCAAAGAGTGAACAGTAAAATCATTTTAAATGTGCAAGAAAAGTGTACCAAGAAGGAGAAGCCTCCTGCTGGCAGAGGAAGTGGTGACGGTGGCTGGTGATGGAGGTTCTGGCAGGGAGGGGTAGCTTAGTACTTCATACACGTCACTTAGTAGCTGTGAAAGTGATAGAGAAGATTAAGAACTTCTAAGAAACTGCCAACCTCAATGAAACGTTGTGAATCTGAAAAATGTATTGGTTGAATTAAAGGATAAAAATAAACTCTCAGTTAGAAGCCAATGTTAATCTTAGCCAGAGATCTGAAAAAAAGCAATAAAAAAAAGTTGTAACCATTTGACAGATCAAGTATTTCAAATTTGTACTTATATTTGCTTTCAATAAATGATGTTTTATTCTCTTGCTTGGTGCCTTTGAATTTGCTAAAAAAAAAAGTGACTACTCCAGGAGAGCCAATAGCCTAGCTCAGCCCCCTCCCTCATTGCACAACGTCATTTACTGTCCATGCTGGCCCAGCCCACCTTTCTAGAAAACCTTTTATGTATCAGCTGGGAGAGGAGTGAAGTGAAAATATGATTAAGTATTAATTTATTCTTATCAGTATATCTCCCCCAAATGGGTTCTTTTGTCTATTACTATCAGTGCATCTACCCCCATATGATTTCCTGTAGGTTGTAACTTAAAGCGGAGCTCCGTCCTGGGGAAAAAAAATAATTATTTTTTAAAAGTCAGCAGCTACAAATACTGCAGCTGCTGACTTTTAAAAATCGGACACTTACCTGTCCCGGGGTCCAGCGATGCGGGGGAACGAGGCCCCCCCTCGTTCCACAAGCCGCTCGCGGCGCCGGCATTCCTAATGTGGGAACCCCGCTGTGGCTTCACAGCCGGGCACCCACTGCGCATGCGCGAGCGGCGCCGTGCGCCGTGTTTGACGCTCAGTCATCTGGGACACGTGACAGGTCCCAGATGACTGTGCGGCGCAGAGGGGGAAGTGACGTTTAGCCCGGGCAATGAAGGTGGCAGACTACGAGGGTCCCCATAGCAACAGGCATTTGGAGGTGAGTAAAAAAAAAAATTTTTTTCCAATTTTTTTTTTAATTTTTTTTTATGATTTTTAAGCCCCCTTTTTTTTTTGACCGCAACCCCACTTTAAGTTTACAATTCTTATGGGTATATCTATCCCAGAGGTGCACCTGTTTCTATTCTTATCCATACTTCTTCCCAGTAATCTAAGTTTACAATTCTTAGTACAGCTACCCCAAAGGCTTGCCTACGTGGGGGTTCCCCCAAATCCATCTCAGACCCTTATCCGAGCACGCAGCCCAGCCGGCCAGAAAAGGGGTGGGGACGAGCGAGCGCCCCCCCCCCCCCTGAGCCGTACCAGGCCGCGTGCCCTCAACATGGGGGGTGCGGCCCCCCACCCCAAAGCACCTTGTCCCCATGTTGATGAGGACAAGGGCCTCTTCCCGACAACCCTGGCGGTTGGTTGTCCGGGTCTGCGGGCGGGGGCCTTATCGGAATCCGGGAGCCCCCTTTAATAAGGGGGCCCCCAGATCCCGCCCCCCACCCTATGTGAATGAGTATGGGGTACGATGTACCCCTACCCATCACCTAAGGTGTAAATAAATAAAAAAAACACACAATTTTTTAAACATATTTTATTGCACTCCTCCGGGGGTCTTCTTCCGTCTTTGGGGGTCTTCTGGCCGGACTCCTCTGCTCTCTTCTGCTCTTTTACCTAGCTCTTTCACGACCGAAGGAGCCCGTCTTTCTTCTTCGTGAATTTATATGAAGATGTCAATAGACCGTTGCCTATTTGCTAATGGTGTTTAGGTCGCTTTTAGGGATGCGGTCATCGGACCACTAGCATTCCTAATAGGGAGTCCTCTGGTTCTTAACTTAAATAATTGTTTTACTTTTTTGATGGACAAGATTTTTTTACTTTTACAAAGATATCTCCCTGTGGCTCGTGTCTTTGTATTTGGGCCTGTTAGTGTTGTCAGAAAACTGTGGTGCCACTAGTTAGTGTCAAGGTCCGTACCTGAGGGCTTTTGCTCTAATGTTTAGATGCCTTCCTGTAGCTTGTGTGGTCACATTTAGGTGTTTAATACCAATGCATCTGTCTCCTGTCAAAGACAAGAAAAGAAAAGCCTCTTTCTATCTATAAACACTTCTTCAGTTCAAAGCAGATTGATGAAAACACATGATTGCCAAATCTATAAAAAAAATAGTTTTGAGTGAAGTTAAAGTAGATTCTTCCAGTGCTGATGCTGTCTGTAAGCAAAAAAAAAGTGCAGCCAAAAATGCACTGCCAGAAGTACATTATCACCAAGACCCTTCCAGGAAACTGTGGTGGCTCTGTAATACCACGTACAGCTTTAAAGCAGAAACTAAACACACCAACATACAGTTTCCCATGGCTTGAATAACTCTTAAGCCCCATACACACGGTCAGACTTTTTCATGGATTCTGTCCGATCGGACAATGTTGTTGAAAAATCAGACCGTGTGTATGCACCATCGGACAGTGTACGTCGGATTGTCCGACGGACAAAGTCTTATCTCCTGCTGGAAAGATATGCCGACAACACGGTCCGATCACACCAAATCCGATCGTGTGTACGGTTGTCCGACCGGACAAAGTGCCACGCATGCTCACATCACATTACAAGACCAAAGCTATTGGCTACTAGCCTCTACGTAGTCCCGTCATAGGCAACAAACGTCACCACGTTCAGAATGATCGGATTTTCCGACAACTTTGTCCGACCGTGTGTACGCAAAACCAACATCAGACAAAGTATGACGGACATGATCCGACCGACCTGGTCCGCGGATTGTCAGACCGTGTGTATGGGGCTTTACAGTTACTAGTCTGAATTACTAGTTACTAGTCCAGTTACCAGTTACTAGTCCAGAATCATAGCTGCATAGCTGGTAACTGCAGATCAAGCAGAGACCAAGATGGCAGCATTGTAGTGGGTGGGAATTGACTATAATGAGCAAGGGGTTGCTTTATCGAAGCAATGTCTATAATCTCCCTGGTTGCTTAATTGCCACAGCTGTCATCTACACCTGGTTGTCTTCAGGTTTGGCTAACTTGGTAGGCTGACTTGGGTTGACGCTCATGTGCACACGAGTTACTGCATCCTGGCACTGAGGCATGCCATGCCAACAGTGCAAAACTACTAATTAACACACCAGTGATGCCAGTGTCAGTGCCTCCTCATCTCAACCTATCTATACCACTGAATTCAGTGCCACCTATCAGTACCCACCATGACATAAGAAGTGCCCATAATGCCACTCAAAATCAGTGGCAAAAATTGATCATAATCTGAAAAAATCAGTGCCACCCATCAGGTGTGAAAAACATGCCCATCAAAGTGCAGCCTCATTTGCCATATATGGCAATCATAAATGGAACTCATCAAGCAATGTGCCAACCATCATGAGCTATCAGTTCAATAATCACATAATGCCTCCATATGTCAAAAATGCCCCCCAGTGCCAAATCCAATGGTGACCCATCTGCCTATCAGTGCAGCCTCATCAAAGTGCCCAGAAGTGGCCTGATTAGTGAAAAAACCTCCATCACCGATGAACAGCCTCATTAGCCTCTTACATAAATAAAGAAAGAAAAATTACCTGTCGCAAGATTCCTGTCAGAGAGCTCAAAAGGAAAACTTTTTTTTTTTTTTGCAAATTTTCGGTCTTTTTTTTTGTTTATTTAGTAAAAAATATCTCCCCAGTGGTGATTAAATACCACGGGTCTCAGGAGGAGCTGAGGTATTTGTTCACTGGATATAGGAAATGTTCCTAGTGGGCACAGTGTTGCCTGAGCAGCGCAATTGTCATTCGGTGACAGGGCGCTGTGCGGATTAAGAGTGGAATGGGATTATTAGGTCTTGATTATCAGTGCTCGGTAGAGGCCCAAGTGCATTAATCTGTGCCAACAGTGCTGTGGAAATCAGTGTCCATCAGTTTCCTCTTTGCAGAGTTGTGACACCTATCTATGCACCGACCAGTTGCCCATCAGTGCACCTATCAGTACCCATCTAAGTCTATTTTACTATGCCCAAAAGGCCCTTCAGTGCCATTAGAAGATGAGGTCGCCTATAAGTGCCACTTTAAAAGTGTCACCTATCAGAAGCCCATTGTGCAGCTCATCAAGCCCATGTGGTAAGCATCAATGCCAAAAATAAAAGTCAAAATCAGTGCCAAAATCAATGTGCCTATCATGCCTATCAGTGCCTCCTTCAATGCCCCCCAGAAACCTCATCGGTGCCTTTTTCAACAGTGGAATTTTATAAAGAAAACAGTACATTAAGTGTAAATGCGGAAATAACTTTTTTTGCATTAGCGTACATCAAGGGTAAAGAAGGGAACCCCAATCTGTCTGCAAGATTTTATAACAAACCGAAATCTTTTTTGTTTTGTATTAGGGAACCCAAATTTTCGGTCTTTTGTATAGGGTAAAAAATAAAAACCCCGATCTTTTTTGTTTTGTATAGTGGGTAAATACCACCAAGATCTTTTTGTTTTGTACAAGTCATATGGGTACCCCAGTGTTTTTGTTTTGTCATTCAGGGTAGGGTGACAGCGATCTAGGGAAAGCTTTTTTGTTTTGTATAGGGAAGGGGAACCCCGATATTTTTTGTTTTGTATAGGGTAGGGAACCCCGTTTTTGTGTTTTGTATAAACTTGGAACCCCTTCTTTTTTTTTTGTATAGGGTAGGGAACCCCCGATTTTTGTTTGTTTTGTATAGGGTAGGGAACCCCCATCTTTTTGTTTTGTATATAAAAGGACCCCTGATCTTTTTTGTTTTGTATAGGGTAGGGAACCCCAATCTTTTTTGTTTTGTATAGGGTAGGGAACCCCGATCTTTTTTGTTTTGTATAGGGTAGGGAACCCCGATCTTTTTTTGTTTTGTATAGGGTAGGGAACCCCCATCTTTTTTGTTTTGTATAGGGTAGGGAAACCCGATCTTTTTTTTGTTTTGTATAGGGTAGGGAACCCCCATCTTTTTTTGTTTTGTATAGGGTAGGGAAACCCGATCTTTTTTTTGTTTTGTATAGGGTAGGGAACCCCCATCTTTTTGTTTTGTATAGGGTAGGGATCCCCGATCTTTTTTTGTTTTGTATAGGGTAGGGAACCCCGATCTTTTTTGTTTTGTATAGGGTAGGGAAACCCGATCTTTTTTTGTTTTGTATAGGGTAGGGAACCCCCATCTTTTTTGCCATCTGTGTCTCTTGGTGCTTTTGAATTTGCTAATAAATGTGACTACTCCAGAAGAGCCAATAGCCTAGCTCAACACTCTCCCTCATTGCACAACCTAGCCCTCTCTCTCCTGGAAGTGTCGGTTATTGTCCATGCTGGCCCAGCTCCTTCAACCTTCATTTCTCTAGAAAACCTTTTATGTAGCAGCTGGGAGAGGAATGAAGGGAAATACTATTAAGTTTTTACTATTCTTATCAGTATATCTCCCCCAGAAGGATTCTTGTTTCCATTCCTATCAGTACAGCTACCCCATAGGAGTTCCCGTAGGTTGTAAACTAAGTTTACAATTCTTCGGGGTATATCTACCCCAAATGTCCACCTGTTTATAGTCTTATCGGTACATCTACCCCATAGAATTGTCTATAGGTTGTATCCTAAATTTACAAATCCTGTTGGCACATCTACCCTAAAAGAGCACCTGTTTCTATTATTATTGGTACATCATCACCACAAAATTTCCCGTTGGGTGTAATCTGAGTTTACAATTCTTATTGGTACATCTACCCCAGAGAAGTGCCTAATGGTGTCATCTGAGTGTACTATTCAGTGAGATAGGAAGGGAATCCATACCTTGCCATAATGACAACACTGGACTCTGAGGAAGGTCCTTGCTACCATGTAATCCACTAGACCAGTATTGATTTGCTATCACAGATTATTCCTCTTTCTACATTCTCATGAGACTGGCTTTGACCCTGGTGAAATGTCTATAAATAAAACTCAGGAAGTCTGAAGACGCTCATAACTTCTGCTTCTCAGAAAGACCGTCACAACCTCCAGGTCCCGACTACCATGTATGTCTTTCTTGCCATCGTGAGTTTTGTCTAGCATATCATATCAGATAAGGCATAACTGAGATCTGATTGGCTATCACAGATTATTCCTCTTTCTACATTCTCATGAGACTGACTTTGACCCTGGTGAAATGTCTTTAAATAAAACTCATGAAGTGAGAAGACGCTCATAACTTCTGCTTCTCAGAAAGACCGTCACAACATGCAGGTCCCAGTTACCATGTCTGTCTTTCTCGCCATGGTGTTTCTATGTAAGTAGAAGGTTTTTTATTCTTTCTTTAAGTCTTAGTTTTCTATTATTTTATTTTGAGTATCAAAGTATCGGTGTCTTTCCTTTGATATTGTCTGTAACATAAAACAACTCATTACTATGAACCTGTTAGAGGCTCGATGTAAAGCACACTTATTATATTTGCATCTGTTGTGGACAAAGTATGATGACCTCTCTTCTTCTTCTTCTTCTTCTTCTTCTTCTTCTTCCATCATATTCACCATCCAATGGGCACTGTATGAGCTGTCTAGTTCCATGAGAAATACTGTACATCATGTTACAGTTGTTAATCAGTATCCATTCTCAGTAATGGTGGATTGCACATTACAGAAAGGAGCTACAGAAGGCATCTAAGCAGAACATTTCTTGACTTGTGCTGTTATTATCATTGATTGTAAGCTGTGTTCATGGTCTTGTCATGCAGGCTGGAGGGTTCACATTAATCTAGATAAGTCAGAACCAGGAATGTGATTTTCAGAAGAGCTTTGTTTTAATTGTAAGAGTCAATGATGAAGATAGCTGGATTTCATCTCTAAGGAGAAAAATGTAGTCAAAGGTTGGGGCAATGCTAGGGTTGGGTACCGGGGTAGATGTCCTGGTTCTACTGCTGAGTGCCCCTTGTCTCATGCGATTAGGATATTGTCATAAGTAGGGATGGGCCGAACACCCCCGGGTTCGGTTCGCACCAGAAACCACGAACGGACCTAAAGTCCGTGCGAGCATAAGAACCCTATTAGTTACAATGGATGCGAACGTTCGAAATTAAAAGTGCTAATTTTAAAGGCTAATATGCATGTTATTGTCATAAAAAGTGTTTGGGGACCTGGGTCCTGCCCCAGGGGACATGTATCAATGCAAACATTTCTTTAAAAGACGGACGTTTTTTCAGGAGCAGTGATTTTAATAATGCTTAAAGTGAAACAATAAAAGTGTAATATTCCTTTAAATTTCGTACCTGGGGGGTGTCTATAGTATGCCTGTGAAGCGGGACAGCTCCACCCTCCCCCCTGAAAGGTGCCAAATGTGGCACCGGAGGGGGAAGGAGACAAATAAGTGGAAGTTCCACTTTTGGGGGGGAACTCCAGGTTAAAATGGGAATTGTAAAAACATGATAGCAGTGCTCCTATAACACTAATTCCATTATATTATCTGTTGTAATTATTTCCAGGAGGATCTGACTGTTACATATGCTACTGTGAATAATGCGAATATCTAAGAAAGGATTCCAGACCCGAAATGGATGTTTCCAAACTCTGCACATTTCCGTGGATGATATTGGTGATTCCAGTCGGCACTTTCTGAAGACCAATAATGAAAAAAAAAAAAAGAAGACATAATACCGCTAAAACTATGACTGTGTCAGCTAACTATATCACCGCTATATCACCATATACCAGGCGGCTCCGGAAAACGGCGAAGACCACCAGAGCATGGCGGGAGGGGCGCCCCTCCCCAGGCACTAATAAAAGGGATCTTGCGGCAAAATCGCTGCAGAGACCACTTTTATCTGAAAGAGGACCGCCCGCTGAAGAAGAGGTTACGGGGTTATGGCAGCTAGCTGCTTCCATAACAACGATATTCTTCTTCAAAGTGCCGCCGTATAATGATGGCGGGCAGTCCGCGAGTGGTTAAATTCAGAACTTTTTGAACTTTTGTTAAGGATGTTTTGGCTGTAAATGAACATGCTGATTTATATTGTAAGCTTAGACTTATCTGTCATCTACAGTTTGTCTACGAGGGGTCTTCAAAAAGTTTCTGCACTCTTAGAATATCGTTATAAACGGTGAGGGCGGCAGGAGTAATAATTGGTCGTGTCTGAGAGTGTCATGTGACCTGTCTGTCTGGTAAGCCGGCTGACCTTGCAGTTTAGTACGAGTGATGTCATTTGTTTTTTAAATTCTTAATAAAAAGAGTTAAAAAAGTGCAGAAACTTTTTGAAGAACCCTCAAATGATCTATCTTTAGGGTTTGATCAGTCTATTATCTATCTATCTACTCTACTTTTTGTGTGACCCAGGATTCTCACCCTAGCAGGAGTTTTGGGATGCTTGTGTCTGGATTTTAAGTGGATTGGTAAATCCTGGATTTGGTCCTGGAGTCGAGAGGTTACTGTATTATGTAGAGTCTTGGGTGGGATTAAGTCTCCAGGTCTGGGTCCACATTTAGGGGACAGCCTGATTGTGATTGTACAGGTGTGTCCACAGGGCTTTTGTTAGAAAGCTGATTGGTGTTCATGGCTCCACTTGGGAGACAGGTGGTCTCTGCCCAGATATCAGAGTAGGGGCCAGCGCAGAAGAAGTCTGTGAGGTGTATATAGAGTATACAGAGATGGGGATTGATGATTGTTATAAATTGTTGCAGAGTTCTGCAAGGGCCAGCAAGGAGGCTTATGTTAGGATTTGTGTGTGTTGTTTTTTTTCTTTTTCTGGAGAAGAAATGTCAAGGAACCCCTGCAAGGGTAACCCATGTGTCTTTGGGAGCTTCTTGTAATAAAAGTGGGCAAGGAAAGCCCTTAACCACTTGCTTACTGGGCACTTAAACCCCCCTCCTGTTCTGACCAATTTTCCGCTTTCATCGCTTTCGCACTTTGAATGACAATTGCGTGGTGATGCTACACTGTACCCAAATTACATTTTTATAATTTTTTTCCCACAAATAGAGCTTTCTTTTGGTGGTATTTGATCACCTCTGCGGTTTTTATTTTCTGTTAAAAAAATTGAAAAAGACCAAATTTTTAAAAAAAAAAATTATATTTTTTTTATATTTTGTTATAAAATTCTGTAAACAGGCAATTTTTCTCCTTCATTGATGTACGCTGATGAGGCGGCACTGATGGGTACTGATGGGTGGCAGTGATGGGCACTGATTGCTTACACTGATAGGCAGCACTGCTAGGTGGCACTGATTGGCACCACTGGTGGGCTTTGATAGGTGGCACTTGTGGGCATTGATAGGTGGCACTCATGGGTATTGATAGGTGGCATTGTGGGCACTATGGGCACAATGACAGGTGGCACTGGCAGGGGGTACTAAATTGCACAGAGGAGGCAGATGTGCCTCCTTCCCCTTCGGAACCGATGTCCCTTTAACATAAGCCGGTGAGCGGCTTTTTTTTTGTAGAGAAAAAAAAAATCACTGAGCTTTTGTTTACATCATGTGATCAGCTGTCATTGGCTGACAGCTGATCACATGGTAAGGGGCGGGGACCCGGCCCTTACTAGGATCGGTGATCAGCCGAGTCTCTGTGACTCAGTGATCACAGCGCGCTCCCCACACGCCCTGCAGGGAGCGTGCACCGGGGAGGACGTCCTATGACGGCCTCCCGGAAATTGAGGTCCGCACTGTAGCCATCATTCGGCTATGGCCCGGAACTCAAGTGGTTAAAAGAAGAGTTAGCGGCCCTGAAAACTAACTTTAATCTGCCCAACACTCACTTGTTCCGTTTTCTTCAGACATGCATACAATGCCCAATTTGGAGATATGGGTATTACCCTGAAAATGAGCAATTTAGAATCTTTACTGAGGGAGGACACTTTGGAAAAGGCCCTGTCTACAATATATAAACAGTTGTTTGGTGAGGGAGGAGATCTCCTTGCAAAGTGTAGGGCGGTGTGGAGCGAGGTGTTCCCCCCAGATGGACCGGGAAGACTGGGATGATGTATGGGACATTCATTTTACTATATTGGTCTCTGCTAGGGACCAACTTGTTCAATTTAAATTCTTGCACCGTATATATCTTACTCCAGCAAGATTGGCTAAGAAGTACCCTACCCAGTCACCTGGTTGCTGGTGGTGCAGTTCCCTTACTGCCGATTTCATGCATATATTTTGGAATTGCTCAAACATCCAAACATTTTGGAAGGGGGGTCACAGAATGTATAACATAAGTAACCGCCATTCCTATACAGCCCACGATAGAGGTGTGCCTTTTGGGGCTGGTGGACAATCTAGCCCCAAAAAGAGTAATGCCGCGTACACACGATCGGAATTCTCGTCGGAAAAAGCTCTGATGATTTTCCCGTCGGAATTCCGACGGAATTTAGCTCAAACTGTCTTTCCTACACACTTGCACACCAAATTCCGACGGTCAATAACACCACGACATACAACACGTTCGACGGCCCTATAAAAGGGAAGTTTAATGCTTCCGAGCATGCGTCAAATTGTTTCCGAGCATGCGTCGGAATTGCATACAGATGATCGAAAAATCCGATAGAAAGGTTTTCCGTCGGAAAAATTAAGAACAGGCTCTCAATCCAAAGTCAGTCGGAAATGCCGACAGAAAAAGACCGATGGGCATACACAAGGGTTGGAAAATCCGATGAAAAGCTCCCATCGGACTGTTTCTATCGGAAAGTCCAACCGTGTGTACGCTGCATAACTCGTACTCTGCTGACAATCCTAATATATTATGCTAGGAAAATGATAGTGTTCTCATGGATAAAGCCCAATCCGCCATCTGTATCAACATGGAAGGGTGTGGTTAATAGGGATGCACCTTTATATAAGGCTACATACATTAGTAGGGGCATACTGAAGAAATTTGTAAAGTGTTGGGCAGTTGGATGAATAGTGAAACTACGGAGGCGGATTGAGTGGCACCTAATAGCATGCACGTGTAGTAGGATTTAATATGTAGGTAATTGCCAGACATATCGTAATGTACCATTGACTGTTACTAAAAACAGGTGGCCTTATTATTACTGTTTTATGTTCACTGAGTGAGGGTCTGGAAGGAGGAGGAGAGAGTCAACGCTGAAGTAATGTAAATAGTTTAATAGTGTGTGTGGCCCGTTTGGGTCTTGTGTATACTTGTTGTGTTAAAAGCAATAAATAAAACTTTTAAAAAAAAAAAAAAAGAAGAGTTGGTGAGTGGCTGTATCTTTAAAACTCTACTGTTTGAAACAAATTCCCACAATATATATATATATTAGATTTTTTTTTGTTGGTGCTTGTGTTTGCAGCCCTTAAGGGGGAAGTACTCTGATCCCTGAAATGCTTTTGCTCATTGGCTTTTTTTTTCCCACATTTTAACTGATTAATTATAAATAATCAAATGAATATACCTATATGGAAATTATATAGGCCTCAGTGGTCTATGGTGCTCGTCTGGCTGTCATCTACTGTTCTGTGCCAAACATGCTTCATGCCATGTGCAACCCCCACCGGTTGTGCTCTCACCTGGGATCTTGGATCATATACCCAGATATGATTTAATAATGCTTTTTTCCCTCCCAAGGCGACCAACAATCCACCTTCCAGATCTCAGGATTGGGAATGCTTCCTTCTCCTCCTACTCGCTCCTCCAAAAAGCCATGCACAGATAAATGTAAAAATGCCAATAGTGTTTATATATAGGGGGCTTTTTGTCTCCTTTGTGGTGAAAAATAAAGTTTAGTGAACAAACTGATGACCTGTAGGGACTTTAAAAGTGTCACCTAGGGAAAATTAGGGGAACAAAATCACAGACGCACACAATTTTAAGGCTTGGCATCTTGGGTATCTATTAACTTATCACATGCTTCATGTCATGTGCAACCCCCACCGGTTGTGCCCTCACCTGGGATCTTGGCTCATATACCCAAATATCATCCAATAATGCTTTTGTCCCTCCCAAGGGGACGAACAATCCACCAGATCTCAGGATTGGGAATGCTTCCTTCTCCTCCTACTCGCTCTTCCAAAAAGCCATGTACATATAAATGTAAAAATGCCAGTAGTCTTTATATATTGGGGACTTTTTGTCTCTTATGTGGTGAAAAATAAAGTTTAGTGAATAAACTGATGACCTGTAGGGACTTTTAAAGTGTCACCTGTGGAATATTAAGGGAACCAAATCACAGACGCACACAGTTTTTTGAAGACTTGGCATCTTGGGTATCTATTAACTTATCGCATGCTTCATGCCACGTGCAACCCCCACCGGTTGTGCTCTCACCTGGGATCTTGGATCATATACCCAAATATGATCCAATAATGCTTTTGCCTCTCCCAAGGGGACCAACAATCCACCTTCCAGATCTCAGGATTGGGAATGCTTCCTTCTCCTCCTACTCGCTCCTCCCAAAAGCCATGCACATATAAATGTAAAAATGCCAATAATGTTTATATATAGGGGGCTTTTTGTCTCCTATGTGGTGAAAGGTAAAGTGGAAAATTAGGGGAACAAAATCACAGACGCACACAATTTTAAGGCTTGGCATCTTGAGTATCTATTAACTATTCGCAACCCCATCTTTTATATTTTACCAAAAACTAGGTAATATATGTCATTAGTGAAATATATGTGTGTTAAACCATGCTTATTATAAAACTATTAAACAGTGCAAGTGAACAGTACAAATCAAATATACCGTATATACTCGAGTATAAGCCGAGTTATTCAGCACATATTCTTGTGCTGAAAATGCCCCCCTCGGCTTATACTCGAGTCAAGCATTTTTCTGAAGCTGAGAATGACATTTTCCTAACCGACTTTGGGGCCCAGTGTCTTTGGGGTTCCTAGCACCAAGTGGCCCCAAGATACGGGGCCCCAAAGGCAGTTCGGAAAATGTAATTCTCTGCTGCAAAAAAGTACTTGACATTTTCCGAAACCGACTTTGGGGCCCTGTATCTCGGGGCCACTTTGGGTTAGGAACCCCAGCTTGGATGTATTGTAGTATATTTGCACACCAAATTTGGGGTTCCTAGAACCAAGTGGCCCCAAGATACGGGGCCCCAAATTCAGTCAACTGTGTCCATCTGCAGCAATGTCACCCCTTTGGGTCCAGAGACCCCAAATTTGGGGTTCCTAGAACCAAACTGATGACCTGTAGGGACTTTTAAAGTGTCAACTATTGAAAATTAGGGGAACCAAATCACAGACGCACACAATTTTAAGGCTTGGCATCTTGGGTATCTATTAACTATTGGCAACCCCATCTTTTATATTTTACCAAAAACATAACGCATTAAGCATTTCCCACTGGAGTGAACCCGGTGGTTGCATATATTTGATTTATACTGTTCACTTGCACTGTTTAATAGTTTTATAATAAGCGCGGTTCAACACACATATATTTCACTTTATTGGTTCCACAACCTTAGAACGGGCAGCTTTATACTGTGTGTTTTTTAAAATTTCATTTATTATTCACCTTCCCACTGCGCTGGTAGGGAACCTATTAAAGTTTCCCTTTAACACTAATATATGTCATTAGGTTGCTAGGAAATTAACGTCAGGATATTTTTTACCGAAATTTTGCATTTGGAAAAACGGTGTGGCATAAAAAATTGAAAGCGCTGCCATTTATTCTCCATGGTGTCTGCTTTCAGAACGTATATTATGTTTTGGGGGTGTTAACCCTCCCCACCAGGCCAATTCTGGCACTTCGCTCTTACATGTAAAAATCATATTTTTTTTCTATAAAATTCCTCAGAAACCCCTAAAACATTATATATGTTTTTTTTTTACCAGAAACCGTATAGAATAAAATGGCTGTTGTTGCAACTTTTGTATTACACACGGAGCGATTTTCATGAAATAAAAAAAAAACACAGTAAAGTTAGCCCATTTTTTTTCTATAATGTGAAATGTGATTTTTACGCGGAGTAAATAGATACCTAACATGTCATGCTTTAAAATTGCGCACACTCGTGGAACCTTGGTACTTAAAAATCTCCATAGGTGATGCTTTACATTTTTTTACAGGTTATCTATTTAGAGTTACGGAGGAGGTATTGGGCTAGAATTGTTGCTCTTGCCCTAACGCACGCAGCGATATCTCACATGTGTGATTTGAACACCGTTTACATGTGTGGGCGTGATTTATGTATGCGTTCGCTTCAGTGCGCTAGCACATGGGGACGGAGGCACTTTAATCTTTTTTTTTTTTTTATTATTCTTTATTTTACTTTTTTATTTTTACACTTTCTATTTAGATTTTTTCTTTTTTTTATCACTTTTATTCCTATTACAAGGAATCTAAACATCCCTTGTAAAAGGGATAATGTGTGACAGGTCCTCTTTATTGAGAGATGTGGGGTCTATAAGACCCCACATCTCTCCTTCAGGCTGGAAATACAGAGATAAAAAAAAAATCTGTCTCGGCCTTTCCAGACGCGTCCCCGGCATTGTTTAGTTCCACTGGCCAGACATGGCGTCATAACGGGAAAACAGAAAAGAGAGGGCGCACCATCCTTGTGCATTATCCTTTGACACATTTATTAGGAAAAGACATAATTAAAAACTACTCACACAGGTAGAGAGATAATCACAATTATGGACTGTCCATCCACTGATAGCTGTCTCCAGATCCTAGGGAGTGGACGTGCGAACCGCTGTTGGCTGCCGTGTTTCGAACGTGGCGTCATAACGTCGTGCCCAGGTCCCCGAGAGTCATAGAGATGACTGGGTACCATCTGCTCACCGGAAATCTCTATGCACAACTTCCGGCGACAACCGGTTCATTCTCTGGTTCGCCGATCGCACGGCGGGCAGTGGGGGGGTGTCTTTCAGATATCCCTACTCAAAGTCCAGGACGTCATGTGATGGCCAACAGGCAGGAAGTGGTTACGTTTTAAGCAAAAAACACAGATATGGCCCTGGGAGCAGAAGGGTTAAACCATGTATCATCACTCACTGCTTCCTTCCTCAGATTACATGGTGAAAAATATAATACATTTATGTGCTTTAGCTGCTTCTGTATATTTCATCTACTTCCACAAGCGTTAGAGACGAGGAAGAACCTCTAAGAAATTGATGACCTCCATGAAACTTTGAGGATCTGAAAAAACGTATAGGTTGATGTAAAAGATTAAAAGGAACTCTCGGCTAGAACTCAATAATAATCTTAGCCAGACAGCGGAAAAAAAAAAGAATACAAATTTAACCAATGAAACCAATTAAATCATACACCAAACATGACAAGCCACAAAGCAGAAGTAATTTCAATACTGGATGGACAGACATACAAATTCTTTGGAAGGAAGAACAGCTCCCATATACAGTATATATATCATCTGTGTATTCAATTGTTTGCCTGAAGTTCACCTTTGTTGTACAGATCAGTACAATGCAGTTAATAGAAAAGGTGGTGGAAATTACTTCCTCCCAGAGCCAGTCTACTGAATTTTCACATTACACCCAAACACATTGTCCAATGAAACATGTAAGGCTAATCAGACCCTTACACAAACTCAAAAAAATTGCAGGTAAAGCACAGCTAAATCAAGTATTTTAAATGTGTACTTACAGCATTTTTCTTTTTTAATAAATTATGTGTAAGGAAAGGCTTGCAAATAGAGGAGATAACTTCTCTGAACGGACTTCTGTGCATAGGCTAATACATGTTCCCTCTCGTACTCACAAGAATTTGGTACTGGCTAATGCATATGCACACTCGTGCCCTTGCGCATTCTCCTACACGCCCGTGCTTGCATGCTCCTGTGACAGATGTTGGCGACAAACAGGCTATTTAAACTCAGCCAGTGCTCAGCATCAGTGCTGATTTGTCTTCAGCCTCCTGTGTAATCTGTGACCCTGTGAATCTGTATCCTGTTTTGGGTTTCTGACCCGGCTTGTCTTGACCATTCTCTGAACACCTGCACTGACCTTGGCTTGTCCCCTGACCTCTGCTTCTGTCTGCTCCATTGGCTCCTGGAACCTTTACTGATTGGTTCCAGACCTGTCTTGTCTTGACCATTCTCTGAAAACCTGCACCGACCTTGGCTTGTCCCCTGACCCCTGCTTCTGTCTGCTCCATTGGCTCCTGCTTTACTGATTGGTTTCAGACCTGTCTTGTCTTGACCATTCTCTGAACACCTTCACCTACCTTAGCTTGTCCCCTGACCCCTGCTTCTGTCTGCTCCATTGGCTCCTGCTTTACTGATCAGCTCCAGACCTGGCTTCTCTTGACCATTCTCTGAACACCTGCACTGACCTTGGCTTGTCCCCTGACCCCCGCTTCTGTCTGCTCCATTGGCCTCCTGCTTTGCTGATCGGCTCCAGACCTGGCTTGTCTTGACCATTCTCTGAACACCTTCTGTAGGATCTGTAGATATGGTTTCAGGTTCAGTCGCTTTGCGATTGTGACTGGAGAAAGATCCGTGAACAATTGGAGAGAATGGTTCTGGAAGGAAAGATCAGGGCGTTCTCTTGCCACTTGCAGAAGCCTCTCTTTAGTGCGGTAAAGTGATATTTTATAATAACATCCCTGGGGGGGCCATCCGTAGGTTTAGGCGCAAGGGATCTGTGAATGCGATTGAATTCCAGGTGCTCTAGTGGGAGCTCAGGTGCTAGTACCTGGAAAAAGGCTGTGGCAGTGCCTTGCAGGTCTGTTATAACCTCTGGGATCCCGTGTATTCGGAGATTGTCCCTGCGGGCCCTATTTTCGGCATCCTCCAGCTTATCATGTAAGCCTTCAAGTTCACCCTTCTATCATCTATGCAAAGGAGAATTTTAATTGATTTTTTTTTTTAAATCATCTTATGGCAACAATAAATCGATAAAAGGTACTTCTTATTGATTTTTGCCTGTTTATCTGTCCGCACAAGACTGGCTCGAGTAGCGCTTTTCCTTATGGTTGCCATTGACTGTAAGTTCAGCATTCAGCCTATCCACTTCATCTTCATGTCCCTCTAGCACAGTAGTGGTTAAGTCCATCTGCTTCTCTGGTTTGTGCGGTGGCCTATCTCTTTAAGGTCTCGCATGAGATTAGAAGAGAGCTTGCCCGAGGCCGTGGATCTTTCATCCCGCACTATAGAGTGGAATTTTGAGAGCAGTGTCTCTGGGTCAGTATAAGCTGGACTTACGAGCATCAGGCTATCCATTGGGGAAGCTGAAACAGCTGCCGAGAGCCAGGTATTTAGTGCCCGGTGGCGCGGAGCGCGGAGTTCAGGCAGCCATCTCCTGCGATCGCGTGCATGCGCCCCATGTTTTATTCACTTTCAATGTGCCTTTGAATTTGCTAAAAAAATTGACTACTCCATTAGTGTCGATTCCTTGGCATAGCCCCCTCCTTCATTGCACATCATAGCCCTCTCTCTTCTGGTAGTAACAGTTCCTGTCTATGCTGGCCCAGCATATGTAGCAGCCAAAAGAGGAATACTATAGAGTCTTTACTAGTCTTATCGGCATATTTCCCCCAAAAGGGTGCTCATTTCTTTTCCTATCAGTACGTCTTAACCAAAGGATTGCCTGTAGGTTGTAACTTGAGTTTACAATTTTTATTGGTACATCTACATCAGAGGATTTCCTGTAGGTTGTAACCGAGTTTACAATTCATATTGGTACACCCAACCAAAATGAGCGCCTGTTTCTATTTTTATCTGTACATCTACCTCAAAGGATTGCCTGTAGGCTCCAGCCTGTGTTTACAATTCATCTACAAAAAGGATTGTCTGTATGGTGTCACCCGAGTGTACTATTCAGTAAGATGGCAATGGAAGCCAAACCTTGCCAAAGTGACAACAATGGACTCCAAACAAAGTCTTTACTATCGTATGAACTAGTTAGACCAGCAATCCTGAGTACGAGGCCAGCAGTGTCCACTCTAAAATGTCATATGAGTTTTGTCTAGCATGTCTCATATCAGATAAGGCAGAACTGAGATCTGATTGGCCATAACAGATTATTCCATTTTCTACCTTCTCACGAAATGTGAAATGTCTTTAAATAAAGTTCAGGAAGTGCGAAGACGGACAGAACTTCTGCTTCTCAGAAGGACAGTCACAACTTCAAGGTCCCGTCTACAATGTCTGTCTTTCTCGCCATCGTGCTCCTTTGTAAGTAGAAAGATCTTTTTTTTTTCAATCTGAGTATTTTATTATTATATTCTGAGTGTCAGCTGAGTGTCTTTCCTTTGAGATTGTGTGGAAAACAAAAAAAACAACTCATTACTATGAGCCTGTTGGAGGCTGTACATAAAACACATTCATTATATTTATATCTGTTGTAAACAAAGTATGATGACCTTTCTTCTTCTTCTTACTTTGTGTTCACCATCTAAAGGGAAAGATGGAAATTAGCTATTGGCGTCTGGGCAGAGCATATTTGTGACTTGTGCTACTTTATAAGTATTTCTTGTAAGCTGTGTTTGTGGTCTTGTTGTCACACAGACTGCAAGTTTCCCATTTATCTAGATAAGTCAGAACCACAAATGTGATTTTCAGAAGAGCTTTATTTTAATTGCCAAAGTAAATGAAGATGGAAGATGACTGTCAGCTCTAAGGAGAAAACTATAGTAAGGTTGGGGCAATGCTAGGGCATGATACCGGGGTATGTGTCCTCAGTCTACTGCTGAGAGCTCCTTGTCTCGTGTTATTGAAATATTGTTTTAAGTTATATTCACATCCACAGTACATCTCAGAATCCCAGTATCTCCACCCCTGGACTTTTACAGCTTATGAAGGGTTGGGTGGACTGGTTGCTTGGTTAGTAAAGGGGGATCTGGTGGTTTCATAGTTTGGTTCTAGTAGTTATGTCACTGGAACTGCGTAAGGGTAAAGGGAAAGCTGCTGGTGGAAATAAAATTTATAAAGGAGGTGGTGGTGGATTGGCTGGTGGCTACGTATAGGCACAATAGAAGTGTTTAGGTAAGGGGGTTATGATGGATTCATAGAATGTTCTGATGGGTAAATAAACATGTCAACTGTGTAAGAGGGCTTATGGGGTGAATAAAAGGGCAACTGATGCCTACCCAATGGTGGAAAGGCAACACAATGTCTGGTTGCTTAACACAATCTCTTCAAACCATAGCTTGTCATCTAATGCCGTGTACACACGGCCGGACTTTTCGGCAGCAAAGGTCCAACGGAACAAATCCGTCGGACAATTCGACCGTGTGTGGGCTTCATAGGACCTTTGCTGTCTAAAAATCAGACGGACTTTAGACATGATTCAAATCTTTCAGACGGACTCGAGTCCGGTCGAAAAATCCATTCGTCTGTATACTAGTCCGATGGACCAACACTAGGGCAGCTATTGGCTACTGGCTATGAACCTCCTTATTCTAGTCCTGTCGTACATCATCACTGTCGAATCCGTCAGACTTTGGTGTGATTGTGTGTAGACAAGTCTGATTCAACGGAAATCCGTCGAAAGTCCGTTAAAAGTCCATCGAAAAGTCCGATGGAATTCAGTCCGTCGAAAAGTCCGGTCGTGTTTACACGGCATAAGAGGGAGTGGAAGTTCTGATCTTCTGGTGATCTGAGAAAATTGGGATCCAAACATCTTTGTTAAAAAAATTTTTTTATAATTTCTAACTGAAAATTAAAGAAAGATAAATGATTGGAATGCATTAGATATGTTTTAATGACATGTACTGTACAAAATATTTTCTAAGAAGTGCATTTTGGCTTTTCAGCTTTGAACGTGGGAAGATTTGGTGAGTACAAATCTGATACTGGACAATGTGTCATAAATACAATAATACTAATGAAAAATAGTGAACAGGTTTGGATCATTGATTATAATCTTGTTAATAACTTTGCAATAAAGCCGTATTTAAACCCCAAAGCAAACATTTATTATATTGCAGCTTGCTAATTACATGCAATGGCTGTATTAGTTTAGGCTTTTTAATCTATTTTCATCTGGTTTTCATCCGGTCAGTAAATCTGTTGTTTTTCAACAGAAAAGCTCTCTTGAAGTTACAGGGATGAGACAGACAACATAACACTGACAGGGGTCCTTACAATGATCAGCTTTTATTTATTAACCTCCCTGGCAGTATGATTATGTCTGGAATTTTGTGCCAAAAGCGTTACAATTATTTTGCATGGAAATTTGGCGTTTTATATTGTAGGCATGCAATTCTTATGAATAACTCACTTAAATCTGTCCAAACCAGAGTCTAGTAGACATCCCAGGTATGATAAAGTTTGAAACACAAAATCATAAATTATAATATAATAAATAACTATAAAAATGATTCAATACACAAATTAATAAACTGGAAACACTACACAAACAATCACTCTCCATCCTAGCTGAAGAAGAGCTCACAAGATGCAGGACTGCACTTAAACAAATATTAGACCTTAGGATTAGGAAAGCACTATTCTTTAAGAAGGGCATCTACTACGAGAATGGCGATAAAAGTGGGAAACTGTTGGCAAAAGCCCTCAAAGACGCACAGATGACGAACACCGTGCATGCTATTAGAGACACAGACGGCATATCCAGACACAACCCCACCGAGATCGCAGACCTCTTTCACAAATTCTACACAAAACTCTACAACCTGCCGAACCAACACAAACCCCCTCACCTCACACTTACAAAACAAGAAATAATAGACCAATTTTTGAAAGACAGTAAAATACCCCACCTACCTCAAGAAGACGCACAACAACTTGAGGAGCCCATATCTACTACAGAGATATTGGGAGCGATCAAAGAACTGAAATCGGGTAAGAGCCCTGGCCCTGACGGCTTCACTTCTCAATATTACAAGACCTACATGCAGCAACTAACTAAACCCTTACTGACAACATTCAATTACTTAGCCAAACATAAACACCTTCAAGATCCCTTTCTCATGGCCCATATAGCAGTGATCCCCAAGCCAGACAAAGACCACACTGACTCCGCAAACTACAGGCCCATTTCCCTTTTAAACACCGATCTAAAACTCCTAGCCAAAATACTAGCCAATAGAATAAAACCCCTTCTAGCAAAAATCATTGGCCCCGAACAAGTAGGGTTTATGCCTGGTAGGGAGGCAAGAGATAACATCACTAAAGCACTTAATCTGATACATTTTTCCAAACTTACTAAGACTAGCAAACTCATTCTCTCCACCGACGCCGAAAAGGCTTTTGATAGAGTCTCCTGGGATTATATGATGCGTACCTGTTCCCATATTGGACTGGATAGAAACATGATGTCATGGATAACAGCACTCTATCAAAACCCCCAGGCTAGAATTAAAGTAAATAATACGCTTTCCGACCCAATAAGAATACGAAACGGTACCAGACAGGGATGCCCCCTATCACCTCTCCTTTTCATTATCTCACTAGAACCCCTAATTAGAACCATCAACGTTAACAAGGACATAAAGGGTTTCAGGATTGGAGATGGAGAATATAAAACTGCTGCATATGCAGATGACCTCCTGTTCTTCCTCACAGAACCACATATCTCCATCCCCAATCTTGAGAAAACATTTGCAACCTTCGGCTACATCTCTAATTTCAAAATTAATAACACAAAATCTGAGGCCCTGAACATTAACCTCCCACCAGACCAACTGAGACTACTAAAGGACAACCATACTTACACATGGGTTAAGCACACACTAAAATATCTAGGGATTAAACTAACCAGAGATATAGACTCCCTGTACCATCACAATTACGAACCATTACTAAAGACATTGATTAGAGATCTCCAAAAATGGCAATCCAAAACATTCTCTTGGTTCGGCAGGGCCTCAATACTCAAAATGACGATACTACCCAGACTCCTTTACTACTTCAACGCCCTCCCCATTAAAATCCCAGAGGCCTTCTTCACCACACTGACCAGAGCACAGAGACGCTTCCTATGGGCAGACAAGAAGCCAAGGATACAGATTAGACTCCTACAACTCCCCAAGAACAGAGGTGGCATAGGCCTTCCGAACTTTAGGAAATACCACCAAGCCTCCCACATTACACGTATAATAGATTGGCACTGCCATGCGACAAACAAAGACTGGATACGACTGGAACAATACCTCACCCCATACAACCTTACTTTCTACCCCTGGACGAGACACTCCATAACAGACAAAAAGCTAGATCACCCATTGGTATCAACCACGTTAAATATCTGGCACAAGGTAGCTGGAAAACACAAACTTGCATCGATTCCAGGACCTCCTACGCCAATCACAAACAACCCAGACTTCATCCCAGGCTTGCACCTCAAACGCATACAGACACGAACAACATCTCATTGCCTGACAGACTCAAGAATCAAAACACTAGATGACTTACAAACGGACTGGGAGGGTCCATTTCCTGGTTTATGGTTTTACTTACAACTAAAAGACTTTTTGTTAAACAGCAAATACAGAGCATCATACTGCCTTACACCACTCCCTTTAGAAGAAATTTGCTTCAAAGGATCCCCAATTACTAATACCACCTCCCTAGCTTATTACTGGTTAAACCAGACTGAGAATTCAGACAATAATAACCACAAAAAGAGGTGGGAAAGGGATCTAAACATTACAATTTCAGATGCACAATGGGAGAAGGCATGTATCATGACTCACAAAAGTTCCTTGAGTACCAGATATCAAGAAATCTCGTACAAAATACTCACTCAATGGTACATCACACCCCTTCAAACCAGGAAATGGTCCCCCATAGGTTCAGATACCTGTTGGAGATGCAACAGGAGCACTGGCACCTTCCTCCATATCTGGTGGACATGCCCCCCAATACTAGCATTCTGGACGGAAGTGATAAAATGGATTAAATCCATAACAGAAACCAGATTAGAACTTACACCTGCAGCCTGCCTGATAAATGTAAATAACTTCACCATAAGCAGATACAAAAAATCCCTCACCAGACACCTCCTACTAGCAGCCAAAACACTTATCCCCCTTCATTGGAAGACCACACACACGCCCACCATCACTGCCTGGATTGACAGAATAAATTACATTCACAAAATGGAGGAAATTGCCGCGATGAAACAAGAGAACAACTCTCGCTTCAGCGAAACATGGCAACCATGGGTGCTGTTTAAATACTCGCCAGACTACCTTTCACTCACCGACCAAAACGACCCAGACGATCCCGCACAATCCAGACCCATTACCCCTCATCAACCAGACTGAACCATGGTTACCTGACAGGATAACAAGAAGAATACTAACTAAGCCTTCATAATATCGCAGATCCCAAGCTGGTAAAACTATACTTCTGAACCAACGCCAGAGATTTTCACCCTATGAGACGCCCCAAACTGTGATCTAACCTAAACATCCCTAATACCCCGATGCCCACTAATACTTCCCTTCCCCCATTCCCCCCCACCCCACCCTCCCCCTTATAAACATCAACCCAGTGAAATGTTTGATTTTATCCTATTATTCATTCTGCGTTACTTAAAACATCTTATGTATATTCATGCTGTTAAGGAAGCTCCATCCAACACTGTAAGCCTCTGTAACACAACTTGTTAATTTGTTTGTTATGTTTCAAACTTTAATAAACTTTTGATTGTGAAAAAAAAAATGATTCAATAATGTAAACAAATCAAAAACACAGAAATTTGCTCGCTGTCATTAAATTTAGTGTTTGATGATGAATTGTGATTCTAATTTATTATCAGTGTTTTCTAGCTGGTCTAAAACCACTTTTGACATAAATGGACACTTTTTGGTTGCTATGGACAATCTCCAGTTTCCAGGCAGATTTTTTTTTTATTTATTATATAAAATGACATGCAGGGCACTGGGCTGACCACTAGGGACAAAGGGGATGTGTATTTTTTTATACAGTACTGTAATCTGTAAGATTACAGTACTGTATGTGTTTTGTGTGTTTTAACTTTTTTGAATTTGGCGCCGATCTCCGCTCCCGTGCGCCGTAACGTCGCAGGGAACGGAGCTCAGCGGCACTCGGCACTGTGGGAATCGAGCGGAGGGGCTCGCACACAGAGCAGGGAGACATTGCAGGATCCAGGGGAAAAGGTAAGTAACTTCCCCCTGTATCCTGCAATGCAAGCCCAAGTCTGGCTTGGGGTTACCGCTTTTGGTACTGAAGTTTCCCCCCTGAGCCAGACTCAGGATTACCTCCAGGGGGGTTAATGTAAAACCTTTATCCCAAAAAGAAAAAGATGTTTGCTGTAACTGAATATAAAGTATTAACTGGAGTTTGACTCCAATCTGTTTTACTGTATATAAATCTGCTAGTACTTCTAACAACCCCCCCCCCCCCCAGACTGTTGTCCAAATCTGCCCCCTGTGCTCTCCTTCATCCAGAGTGGGGGCGCTCTAATACAGGAGGCATGTTACTGAGCGGATAACCAGGAGGGAATAAAGCCTAAAAAGAAAACGAATGTAGCCACTAAATTGGTAGACTGGAATATATGACATGCAGTGCTTACTCCCGTAGGAGTTGCTGGAAATTTGCCCAGATTCTTCACCAGTGGGCTTTGATAAAGCACAATTCGAATGTAAGCTGTGCCTCCCTTGCTTGTACATGTAGTGCCCCTCATGTTCTAGTTTTATGTGAATAAAGGCATTTTGAATCTCAGTTTGGTGTGCAGCCATCCGGACTTTCCTTTCATTATTGCTTCAGCTGCGACCGGGTGAGCACCCCGCAGTGAGGAGATCATGGTGTTGGAGTCGGCTCACCTGTGAGCAGCATGGACCTCTTCTTTCTTCTCCAGTGGATTAACTCAACTAACCTGGGAAGACTTAACTCCCACTCATATGCACAGGCGGTAATACATTCTGGCATTAAGGCATGCCGAGAATGTAAACTGAGCTGAGCAAGTGCGACTCATCTTACAATTAGAAGAAAATTGCTAACAGAATCTTCTATGGAAGATAAAGCCTCAGTGGGGTTGGTTTACTAAAACCGGAGAGTGCAAAATTTGGCGCAGCTCTGCATTCTAACTTCAGCTTGTTCAATTAAGTTTTGACTAACCAACCTGGACGCTGATTGGCTACCATACACAGCTGCACCAGATTTTGCACTCTCCAGTTTTAGTAAATCAACCCCACAGAGTCTACTATAAAAAAAAACTTGCGGCTAGAAATTTGTGTATAAAACAATTTAATTCTGCTTTAAGAGAAAGAGATTTGTCCTATTTTAGAAATGTGTGAGCAAGACCAAAAAAAAAGACCAAAAGTAATAATGATACATCCAAGTGGAACAGCAAAATAAAGCAAACAATGATTATTCATTTGGATAGTAGGGAAAGGTTAAAATTTCTATTTTGGTTGCCATCTGTGTCCCTTTGGAGATTTTATTCTTCCTGTCTTGTAGACATAACAGGAAGTAAGAGGAAATCTCCTCCGTTAGGGAAAATCCTGTTTAGATAATTGTCACCAGAAAGTGTCACTGTTTTAAGATCCTCTCTTATGCTGCGTACACATGATCATATTTTTCGACGGGAAATGTTGGATGTGAGCTTGTTGGCGGTAAGTCCGACCGTGTGTTTGCTCCATCGGACATTTGTTGTCGGACTTTCCCCCAACAAATGTTGGCTAGCAGGTTCTCAAATTTTCCACCAACAAATGTCGGATTTTCCGATCCTGTGTACACAAGTCCGTTGCACAAAAGCCTGCGCATGCTCGGAATCAGGTACGAACCGGAAGCGCTCGGTCTTGTAAAACTAGCGTAATGGAGATATCACGTACGTCTTGTACCTCACGTTCATAATTGTTGGCCAACATTTGTGTGACCGTGTGTGTGCAAGACAAGTTGGAGCCAATACCCTTAGAACAAAATTCCACGTTTTTTTTTGAAAATTTTGATCGTGTGTACGCGGCATTATTCTCACAATTTTAGATATCTGTCACTTGCTGTCTCTCTACAGAGTTACACCAAAGTTTGTTGCCATTTCACGGATACATGCAATTTTAAAGAGGAAGTAAAGCCTCTTAACTCCTTCCCTGCCAGTGACATTTATACAGTAATCAGTACATAGCTGTAGCTCTGATCGCTATATAATTGTCAATGGTCCCAAAATAGTGTTAAAAAAGTGTCCGGTTTGTCCTGACAAAAATTGCAGATCGCCGCCATAACTAGAAAAAAAAAATAATAATAATAAAAATGCCCTAAATCAATAACCTATTTTGTAGGCACTATTTTACCAAAAATATGTAGAAGAATACATATTGGTCTAAACTGATGAAGAATTTTTTTTATTTTTTATTTTTTATTTGAGATACTTATTATAGCAAAATGTAAAAAAATTATTGTTGCTCTTTTTTTGTTTATAGCACAAAAAATAAAAAAAACGCTGAGGTGATCTAATACCACCAAAAGAAAACTCTGGGAAAAAAATTATCAAAATTTCATATGGATACAGTGTTGTATGACTGCACAATTGTCATTCAAAATGTTACAACGCTGAAAGTTGAAAATTGGCCTTGGCAGTGAGGGGGTGAAAATGCCCGGTATTGCATAGTAGTTACATTTTTTTTTTTTTTTTTAAACGCCAAAATGGTTCTGTCAGCAAAAGGAAAAAGGAGATTAATTTTCATTGTTGCAAACAGAGATCTATTAACATGTGAGGAAAATCTCTGTGCCCAGGACTACAATCATTTCCATTTCTATAATGTATTTTTCTCATACAAGATGTGTTCACCTCTCTGTGTTTTGCTGCACACTGTGCTCTCTATGTGTTCTGTGTGATCTCTTTTCTTCTATAGGAGGGGCCATCAAACCTGTGGTGACCTTCACACCCAACTGGGGGAATATACTATTCCTTGACTCTGTGACTCTAACATGTGATGTGCCGTCTACTGTACCAGAGGAGCCCCGGACCTATCACTGGTACAAAGATAAGAGACCAATACCTGGAGATCAACAGACACTTCATATCATTAGATCTTCAGTAATGAAGGACAGAGGAGATTACCAGTGCCAGACCATCGGTGGTGATATCAGTGATCACGTCTTCCTAAATGTTACAGATAGTGAGTCATCATCTCATCTCCATCATTACAGATTGTTGGGTGTGAATAGAACAACCTAAAGTATCATTTTATTACATTTCAGATTATGTCATCCTGCAGAGACCTCCATCTGTCATCTATGAAGGAGACCCCCTGACTCTGAGATGTCATCATATAATAGATTTTAATGCAATAAACACAAAATTCTACAAGGATGATCAGGAGATAAAATCCTCAGAATCTGACTCCACATTCCATATTCCTAATATAACGAGGAGTCAGTCTGGACGGTACAAATGTACTAAACAAATACGACGTTATGATAGTCTAAATGTACAAGAGCGCTCAGATGTATCCTTTATCTCTGTGAAAGGTAAACTAAAATCCTATTTAAAACTGTATCCTTAGAAATATTGGTTGATCCAGAGAAAGATGAACTCCCACAAAAAATGCTCTTTAGAGTTGACTTTGTTGCAAAAAGTGTGCTTTCCTAACTTTCATAAACCATTTAAAGGCCATTATTTGCATAGCTGCACCCCCCCCCCCCCCAATCAAAGAAGCATCTCCGAGGTGGATGCAAACACAGCAAAAAGTGTCTCAGCATGGAAGACATGATTATTTGAGCTCACAACTTAAAAAAATCATATGGATTTTAAAATTTTCCTAGAGGAACCTGTCGTAATACAGTAGCTTGTGAAGTGATGTGTGGTGTATATGTGCGCCAAGACTTCCATTCAGCTCTGGAGGCTGCCATTGTGTGAATATGAAAACTGAATCAATTAAGAGTAATTTAGAAGTTGCATGTGAAATAAAAATACAGGTTGAGACATTGTTATGATGAAATAACACACAAAGGAGATTCAATATTTGATATTATTCCTATTAATTATAAGGATAAAGCAGTTTCAGGCTATATTGATATTAGATTAACTTCCCTGGCGGTATTATTAGGTCAGATTTGTGATGCTCAAAGCGGTACAATTGTCTTTGCATGGAAATTTGGCATTTTGTATTGTAGGCCTGTAATTCTTAGGAATAATTCACTTAAATCTGTCCAAACAAGAGTCTAGTAGACATCCCGGGTATGAAAAAAAGTTTGAAACACAAAATCATAAATTATAATATAATTAGGGTTGAGCGAACCCGAACTGTAAAGTTTGGGTCCGTACCGGACTTTTGGGTGTCCGGGACCTGGACCCGAACCCGGACTATTGGCTGTAAGTTCGGGTTCGGGTCCGGTGTTCGGCGATGTATTGGCGCCTTTTTAACAGCTGCAGGGCAGCCAATCGACGCTAGTTTCACTAGTGTGCCCTTAGAAGCCATCACAGCCATGCCTACTAATGGCATGGCTGTGATTGGGCAGTGCATCATGTGACCCAGCCTCTATATATAGTCCAGACACACAGCACACAGCGTCATTCTGCTATAGACAGGTTCCTGTGCTGCTGAGAGAGAGGATTTTAGGAGTTAGTGTGATAAAGTCAGTCAGTCAGTCAGTCCACATTCCTTTAATTTTCTTCTAATTACCGTATATACTCGAGTATAGGCCGTCCCGAGTATAAGCCGAGGCCCCTAATTCACCACAAAAAATGGGAAAAATGCATTGACCCGTGTATAAGCCGAGGGTACAAAATGCAGCAGCTACTGTAAGTGGAAAAGAGGGTCAGCAATGCCCATCTGCAACTGCCTGTCCCCTGTACAGACCCCCCCGTGTCCCCATTGCAGCCTACCTGTGCCGATCTGCGGGTCCTGTGCCATCCGTCCTGTGCCATCTGTCCTTGTGCCCTCCGTCCTGTGCCCTCCGTCCTGTGCCCTGTGCCCTGTGCCCTCTGCTATCGGTCATCGGTCTTTGGTCTTCGCTCTGTCCCCACTCTGTCAGCGTGTGCGGCGCTATTGTAAAATTAAAAAGCCGCGCCTCCTCCTCGTCCGTGATAGGAGGAACGCTGTTTTCCCAGCAGTCAGTGTGCAGTGTTCCGTCTATCACGGACATTCTCTCATCCTCGTCCATGAGATGAGAATGACAGGACATCCGTGATAGGCGGAACACTGTACTGCTGGGAAAATTAGTGTCCGCCTATCACGGACGGGCGGGAGGAGGCGGCGCAGCTTTTGAAAACTGCCGTCTGTCTGCAGGACAAGCTGTTCATGTAGGCAGACGGCGGTGACTCGAATATAAGCCGAGGGGGGGGACTTTCAGCCCTAAAAAATGGGCTGAAAATCTTGGCTTATATTCGAGTATATATGGCAGTTAGATCAGTGAGCGATCTAGATAGCTAGAGTAGCGTAGGGAGTTTCTTTATTAAGCAAAAGAAAGAGGCAGAGAGAATTATTGAAGAGATTCCTAAATCAATTGTACCCTGGCTGGGGTGCAGTGCACAGTCTTTTAACAGTGCCATGAGGCCAGTGCCAGACAAAATATAAAAGTTTTACCTGCAAGCTCAGTGCACCATTAGGACCAACACTGCATATAGTAAGAGATACACCATAGTCTGTGTATATTGGAAAAACATTGCCCAAAAAATTAATTTTGCTGTTTTTTTTTTCCCCAATAGCATTTTCTGCGTGTTCATACATACACGCTGTAGACACTATCCATGTATTCTGGTATTGGAAAAACATTGCAAAAAAATTTAATTTTGCTGTGTTTTTTTTTTTCCCAATAGCATTTTCTGCGTGTTCATACATACACGCTGTAGACACTATTTGTGTATTCTGATATTGGAAAAACATTGCAAAAAAATTTAATTTTGCAGTGTTTTTTTTCTTCCCAATAGCATTTTCTGCGTTTTCATAAACGCTTTAGACACTATCCGTTTATTCTGATATTGGAAAAACATTGCAAAAAAATTTAATTTTGCAGTGTTTTTTTTTTCCCAATAGCATTTTCTGCGTGTTCATACTGTACGTGTATTCTGCTATAGACAAAAACACCCATTTAGGGCGAGATCATAAATTTTGAAAATATGAGGAGATCATCAAAAAGGGGATGTGGCCCGGGTCGTGGTGCTGCTGGTGGTGCTCCTGTTGCAGGGAGAGGACGTGGTCGATCTGTGCCAGCTACACGCACTAGTGAAACACCTTCCGCAGGTGCGAGTAGGCGACAGAGCCTGCAGCGGTATTTTGGCGCGCCTAATGAGGCTGTACAAATGTTGAGGCCAGGACAAGTAGAGGCGATAGTAGATTGGGTTGCTGACAGTGGCTCCGGTTCCTTCAGATTGTCTCCCACCCAGTCTCCTGATGAAAGTTAATAATTTTTTCCAGTGCGTATTCTGGGGTATTCCCACCATATGTGCGGCATCGTGCCTTTGAGTTTCTGAGGTTCTTAATGACTTCCTGTACCTCTTCTGCTGAGAAGGGGGCCTCCAGCATTTTATTTTTATTTTTTATTTTTTTATGTTATTTTAAGTTATTTCCCTATCCACATTTGTTTGCAGATCACTTGCCATGCTCTTAACAACATTTTGTTGCCATTTGCAGCCCTCTAGCCCTTTCCATTACTTTTTTACAGCCATTTTAGTGTTCAAAAGTCCGGGTCCCATTGACTTAAATGGGGTTCGGAGTTCGGGGTCAAGTTCGGTCCCGAACCCAGACTTTTTTCCGAAGTTCGGCCGAACCCGCCGAACCCGAACATCCAGGTGTCCGCTCAACTCTAAATATAATAAATAACTATAAGTAATTATAATAAATAATAATAAAATAATAATAAAATGTGTTCAATAATGTAATCAAATCAAAAACACTGAAATTTGCTCAGTTGCAGATTTGTCGGTGTCGTTACTTTCGGTGTCTGATGACGAATTTCCGAAATTCAAAAACTCGGAAATTCTAAAATTCGAAAATCATAAAATTTGAAAATATGAAAAATAAAGAAAATCAGTAAAGTTATAAATAATAACTAACTAATAAATTATAGGTATTGGCATTTCCTTTCAAATTTGGCTGTTTGTGAACGAAACGAATACAAATGTATCTAAAGTTACAAATTATCCGAAATAACGAATGCCGCATCTAAACAAATGGAATGGAACAAATTAATAATAAATAATAATAATAATAAAAAGGTTTTATTATTATTATTGTTATTTATTATTATTAAATTGTTACGTTCCATTCGTTTAGATACAGCATTTGTTATTTCAGAAAATTCATAACTTCGGATAAATTCACACTTGTTACATTCACTGTGATAAAGGAATAAATCAGCGCAATGGTATAACAAAAGATAAAAAAAATAAATGAATAAATTAAAGCTGCTGAACACCAAGGGTCAACCTTCAAAATCCCTCTGCAAAGACATATATAGAAAAAGGTGCAGCGCTAAGACACACTCAAAAAAGTACAAATGGAAAAAAACATATATAAAATATATGAAAAACAATAGTCCACAGAAGCAGTCCAATGGTGTTTTTCTAGGGTGATGACAGAAGCATGTACATGCAGGTGACAACGTGAAAAGCACAAAATCCCACCACAGAAGGAATGGCCGCTCACCTCACCAAGTGGACCCTTAGATCATAAAGGGTCACTAGAGCCTTCCCACTAGGGGTTAAATGACAGCGATCCTCTGGATGGATTCGTCACACTTGGCAGAGATGCAGGATGGGTGTCAGTAGATCCAACTCAGGCCCATATCACCATCAATCATGTGGATGAGAAATTAAAAGACCATAGTGTTCTCTGCTTGCAAACAATTTATTTTAAAAAATGGGAATATAAAAACTTACACAAGAGAGCACCTGTATCCCGGTGCTAGGAGGGTACAGCATATATCATAATGCACAGAATAGGGCTGCGGGTGATGTCACTTTCGTCCGTATGCATTACGTCCTTGTACAGGACTTCTTCAGCGGAACCTGTGGTTCCGCTGAAGAAGTCCTGTACAAGGACGTAATGCATACGGACGAAAGTGACATCACCCGCAGCCCTATTCTGTGCATTATGATATATGCTGTACCCTCCTAGCACCGGGATACAGGTGCTCTCTTGTGTAAGTTTTTATATTCCCATTTTTTAAAATAAATTGTTTGCAAGCAGAGAACACTATGGTCTTTTAATTTCTCATCCACATGATTGATGGTGATATGGGCCTGAGTTGGATCTACTGACACCCATCCTGCATCTCTGCCAAGTGTGACGAATCCATCCAGAGGATCGCTGTCATTTAACCCCTAGTGGGAAGGCTCTAGTGACCCTTTATGATCTAAGGGTCCACTTGGTGAGGTGAGCGGCCATTCCTTCTGTGGTGGGATTTTGTGCTTTTCACGTTGTCACCTGCATGTACATGCTTCTGTCATCACCCTAGAAAAACACCATTGGACTGCTTCTGTGGACTATTGTTTTTCATATATTTTATATATGTTTTTTTCCATTTGTACTTTTTTGAGTGTGTCTTAGCGCTGCACCTTTTTCTATATATGTTGTTACATTCACTAACAGACAAATTTGAAAGGAAATTCCAATACCTATAATTTAATATTTATTATTAGTTAGTTATTATTTCTTATTTTTGGATTTTCAAATTTTCAGATTTTCATTCTTTTGACTTTTCAGATTTTCATTCTTATTTTTGGATTTCCAAATCTCCAAATTTTAGAATTTTCTAATTTCCGAATTTCCAAAATTTAGAATTTCCGAAATTTTCAAATTTCCGAAATTTTCGAATTTCCGAAATTTCCAATTTCCGAATTTCCGAAATTTCCAATTTCCGAATTTCCAAAATTTCCAATTTCTGAAATTTTGAATTTCCGAAATTACCAATTTCCAAAATTATTAATTTCCAAAATTTATAATTTCCGATCTTCCAATTTCCGAATTTCCAATTTCCGAAATTTAGTATTTCTTAAATTTTTGAATTTCTGAAATTTCAAATTTTCCATTTTTCAAAATTTAGAATTTCCGAATTCCAAATTTCTGAAATTCCGAAATTCCGAACTTTCGGAAATTTGAAAATATCTAAATTTGAAAATTTGGAAATTCGACATTCGGAAACTCGACATTCGGAAACTCGACATTCGGAAATTCGAAATTGGGAAATTCGAAAATGGGAAATTCAAAATTGGGAAGTTTGATATTTCAGAAATTTGAAAAATTTAAGAAATTTGAAATTTAAGAAATTTGACATTTAAGAAATGTAAAATTTCGGAAATGTAAAATTTCGCAAATTTAAAATTCGGAAATTTGGAAAATCAGAAATTCGGAAATTTGAAATTTCAGAAATAGAAAATTTGGAAATTCAGAAATTTCGGAATTAACTAATTTATCAAAATTTGTTAAAAAACGAATTCGGAACTAAACGAATTGCACATGTCTACAAATCACTATCGCTTAATTCTGCAAGTGATTCTAATTTATTATCGCTGTTTTCTAGCTGGTCTAAAACACGCTTTTGACATAAAGGGACACTTTTTGGTTGCTATGGACAATCTCAAGTTTTCAGGCAGAAAGAACAGTATATATCATATAAAACTGCATGCAGGGCACCAGACAAAGCATTATTGACAAAAGGGTTGTGAAATAAATTGATACAGTAATATAATCTGTAAGATTACACTGTACTGTATGTATTGTGTGTTTTTAACTTTTTGAATTTGGCGCCGTGCTCCGTCCCCGTGCGTCACTCGCAAAGGAACGGAGCACGGCACTGTGATAGATCGAGCGGAGGATGGTTCACACACAGAGCGGGGAGACATCGCAGGATCCTGGGGGCAAGGTAAGTAAGCTGTACCTGGATCCTGCGATTGGATCCTGAGTGTGGCTCGGGAGGGTTACCGATTTTGGTAATGAAAATTCAGTAGAAAAGGTGAGGGGGGAAGGGGGTATGGGGATTCTGGAGGCATAATCTCTTTCTGGAGTATTGCCATTGTCATATGGATAAAGGTCAATAACCATGACAAGAGTACCTGATGTTCGTAGGTAGACAATTTGTGGTCTCCATAGAAATTCAAACTCTTTTACATTATCTTTATCCATTTTTTGCATGTAACAATGACCGATTTATTCCGTGTTTGGTTTATGCTATGTTCAGTAAAGGTGTTTTCCATGCTTTATTTATCGCCTGTTTTGCGGCAGTCGAAAGTTGTATGAACAACTTGTATTGTTTACGGGTCAGGAAATCCAGTTTTATATTTTAAAAAGGGCCATTTCTGTATCTGGAGTCTACTTGATTATATTTTGTAATAAGTTGTGAAAAAAAATGTCTATTGGGGATATTTGATTGAGATATAGGTGATTTGTCTAGAAAGGGAAAGAGAGTTAGATTAGAATATCCACATATAACTAACTTACCTATTTTGTGTGATTCAATTACCTGTCAAAAGTGAGATTCGGAATTTCAGAATTTTCGGAAATTCTGAATTTCCCAAATTCGGAACTTTGGAGATTCGAAATTTTGGAAATTGGAAAATTCAAAATTGAAGAAATTAGAAAAAATTGAAGAAATCTGAAATTTCGGAAATTGGAAATTCGGAAATTGGAAATTCAGAAATTGGAAATTCGGAAATTCAAAATTTCGGAAATTGGTAATTTCGGAAATTGATAATTTCGGAAATTGATAATTTCGGAAATTCTAAATTGAAAGAAGTAGGTCTTTTATTAGGGGCATAATATGAAACTACTGTTATGGCAGTATCATGTAAATGTCCTGTAAGAATCAAATAACGCCCTTCTGGGTCTTTAGCCAACCAGTAACAAGATTTCATAAGTATATATGGAACACGAACATGTTTGCCCAAGCAGGAACTGGGGGTCAAATAATAGAAAAGAAACATGGCTTCTGAAAAGTGATACAAAGTGACCATAAAGCCGTTTATCATGGATCTGGAATAGAGTTGTAGCTATAATAAGAACTGTTGAGATAATTAAAGCATCTCAGCGAAAAATGACTAGAAAAGAGTAATATAGTATAGTATAGTATATAGTATAGTATTGTATAGTATATAGTATAGTATAGTAAAATAATAAAAATTACAGAACTGTATAATTGCCTTATTTATTTAAGAGATAAAGGAAAAATAAATCATAAAAGTATGGATTTATGAAAATGGATAAGACAACTAATTTTCATAATATCATAACCAAATGTGGCTAAGTATGGTAAAAACTAATTTGAGGCCAAATGTGAAATAAACAGTAATGCCGCGTACACACGGTCGGCCTTCCGACGGAAAAATGCGATTGGAGCTTGTTGTCGGAAATTCCGACCGTGTGTAGGCTCCATCGGAATTTCCGACACACAAAGTTTGAGAGCTGGATCTAAAAGTTTCCGACAACAAAATTTGTTCGCATAAATTCCGATCGTGTGTACACAATTCCGACGAACAAAGTTCCACGCATGCTCGGAATCAAGCAGAAGAGCAGCACTGGCTATTGAACTTAATTTTTCTCGGCTCATCGTACGTGTTGTACGTCACCGCGTTCTTGACGTTCGGAATTTCCGACCAACTTTGTGTTAACGTGTGTATGCAAGACAAGTTTGAGCCAACATCCGTTGGAAAAAATCCCATGGATTTTGTTGTCGGAAAGTCCGATCGTGTGTACGCGGCATAAGAGTTGGTGGACTCATCCGGTAAGTAGAAAGAGAAATATGAGTATAAAGTATTCTTCAATCCATAGAATCATCAGGGACTTGATCAAGGGAATCTATATCGGCCTCTTTTGTGCGAGCTCTGATGCTCATTTCTCCTTGGCAGCATAGATTATTTGTTTGAGGAAGATGTTGTTGATCTTTGACGTGTAGTTTCTTGATTTGGCATTGGGTTGAACAGATGCATGCCTTGGAGAGTTGTTTGGAAGTCATTTGCAGAACGACATGTAAAATTTGGATCCTTGGAATGCGAAACGCACTAAGACGGGAAAACCCTATTGATATGTAATTTTATTGAGTAATACTTGTAGTTGAGGTTTTAAAGCCCTTCTTTTGTTAATTGTAAGTTGGGAGTGGGACACATCTGCAAAAAGGTGGTAGTTATGTCCTTGGAAGTTGAGACTTTCTTTATTTCTTGCTGCAGATAGTAGTTGTTCTTTTGTCCTGTAGAAATGAAACTTTGCAATGATAAAACAACAAAATAATGTATTTTTCTATGCTTCTTTTAATACCAGAGTATATATTTTTAGTATGAGTGTTTTCACCAAACTTGGCTTTAAAACCTGATAAATTCATAGGAATTTTAGAATTTCTTGCCTAGAGGAACCGGTCACCATATCTTGTGAAGTGATGTGTGGTGTATATGTGTGCCAAGACTTCCATTCAGCTCTGGAGGCCGCCATTGTGTGAATATTGGATCTGGTGCTATTTCCAGGGGCAGAGTAGACCTGTACAGCCTCCCATAGAGACACATCTGTCCCAGAACCATCACCACTTCCAGCAGTGAGGCTCCTCCTCTAATACTGAATGTGAGGATCAGACTTATGTACTAACACAAAATATGAATTGTGCCCCTCTTTATGACAAGCAACACTAAATAATATTGGAAAATATGATGATAACTGGGTGGTTACACTGATGACAGACTGCTAAGCCTTAATACTCCATACAGGTTGACTACCTTGCAGCACTGGAGCCCTGAGCCCAGTTATCACTCAGGACATTGCCTGCTTGAAGTTTGTATGTTTGTGTTGGCTTCCTCCCGTGTCTCGCTTTACCACTCACCATCCAAATACACGGGTAGAATAAATGACTTGTGGCCAAGCTGACCATACCGGGTTCTCTATTATTGTGTATTACTCAGTGGATACAACATGTCTACAACATTGATATTAATTGTTTTAAGTCCCTGCAAAGCATTGTGTGCTTATCAACATTTCAAGAAAAAATGAATACATTCCCATCAATTGTTCTTTTTAACAATTCCTTTTTTAGAGCTCTTCTCTCCTCCAAAAATAATAATTCTATACAATATATCAGGAAGAGGTTCCATGACAGTGATATGTGACACCAGACTTGATCCCCTTAGAGGCGCAACAGAGCTGTATTTTGCCTTCTACAGAGATGGACGGACTGTTCAGGAATTCAGTGTATCCAATAAATACAGAGTGGAGGATTCTGGGAATTATACCTGTGAAGTGAGGACAAGGTCTGACACTGTGAGGAAGATGAGTGATGAGCTCTATATCCAGATAACACAGATACATGGTGAGCTTGAAGAATAAGCCTCTGATCTGAACGTGTTCTGTCTCTAATATCACCTTATCCAAAAGACATTCCTCCTGAGATCCAGTCTGTATAGATAGTTTAGCAACTTGCTGACTTAAAGTGATTGTAAGGTTTTTTTTTTTTAATTTAAATAACAAACATATCATACTTACCTCCACTGTGTAGCTTGTTTTGCACAGAGTGGCCCTGTACACTGTCTTCTGGGGTCCCCCGGTGGCTCTTGCGGCTCCTCCCCACATCAGATAACCCCCTAGGAGAAGCGCTCTCCCAGGGGTTACCTTGCAGGCGCGCTCCCGAGTCCATCATTTGGCATCCATAGCCGCCGAATGTATGACTTCGCCCCACCCCCCGGCACCGGCGTCATTGGATTTGATTGACAGCAGCGGGAGCCAATGGCTGCGCTGCTATCAATCTATCCAATCAGGACACAAGACCCCGGCCGGAGCTGGTGTGCTTGCTCCGGTCGCGCAAATTTTGGGGCTCAGGTAAGTATAAGGGGGGCTCGGGGGCGCTGCTGCATTAAAAAAATGTTTTTCACCTTAATACATAGAATGCATTAAAGTGGAAGTAAACCCTTCCATATGACTTTGGCCTACAGGTAAGCCTAGATTAAGGCTTACCTGTAGGTCCAAAAAATATCTCCTAAACCTACATGGTTTAGGAGATATTTAGCGATGAAAAGGCATCGCTGTCTACGGCGCATGCGCCGTAGACAGCGGCGCGCAGGCGCACTGAGGGCGCACTGCATATGCCGATCTCACGGCCATATGCCGATCTCGTGCGCATGCGCGGGAGTGACGTTTCGCCGCTCCAGCGAATGATAGCGCTGGAGCGGCGAGACCCGGAAGTCACTCCGGCCCTGGATGGTGGCGAAGAAGATGGAAGATAAGGACGGCTTCGGGGGCTTCGTTTTCAGGTAAGTTTTTCATAATGAGCTAGTATGCTATGCATACTAGCTCATTATGCCTTTGCCTTGCAGGGTGTCTTTTTTTTTTTTTTTTTTTAAGAGGCTTTACTTCCTCTTTAAGGTGAAAAACGGCGAGGGTTTACAAGCCCTTTAAGAAGATCCACAGGCAGTGTTAAGACAACACAGAAGTAAAATCCATTGAAGCTTATTCTAGGCTGGCATATACAAAGGATGTTTTTTTTTTTTTTTTCTGCAGGTGAAAAGACTTTCTGATCTAAAAGCATCCTGGTTTCCCAGGAAGAAAAACTAACATGGCACACAAAGAAAAAGGAAGTTCCTAGCTAAGGGCTGATATTATATATCTAACACTATACAGAAGTAGGGTATACAGGAACATACCAAGACTCAATACAAAAGACTGCTGTGGCAGCACTGTATAATTATACATTGGTAATATAAATGTACACTATCTACTCTATATAAGACAAATCCAAACTAGCATAACCAGTGCAAAGGCGTCTACAGACATTTAAAGAATGTTTTGTTGAAGATTCTTATTTATCCGGGTCATGGTATAGCTAATGTCGGTGAGTGACATTTAGCTTTACTTGTTCTGTAACGTGGAACACCCCATCTCCCTCATACTGGAACAATTATCTTTAAACTGTGGTAGGGCCTTCGGCACTATATATTAGCCATAAATAATACAGTTTTAACAACGTTACCCCAATGGTTTGACAAAAATTCACACCTTCTACCATGTAACACATTCAATTAATACCTCTTCCAGACCCCATGCAATGGTGGTAATTGGGTAAAGTAATTAGAACTATTTGTTTCCACAAACGTTTCTCACCTTCAATCCTGTTGTTGGACAATCATCATTCACCTTAACCCTTTCCATGGTGATTGGATGAAGGTCTAAGGGTTTCCTATGTGGATATAAATACTGGGGTAAGTTCCTGACACTGACTAGGGGTAATAAAGCTGCTTGGTGGAGCCATCAAACATCTTCAATATTACAGAACACGTCTAGATGAATGTGATAAACAGAACTATTATTACCCAATTTTCATTGACCTTTATTATCACCACATGTGAACATCCATAAACCTAGAAAAGTTATCTTTACTGGTCTCTGGTGACAAATAAAGGATGAGCCAGCGGGCAGGGCTGTATTTACTATAATGGCACATGTGGGTCAGTGCCCAGGGTGGCAGTAAGATGAGCAGCACCAAGACTCAACATTTACACTTTGTGATAACTTATTCTATTTCCCTTAATCTTTATCCCCTTCCCGTTTTCTCCTTTTACTTATACTTTTTCATTTCCATTATTCTCTTTCCCTTAATATTTCTTTTATTACTTAATTCTCTTTCTTTTTTATTTTTTTTACAAACAAGATTTATTGAAAAAATTTTTTTTAACATACAGTACAGAAATATATCAAGCATAGTTGTATACATTCAATGTGTTGTAACAATTCGTTGGGGGGGGGGATGCAACAGGTACAACAGTTTGCCTGCCTCGGGGGTATCAGTGCCCAAAGCCAAGGAAGGCTTTTTGTATCAAGCAACTGATAATGAACATCAAATACCTGGGTCAATCCTAAACCAATAGGTATAAAAGAGGGTGTTCGATGGAAGAAAGAAAAACAGGGAGGGGTTGAGGAATGGGGAAGGTGTTATGAAGTAAGCCCAGAGTGTGTATGATTGGGTTAGGAGGGTTGGTTGGGGGAACGAAAAGTGCAAATAGGATGTTCTATACAATGGCCAATGTAGCCCTCCTAACTGGGGATACATCTGTAGAGGAGGGGGGTGAAGCTGTAGGTTAATGGATGTTGATAAAAAAAAGAATGCATTTTCGCCCGAATTTCGGGTATTTTAGTTATCGTTTTAACAAACGATAACGATCATGCAGAATGCGAAAACCAAAAGATTCAACATAAACAAATGCTTTATTTTCGTTGTGACAACAGTTCGATATAGATAGGAGATTCAACATGACGCTGACAATAGCGATCTATGACCATCGAACCTGTGGTCGAATGTGTCTAACCTTAGCTCTATTAGTCCAAGATTATTCTACATAGAGAGAAAAGATTTGACATAGAGAGAAAAGATTCAACATTATAGAGACAATAGCAAAAAAGGTTGAATGTCCCTAACCTAACTCTATTAGTCCAAGATTAGTCCAAGATTTGACATGAAGATTCGACAAAGCAGTCGGCTCGAGCGGACATTTATGGTCAAATGCTCTGCCCATAGGCTTTAGAAGAATTCTAATGTTGGTTGATTAGTAATAATAATCAATAAATATAATTATTACTAGTGTCATACAACATTAGAATTCTACTATAGCTTGTAGGCGGAACATTTGACCAGAAATGTACGATTGTGGCGTTTTACAGTTTAGCTGCTCCGTCGAATCTTCTTAGAACATTCGACAGACACCATAAGCCTTCAATGATTTCCAGACAAATGCATTTTTTTAACAAAACTAAATAAATAAAAATTAATTTCGGGAGTAACTAAATAAATTTATTTTTCGGACGAAAACGAAATTCCGAAACAAAATATTTTAGTGTGCACATGTCTATTCTGAACTACCCTCTTCATTGAAGGGGTGTTGCGTATGGAGCTATCATGTAGTTTACCTGTTTGAAGGTTATCTCGTAGTCTTTATTCCCTTCCCTTATTCCTTTTCTCTTAGTCTTTCTTACTTTCCCTTATTCTCTTTCCCTTAGTCTTTATTTCCTTTCCTTATTCCTTTTCATATATTTTTTCCTTTCTTCCCTTATTCTCTTTGCCTTAGTCTTTATTTACTTCCCTTATTCTATTTAACTATGTCTTTCCTCCCTTCTCTTATTCTCTTTCCCTTAGTCTTTAATTACTTCCCTTATTCTCTTTCTATTACTCTTTATTCCCTTCCCTTATTCCTTTTCTCTTAGTCTTTCCTCCCTTCCCTTATTCTCTTTCCCTTAGTCTTTATTCATTTACCTTTTTCTTTTATCATCTTGTAACTTACGCTCCTCTTTAGCAGGTGATGCGCTTATCTCCCAGTTCAGTTTTGTTACTTTCTATGTCACCTCTCTCCTCCTACGGGAGGACTATTAGAACATAAAACAACATCATTGCTTCTGTTCAACAAGATGGAAGCTGATCCAGATCCTTTATTAAAACATTATATACATCTGTACCAGTTCAAAATTACACAAAATGTTCTAAAAATCATATAGCTTCCATCGCTGGTTCTCTCCTCAGATTACACGGTTCAGAATATAATACGCCTGGTGATCTCTGGATTTGTATTGTCTGCTGCCGTATGTTTCATCTACTTTCACAACAAGTGGTAGAGAAGAAGAAGAACTTCTAGGAATCTGAGGACCTCAATAAAACATGGAAAATGTCTTGGTCGAATTTAAAGGAAATTCAGCATTTTTCAACAAATTATTATACCAAAAAAACTTGATATTCATTTTGAAAAAATATAAAAGATTAAACTAATGAGTTTATACGCTGAATATAGTGAGCTGTGGACAAAGAAGTGGTCACTGAGCTCACAGCTTGAAGAGAGTTTGTCAGGAAGGAAATAAAGTGGTTTTCTTTGAAAAATAATACTAAGATGCAAAACACAAATGTCACAATTTACAGATTATGTTGCTTATTCAAAGTTCTGAAAACTAAAAAAAAGTATGAAGTGGATTTTGTATATATTGTCTTTTTTTAATAATGGTCAGGTAAAAATGTATTATTATATATAAATATCCTGTATTCTTATTTTTAGCCAGCAGATAACATTGTATTCTAATTTTCATTTCTCAACAGTAAAGTTAGCCTTATATCGTGAAAGATAATGTTACGCCAAGTAAATTGATACCCAACATGTCACGCTTCAAAATTGCGTCTGCACGTGAAATGGCGACAAACTTTGACCCTTAAAAATCTCCATGGGCGACGTTTAAAAATCTACAGGATACCAGTTTTGAGTAACAGAGGAGGCCTAGTGCTATAATTATTGCTCTCACTCTAACGATCACAGTGATACCTCACATGTGTGGTTTGAACACCGTTTTCATATGTGGGAGCAACTTACGAATGCGTTCGGTCCTGCACGCAAGCTCGGCGGGGACGGGGCGCTTTAAATTTTTTTATTATTATTTATTTTACTTTTTATTTTTTATTTTTACACTGTCCATTAAAAAAATAAATTGGGTCACTTTTATTCCTATTTACAAGGAATGTAAACATCCCTTGTAATAGAAAAAAAGCATGACAGGTCCTCTTAAATATGAGATCTGGGGTCACAAAGACCTCAGATCTCATATTTACACAAAAATGCAATAAAATAAATAAATAAATATTTATATTTTTTTTCAAAAAAATTTTTTCCCCCTTTCAAAGGTATGGAGCGGAGTGGGGGCCATGGTTCCCTCTCTTGGCTCCAAGCTGTTGAGGGGAGAGGACGCAATGGTCTCCGCTGCCACCGACGGTTTCAGTAAGCTGTGGAGATGACAGGAACGCGGCAGGAGGGGAGCCCCTCTCCCGCCCCTGATAAAAGTGATCTCGCTGTGAATCTGCCACAGAGACCACTTTTATCTGAAAGTGGACCTCTCGCTGTTAAAGAAGATACCGGGGTTATGGCAGCTAGCTGCTGCCATAACAATGGTATTCCATTTCAAACAGCCGACGTACAACGGTGGGCGGTCTGCAAGTGGTTAAGTTTTTAGCTAATGCATGCAGGAATTAATGTAATTGGAAAACAAGGAAAGAATGATTTGGGACTGTACAGGCTACACAAGGAGTAAACTTTTAATGTCTTCATAAGCTCTGATGAAGCAGAGTCTGGTGAAACACGTTGCCATATGAAGACTCACTTTACCAGCATTCTCTTCTAGTGTATGATTATACACAGTGAAATGTATTAGCACTAGTATTGATTTTAACTGCAAAAAATATATGTATTGTATGAATATTTTTTAACATTTGTTATTTAATAAATTGTAAGATTTTATATTACAAATAGGTTATTCCTTGCGTGGCCTGTACAGCCCAAAATTGTTCTTTGCTTGCTTTCCGAGTATACAACATGGATGATGGCCATGAGTGGCACTTGTTTTGTGGGGTTTATGTAATTGTGTGACATATCTTCCCCTGTATGTGTGTGGCACCTCCTTGCAGCCTGGTGGGGGAGCAGAACAATCAGGACCTAAGTGCTATGTAAACCATTCTACTGGCAGCATCACCCTTTAACGGGAACAGCTTATGGGCAACCGCGTGTATGAGGACTTTCCTGAGTTTAAGGTATGGGCAGCACCACTAGGGAAACAGCACAGCCAGGCCAACCTGCAGCGAAATGTAAAGTATAATCAGTTAAAAGTATAAATAAGTATAATCATAAATGTAAAGAAATTTTCTGTAATAAAGTATTACCTCAACTGTATTCTGCAAATTGATTCAGTTAACTGAGTTCTTTTTCAAAGAAGTTGCCTTGTGTCTTTTGCTTGAAATGGGGAGAAGGACATTAGTGATGTGTAGTCATGCTATAGTCAAAAGAACAGGGAAACAGTTAAAACCATGTTTATTCCTCTAGGTTACGAAGTAAAAGAGTGAACGGTAAAATCATTTTAATGGTGTGAGAAGAGTGAAACAAGAAGGAAAAGCAGCAAACTGGCAGAGGAAGTGGTGACGGTGGTTGGTGATGGAGGTTCTGGCAGTGATGGGTAGCTTAGTGCTTCATACACCTCACTTAGTGGCAGGGTTTCCATGTTGGAGCCTTCTGTGGTACAGAACCCTCCTGGGAACCAAGTCTGTTGGTCACAGTGTGCAAGGCCTGGTATGGGGGTGTCAGGGAAATACCAGGCCTCTCCGCCGGGTTCCAGGGTTGCGCACGCGCGGTAGAGCGGCGCAACGAAGGTTACAGGTATGCCGGGTAACGGGTGCGCATGCGCGGGTCCGCGGCACTCGGGTATCTGTCACAACCCAGCCTGTACGCCTCACCGCTGTGCGCGGCGCTGACAGAAGACGAGTGCGCATGCGCACTCGTCCGGGTATCCCACCTGACCATTTACCTGGCCTATAAAAGGCCTTCCCTGTCCGCTTTCAAATTGCTGGTTTGTTGTCTCTTTTGAGTCCTGTCTCCAGTCCAGTATCCTGTATCCTGTATCCTGTATCCTGTACCCAGTACCCTGTACCTTGCATCTACCTGACTACCAGTGCCGACCCGGAATCCGTCTGACTACCGCTGCCGCTACTCACCTGTGTTTGAACCTCTGGCTTGCTTCCTGGATTCCTCTACTGCTTGATTACCTGTGCTTGACCCTCGGCCTGTCTACTGGATCCTCCGTGAGTTACTTACCTGTGTTTGACCTCTGGCTTGCTTCCTGGATACCTCTTCTGCCTGATTACCTGTGCTTGACCCTCGGCCTGCCTACTGGACATTCTCTGAGTTACTTACCTGTGTTTGACCCCTGGCTTGCCTTTTGGACACCTCTACTGCCTGATTACCTGTGCTTGACCCCCGGCTTGCCTACTGGACATTCTCTGAGTTACTTACCTGTGTTTGACCCCTGGCTTGCCTTTGGACACCTCTTCTGCCTGATTACCTGTGCTTGACCCCTGGCTTGCCTCCTGGACATTCTCTGAGTTACCTACCTGTGTTTGACCCCTGGCTTGCCTTTGGATACTTCTATTGCCTGGTTGCCTGTGTTTGACCCTCAGCCTGCTTGCTGGACTATCTCCCACTCAGTGTTCTGGACTTGTAGTTCTCTCATGCTCCCGAGGGTCCTCCTTCAGTATATGCTTGGGTACCTCTGCAACCTCTACCTGATCACAGCTCTGCCAGGTGTCTACTCCCAGTGCAGCTTCAGCCTCTCCTGGTCAACGACGCTACTGCACACCACCTGCTACACTCCTGCTGGCAACCCGTGCATCTTTGAGCCCGGTGTCCTCTGTACCCACTCCAGAGGCATCGTGCGCTTAGTCGCAAGGGGAGCAGCTCTCAGCATATCGGCCCGGGTGAGTACCTCTGACAGTACAAACCAGCCAATGTCCGAGGCCGACAGAGCTGGTTCACCCCTTGAGGCCTTATGCCAGCAGGTGACAACCCTTACCCAGGCTGTACAACGCCTCCAAGATGGATACTTTCAGATCGAGGGGCCTCTTCAGCATCTGACTTTATCTCCAAACCAAGCGGACCAGTCACCCCCTGTAGCCAGCACCTCCACTCTTCTATCAACACCTGGAGGTGCTCTCCCTGCCTATGATGTATCCCATCCTGATCCCAGGGTCCCCACACCTGAACGTTTTTCCGGGGACCGAAGGAAATTTCGCTCTTTTAAAAACTCCTGTTTGCTACACCTAGCCCTACAACCCAGGACCTTCCAGTTGGAATCCACCAAAGTGGGGTTCATTATCTCTCTCCTTTCTGATGACCCGCAATCCTGGGCACACCATTTGATGGAACAGAAGAGCCCACAGTTGAATTCTGTAGAGACTTTCTTTTCCGCTATGGCAGCACTCTACGAGGACTCCCAACGCACAGGTACGGCTGAATCTACCCTGCATACCCTATCCCAGGGGAGAAGACCTGTAGAGGACTATGTAGTGGATTTCCGCAAATGGGCAGCAGATACTGACTGGAACGAATCAGCCCTAAAATACCAATTCCGTTTAGGGCTATCCGAGGTATTGAAGGATGAACTGGCTCGAGGAGAGATCCCAAGTACCTTCACGGATCTCTGCCAACTTGTTATTAAGCTTGACCGTCGATTACGAGAACGACGGGCAGAGAGACTGCAGAGCCCTCGTCCCACCTGGACGATGCCCCGGGTCCCCCCGGCACCTGCTCCTTCTTGGAACTCTCGCTCCCCTCCTCATGGGGAACCTATGCAGCTGGGCCTGGCACGGTCCCCCCTATCTGCCGAAGAAAGGCTCCGTCGTCGTCAAGCCAATCTCTGCCTCTACTGCGGGGGCACTACCTACAGAAATGCCCCATAAGACCCAGTAAGTGTCCTTCTGGGTCCCTCTCAAGTTCACACTCTGTTGGAGTCCCGCATTTTCATCTGTCTGTTCCACTCTCCCTACAGGTAGCGGGAGAGTCTTTCCAGCTGGGAGCCATCCTTGACTCCGGAGCCTGCAGTTGCTTCATGGACCTGACCTTGGCACGACACCTGAACCTCCCTTTAACTACCAAGAAACAACCTCTTCAAATCCAGCTGGCTGATGGCTCTCCACCCTGCTCAGGACCGGTTACCCAGGAAACCGCTCTCATCCTGACCTGCACCAAATCAGGTCATCAGGAACTTTTACGTTTTGACATTATCCACTCTCCCATGTTCCCCATCATCCTGGGGTACCCCTGGCTACTGGCTCACAACCCTCGGATTGACTGGGTCAACAGGGAAGTGGAGTTCTCCTCCCCTTACTGCTTGCAGCACTGCCTTCTGGATCAACCCGCAGCACCTCTTACTCATCTTGCCATGCAACCCAGTGCCAAGGACCTGCAACACGTCCCAACACCCTACCAAGACTTCATGGACATTTTCGATGAAAAGAAGGCCGAAGTTCTTCCCCCTCATCGTTCATATGATTGTCCGATTGATCTCCTACCAGGGGCTGAGATTCCCTTCGGAAGGATTTTCCCCTTGTCCGAAACTGAGCTTGAAGCCCTACGGGTATATATTGACGAGAATCTTGCTAAAGGGTTCATCCAACCATCTTCTTCGCCCGCAGGGGCTGGGATTTTCTTTGTTGAAAAAAAAGACGGTTCCCTCAGACCCTGTGTGGATTACAGGGAACTCAATAAAATTACTATCAAGAACAGGTACCCACTCCCACTCATTCCCGAACTTTTTCAGCGGCTCAGGACTGCCAAGGTGTTTACCAAGCTGGATCTTCGTGGGGCCTACAATTTAGTTAGAATACGCTCTGGGGATGAGTGGAAGACGGCTTTTAGGTCCAGATTCGGCCATTTCGAGTACCTGGTCATGCCGTTTGGACTTTGTAATGCCCCAGCTACCTTCCAACACCTTGTCAATGACATTTTTCGTGAGTATCTGGATAACTTCCTCATTGTATACCTTGATGATATCTTGATTTTCTCCGATTCCCTAGAAGCCCACCGTCAACATGTCCGGAAAGTTCTTCTCATTCTCCGCAAACACGGGCTCTACGTCAAAGGAGAGAAATGCGAGTTCGAGACTGATACCATCCAGTTCCTGGGCTTTATCATAACCACCGGAGGAGTACTGATGGACCCCCAAAAAGTGAAGGCCATCCAGGATTGGCCTGCCCCCACAGACAAAAGGTCAGTCCAACGTTTTATCGGCTTTGCCAACTTTTATAGACGGTTCATTCAGGGATTTTCTGCCATTGTGTCCCCAATCACCCAACTGACCCGCCAGCAAGTCAAGTTCCAGTGGACTCCCCAAGCGCAGAGCGCTTTTGAGAAGCTCAAAGAACTCTTTTCCTCTGCACCCATCTTACAGCACCCTGACCCTGAACTCCCTTACGTCCTAGAAGTGGACGCTTCAGACTCTGCTTTGGGAGCGATCCTATCGCAGAGAAGTGGCCCAAAGGCCCTCCTCCACCCGGTCGCCTTTGCCTCCCGAAAACTAAATCCCCCTGAAAAGAATTATGATGTAGGCGACCGGGAATTACTTGCGATTAAGTTCGCTCTCGAGGAATGGAGATACCTGCTAGAAGGAGCTTCCCAACCCATCCTCATCTTCACTGACCACCGCAATTTGGAGTACCTCAGGGCTGCAAAACGCCTTAGACCCAGGCAGGCCCGCTGGGCCTTGTTCTTCTCCCGATTTAATTTCCACATCACTTACCGTCCTGGCTCCAAGAATGGCAAGGCAGATGCTTTATCCCGTATGTTTCTGGACACTGAATCCTCTAAAGAACCTGCTACTATCCTGTCCGCCCACAATTTCCTCCATGCCATTCAGCCTGACTTGACCACAGCCCTCAAACAGGCTTCCAACCAGTTCTCATCTCCCACATTACCTTTTCTTGAAAGGAAGCAGGATCTGCTCTGGGCCCATGCCCGAATCTTTGTTCCTCCTCCTGTCAGACTCCAAGTCCTGCAGACCCTTCATGACCACAAGATGTCCGGCCACTTTGGAGTACAGAAAACCGTGGACTTGGTAGGTCGATCTTACTGGTGGCCGGGCTGGAGGAAGGACTGTCAGGAATACGTTCTCTCTTGCAACACTTGTCAAAGGAACAAGGGGTCCAACACTAAGTCCTGGGGTCTGTTACGTCCATTATCTGTTCCGGAACGTCCATGGAAGGAGATTTCCATGGACTTCATCGTGGACTTACCCTCCTCAGATTCCTTTACCACGATTCTGGTTGTCATTGACCGTCTCTCAAAGATGGCTCACTTCCTACCCATGAAAGGTACCCCCTCGGCTTCTGCTACCACTGACATCTTCATCAGAGAGATTATAAGGTTACACGGAGTTCCAGCTAACATCACCTCAGACCGAGGGGTACAGTTCACCTCCAGGTTCTGGAGAGACCTCTGCAAATCCCTTGAAATCAGGACTTCCATGTCTTCAGCATACCACCCCCAATCCAACGGTCAAACTGAACGCACTAATCAGACCCTCGAGCAATACCTGAGGTGTTTTTGTTCTTACTCCCAAGATGACTGGTCAGGCTTACTACCCTACGCGGAGTTTGCCTATAATAATTCTTTGCATTCTGCCATTAATCAGACGCCCTTCTGGGCAAACTACGGTTATCACCCTTCTTTTCTTCCAGATTCCATTCCAGATGTCCCTACTCCAGCTGCACAGGACCTAGTCAAAAGTATCCAAGACAACTTCCTCCGGATCCAACAGGCCATGAAGGAAGCACAGGAGGGTTATGAGGTACAGTACAACCGGGGCAGGAAGGAATGCCCGCCTTTCCAGATTGGTGAGAAAGTTTGGTTATCAACCGCTAATTTAAAACTCCCTTGTCCTTCTCGGAAATTGGGTCCCAGGTTCATCGGCCCCTTTGAGGTCAAGAGAGTGATCAATCCAGTGGCCTTTGAACTAGATCTCCCCAGTTCCTATAGAATTCATCCAGTTTTTCATGCCTCTTTGCTTAAACCTGTAATTGCCAATTCTTTCCCTGATAGGCAGACGCCACTTCCTCCTCCCATCACCATCCAAGGAGAGGAAGAATTTGAGGTTGAGAAAATTCTGGATCTCCGAAGAAGAAGAGGTCAGGTTCAATATCTTGTTAAATGGAAAGGGTATCCCCCAGAAGACTGCTCCTGGGAGCCATCCGAAAACATTCATGCCCCTCGCTTAATCCGAGAATATCACCAAAGACATCCTGAAGTGGGCATCCGGAGGCTGCCCTTAGGAGGGGGGCACTGTCAGGGAAATACCAGGCCTCTCCGCCGGGTTCCAGGGTTGCGCACGCGCGGTAGAGCGGCGCAACGAAGGTTCCAGGTACGCCGGGTAACGGGTGCGCATGCGCGGGTCCGCGGCACTCGGGTATCTGTCACAACCCAGCCTGTACGCCTCACCGCTGTGCGCGGCGCTGACAGAAGACGAGTGCGCATGCGCACTCGTCCGGGTATCCCACCTGACCATTTACCTGGCCTATAAAAGGCCTTCCCTGTCCGCTTTCAAATTGCTGGTTTGTTGTCTCTTTTGAGTCCTGTCTCCAGTCCAGTATCCTGTATCCTGTATCCTGTATCCTGTATCCTGTACCCGGTACCCTGTACCTTGCATCTACCTGACTACCAGTGCCGACCCGGAATCCGTCTGACTACCGCTGCCGCTACTCACCTGTGTTTGAACCTCTGGCTTGCTTCCTGGATTCCTCTACTGCTTGATTACCTGTGCTTGACCCTCGGCCTGTCTACTGGATCCTCCGTGAGTTACTTACCTGTGTTTGACCTCTGGCTTGCTTCCTGGATACCTCTTCTGCCTGATTACCTGTGCTTGACCCTCGGCCTGCCTACTGGACATTCTCTGAGTTACTTACCTGTGTTTGACCCCTGGCTTGCCTTTTGGACACCTCTACTGCCTGATTACCTGTGCTTGACCCCCGGCTTGCCTACTGGACATTCTCTGAGTTACTTACCTGTGTTTGACCCCTGGCTTGCCTTTGGACACCTCTTCTGCCTGATTACCTGTGCTTGACCCCTGGCTTGCCTCCTGGACATTCTCTGAGTTACCTACCTGTGTTTGACCCCTGGCTTGCCTTTGGATACTTCTATTGCCTGGTTGCCTGTGTTTGACCCTCGGCCTGCTTGCTGGACTATCTCCCACTCAGTGTTCTGGACTTGTAGTTCTCTCATGCTCCCGAGGGTCCTCCTTCAGTATATGCTTGGGTACCTCTGCAACCTCTACCTGATCACAGCTCTGCCAGGTGTCTACTCCCAGTGCAGCTTCAGCCTCTCCTGGTCAACGACGCTACTGCACACCACCTGCTACACTCCTGCTGGCAACCCGTGCATCTTTGAGCCCGGTGTCCTCTGTACCCACTCCAGAGGCATCGTGCGCTTAGTCGCAAGGGGAGCAGCTCTCAGCATATCGGCCCGGGTGAGTACCTCTGACAGGGGGCTTCCCTCTGTGCCTTCGGGCAGAATACAGATAAAGATACTGCGTGAAGAGACAAGCTAGTGGAGTAAAGGGAGTGCTTAATGGAACATTTTAAAAATGTATTTGAGGACGTGTTCAGGTATGAATAGACCATGTTGCAGGCTGAGGAGAAGACACAATCCTTCTATAGGTTTCTAGAGTTCAACTTGACCTCTGGCATGAAGGTGCCATCAACCTACACGGAAGCTGAGTCTAAGGTACCATAGTACCACAGTAATACTTCCTGTGGCCCCTGGAGGGCAACTGCTAACAAGATTGCTGTTTACAGCTCTTAATAGCTGAAGCTAAAATTGTTAAGTGTCTCCTTCCTCATCAGACAAATCCAGATGCGGTTCCAGTCAAAGAGACTTGTATCAAAAAGCCTCAATCCATCCAAAGGGACTTAGGGTGAAGTAAGGAAATCCACCACGATTGAGTCTCCCTAAGTAGCGGATCTCCTTACTTAAACCAAAATCCCTTTGGATGGATAGAGGCCCGGCTGGGTTTTGAGCCACAAGCTATATTGACCTTCTGTAATAGGAGGTCAACACAAGCTGGTAAGCAAGCATTGTGTAAGGTAAAGGCATTCACCTTACCCAAATCATCTAATTTCTATGAACCTGTTGGAGGCTCTACATAAGATACACTTATTATATCTGCATCTGCATACCCTTTCTTGTGATGGACGATGTATTTATTTCTGAAGAACTATTTTATTGCATTTGGACTTCCTTTCTTTCAAAGCATTGCCCAATCATGGCACAGTGAATAGCTGGCTGTTAAGGATCGGGCCGGGAAGCTAGCCGCGGTGTCTTTAACAACCGATGAGTCATCAGCTGCCGATGGGCTTCCCCGCTGGCAGGCCAGGAAAGGGAGAGGATGAGCAAGTGCCCCCCTCCTGAACCATTCCAGGCTATGTGCCTTCAACATGGGGGGGTGGGTGGCACCGCCCCCCCTTGTGATGTCATGGACCGGAGCATGCTCGGTTGGTGATGTCACAGGAGGGCAGTGCCACCAGGTGACGTCCCCAGGTGTCCTTGCCCTTACCTATATAAGAACTGTCAAACGACAAGCCAGACGGTTTGGCTTAGTTGACAGTGGAGCATGTCATTGCTTTTTTGGGTCCGGCGGTGGTGGCAGGCGTCGTAATTGACAAAGTATTTTTTTTTTTCATTTTTTACATTTTTCTATTACCTACAATGGTATTGTATTGTTGGCAATTAAAATCTAATTTCCTTTTTTATGTTTATTTAGAAATGTCATTTTTGCTGCAGCAGGTTCTACAGACCAGTGGTCATCAACCCTGTCCTCAGGTCCCACTAACAGGCCAGGTTTTATGTATTACCTTGGGGAGATGCAGACTAGAATACTGCAGTCACTGAGCAGCAAATGATATCACCTGTGATGTATTTCAGTTATTCTGCAAACCTGGCCTGTTAGTGGGCCCTGAAGACAGGGTTGAGGACCACTGCTATACACGGTACAGATGCGCCACTTTACAGGCAGAGTAAAGTGCCCTGCAGGCACTATATGTAAAGGAATTTTTCATTTTATTGTTGCACTTTAAGCATCACAAAAATTATTTCTCCTGAAAAAAAATGATCTGCATTGATACATGTCCCCCAGGGCAGTACCCGGGCCCCCATACCCTTTTTATGGCCAATTACATGCATATAAGCTTTCAAAATGGGGACTTTTGATTTTTCAAGTTCGGGTCCCATAGACTTTAATGGGGTTTGCTGTTCAGGTCAGGTCTTTTTCTCTGTTTGGGAGTTTTGGTGTGAACCGAACAAGGGGGTGTTCAGCCCAACACCCCCTTGTACCGGATACAAGGCCAGCATTGTCCACCCTAAAATGTAATATGAGTTTTGTTTAGACTATCATATCAAATAAACCAGAAATTACATCTGATTGGCTATAGTTATTGCACGTACTTCGTTCTCACGACATTGGTTTTTAATTCTGGTAAAATGTCTATAAATAACACTCAGGAAGTGAGAAGATGGTCAAAACACCTGATTCTCAGAAAGACCGTCACAACTTTTAGGTCCCGGCTACCATGTCTGTCTTCCTCGCCATCGTGTTGCTGTGTAAGTAGAACGTTTTTTATTCTTTATATTATCTGAGTATTACCCAAATCATCTAATTTCTATGAACCTGTTGGAGGCTCTACATAAGATACACTTATTATATCTGCATCTGTTGACTAGTGCTGCTTTATAAGTATTGATTGTAAGCTCTGTTCGTGGTCTTGTCACACAGGCTGGAAGGCTCCAATTCACAGGGGTATGTGTCCTCATTGTTCTGCTGAGTACCCCTTGTCCCATGTCATTAAAACATTGTATTAAGATATATTCCCTTTCCCAGTAGATCCCAGCCTTGTATCTCCACCCCTCAGCTTATACAGCTTTTGAGGGGTGGGGGGTCTGAACCCTCCATAGGGGAGCTGAATGAGGGTGCCTGGTTTAGGGACAAGGTGAATACATAATTCAAAGTCTGATTGCTGTTTGATTTGAACTGAACAAGGGTGAAGAGAAATTCAATGATATAAAAAAAGAGCTTAATATAAGAGATGGTGGATGCATAATGCATAAAAGACGAGTCTTGGTAAGAAGGTTACGATGGAAGAATGGAAGGATCTGAAGGGTCAATTAACATGTCCAATCACTGTTATAAGGGGGTTTATGGGGTGAATATAAGGGCAGTTGATGCCTACACTATTGTGGAGTGGCTACATAAGGTCTGATTGCTTTATCCAACCTCACCAAACCCTGCTTTAGTTTTTCCATGTGTATTTGTGAAGAAAGAGTGACAGTTCCAATGTTCTTTTGACTTGAGAAAATCAGGATCATAACAATATTCTTGTTAGAATTGTACACATTTTCACTGAAATTGGTAGAGAACAAAATGACTGAAACACATAATGACATGTACTGTACATAATATTTTCTAAATAGTGTATTTTTTATTTTCAGCTTTAAACATGGGGAAATCTGGTGAGTACAGAACTAAAACCGATACCATAAATATCACCAATAATATATAAAATATCCATGTGAGCCTAAAGTTTTCTGAGTAATCTATGTGAAGGGGTTTGGGTCATTGATTACCATTTTCTAGAAGTCTTTTCAAAATCAGCGCGGGTTAGCCAAAATTTGCACACAATTGAAATTAAACTTTTGTTTGAATATATCACAGAAATGCTTGTTGGGAAGGTCCGTAGTGCTGAGATTTTAATTTTGGTTGAACTTAAATTCATCTAAATTTTTTAAAGTTCAAATTTTATAGAATTTCTAAAGTGCCCAGACCAGCATCCTGTATGCATCCACAGTCAGCTCAACCGACCCAGTCATCCTCTATGTGTGTAAAGAAACCGCCCCGCCGTCCTCTCCAGAGACTCGTCATGTGACGTCACCTCCTAACCCAGAGCAGGCTGTTTCCAGCAGTAATAAGTAAAAAATTGTAGCAGCGCTAAAAGTGAAAAAAATAACACTTATACTAGGTGTTATCATATAACTAAAAAATGTCAATGAAGATCACCAAAACCATTGATCAAACTCAATATTAAAGAATTGTAGAAAAGGTATTATAAAAATGAATACATAAAAATTAACATATAAAGAAAAAACGTGACAAAATCGTGAAGATAAAGAATCTTGAAATATAAGATTGGGTCCTCCCACCATGACACAGTCCAAATTCATAAATATAGTGTTCAAAGAATATTGGATTATCATTGACTCCGTGACAAAACCACCACCGCAACCAAAACTGGGACCACCATGTGAAATGCAAGCTTACCAAATAGCAAGCTCAAACAGCTTGTGACCTACCGTATATACTCGAGTATAAGCCGAGTTTTTCAGCACATTTTTTTGTGCTGAAAGTGCCCCCCTCGGCTTATACTCGAGTCAAGCACTTTTCTGCAGCAAAAAAAAAAATTCCGACCCGACTTTGGGCCCCCGTATCTCGGGGCCACTTGGGTCTAGGAATCCCAAAAGCACTATAACATATCCAAAGATGGGGTTCCTAGCACTAAGTGGTCCCGAGATACGGGGCCCCAAAGTCGGTTCGGAAAATGTCATTCTCTGCTGCAGAAAAGTACTTGACATTTTCTAACCCGAATTTGGGGCCCCATATCTCGGGGACACTTGGAGCTAGGAACCCCAAATTTGGCATTCAAACCCAGTTGAACTAGCACTACAACATATCCAAAGATGGGGTTCCTAGCACTAAGTGGCCCCGAGATACAGGGCCCCAAAGTCGGTTCAGAAAATGTCATTCTCTGCTGCAGAAAAGTGCTTGAGATTTTCTGACCCGAATTTGGGGCCCCATATCTCGGGGACACTTGGTGCTAGGAACCCCAAATGTTGTATTCCAACCCAGTGGAATTAGCACTACAACATATCCAAAGATGGGGTTCCTAGCACTAAGTGACCCCGAGATACAGGGCCCCAAATCGGTCAACTGTGTCCATCTGCATGGGCACAGTGAGGCTGCAAATGGGCATTGTTGGCCCTCTTTTCCACTTACAGTAGCTGCGCATTTCTCACCCTAGGCTTATACTCGAGTCAATAAGTTTTCCCAGCTGTTTGTGGTAAAATTAGGTGCCTCGGCTTATATTCGGGTCGGCCTATACTCGAGTATATACGGTATATCCCGGTTGGGGCCTTTATCCCAAAATGAACCAGATAGCAGCAATCCGGACTCGTATCCTGGAGCCAGGCTAAAACATCACAGGGGGAATAATTCCTAATATTCCAACGGTCCCTCTTACTTCTTGAATCTCCAATACGGTAATCATATGGAACCCAAAAAAGAGAAGCCTCACCATAGCATAATTCCGTCTGGATGAATTTATTAAAGAATGAAAAATGCACTTACAGTGTTGTAGTTAATCACAGCAAAAAATAACTGGCCGGCTATACATGGACGCCCGTCCACTCGGACACTGGTACGCGGTGACGTCAGCACGTCAACTCCTCCCGACGTAAGTTTCGTCAAACCACTGACATCGTCTGGGAAACGGGCGATGTGTTGACGTATCGCGTATATATAGGACCAAAACAAATCAAGCCTCGATGTGAGTAATCCATGGGAGGCCAGATGAAGCCGAAACTCCCATGCACAGAATTGGCAAAAATCGGAATCAAATATATTACAAGAAAAATACCTAAAAAATACCAAAAAATTTGTCTTATTGAAAAATAACGATGTCACAGACTATGTCAATGGTTTGACGTAACATACACTGGGAGGAGTTGACATGCTGATGTCACCGCATACCAGTGTCCAAGTGGAAGGGCATCCATGTACCGGGGGGTGGCTGTGAGTGCATGGTTTGCGCCACCCCACCCCCCCCCCCAAAAAAATACCACCAACTGCCACTGGTTCCCAGCAAAGCTAGGGAACTGACCATGCTGTGCTCTCCTGTTTAGTGTGGTCAGTTTGTTATAGGAAAGCAGAGGGACTGGTAGGATCACCAGGGATTTCACATAAAGAAAGCAATACAAAGGGAACAGGAGACTTTCTCATACAAGTACATGGTAGAGCAGACACATATCAGGAATATGAAATGTTAGGGTAACATATTCTTTAAAGTGGTTGTAAAGTCTAAACATGTTTTACCTTAAAGCATTCCTTGCAAAAAAATGTTTAGGTGTCAGCCTCCCCCTCCCCCATTTTACTTATCTGACCTCACTTGAGGGCCATTGCACAGAGCAGGTTAGTGTAGAGATATTTTTTATGTTAAAAAAAAATACCTTTACAATCATTTTAAGGTTTGATAGGTTGGATATCTATCTTCATTGGAAGCAACTTCATCTTTTGTATTTTACCAAAAACTGGGTAATATATTGCTTATGCTAAGATTGCGTGACATAAAAATGAAACTACCACCATTTTATTCTTCAGGATCTCTGCTCTCAGAAATGATGTCATGTTTGGGGGGTTTTAAAAAATCTTCATGCCTAAAATGATTTTTTTTTAAATGGCTCAGGCAAGGAAAGTTAACCCCCAAGTTTTCTTTTACCTTAATGCCTTCTATGCATGAACTTAAAAAACCTTGAGAATGCAGCATCTCCCCTCCCCCACCAGACCTACAATACTTACTCTATCCCGATCCAGCGGTGTTCATAAGAGCAGCTGCTCTCCCAGGTCTCTTCCTCCTCATTGGCTCCTGTTACTGTCAGTCATAGTCAATGAGCCAATGAGGAGAGAGTGGGGGTGGGGTAGAGCTGTGCTGCATGTGTGAATGGACACAGAACAGCGGCTTGGGAACAGGCCTGATTGGATGACTCCATAGGAATCTGCTTGCTCTGGTGCACTTGGCAGGAGGGAGGGGCCAGGGGTGCCTGTGAGGAACCTGAGAAGAGGAGGATCTGGGCTGCTCTGTGCAAAACCATTACACAGAGCAAGTAAGTGTAACATGTTTGTTATTTTAAAAAAATCTGCCTTTAATATCACTTTAAGGGGAGAAGTTTTCATTGTTTATAATAAAGATTTACCAACGTGTGTGGAAATCTCTGTGCCCAGGACTAGAAACATTCCCATTTCTATAGAGAATGTATTTTTCTCATACAAGATGTGTTCACCTCTCTGTGTTTTCCTGCACACTGTGCTCTCTATGTGTTCTGTGTGATCTCTTTTCTTCTATAGGAGGGGCCATCAAACCTGTGGTGACCTTCACACCCAACTGGGGGAATATAATATATGATGACGATGTGACTCTAACATGTGATGTGCCGTCTACTGTACCAGAGGAGCCCCGGACCTATCACTGGTACAAAGACAACCAAACAATACCTGGAGATCAACAGAGACTTCATATCATTGAATCTTCAGTATGGGAGGACAGTGGAGATTACCAGTGCCAGACCATCGGTGGTGATATCAGTGATCCCGTCTTCCTAGATGTTACACTAAGTGAGTCATCATCTCATCTCCATCATTACAGATTGTTGGGTGTGAATAGAACAACCTAAAGTATCATTTTATTACATTTCAGATTATCTTATCCTGCAGAGACCTCCATCTGTCATCTATGAAGGAGACCCCCTGACTCTGAGATGTCATCATTGGAGATATTATAATGCAATAAACCCAAAATTCTACAAGGATAATCAGGAGATAAAATCCTCAGAATCTGACTCCACATTCCATATTCCTAATATAACGAGGAGTCAGTCTGGACTCTACAAATGTACTAAAAAATTACAACACAATGATGGTAGATATGTGAAGCGCTCAGATGAATCCTTTATCTCTGTGAAAGGTAAATGAGTGTCCTATATAAACTGTATTCTCAGAAATATTAGTAGATCCAAAGGAAGGGGAACTCCGAGAATAAATATGATCTTTGAAGTGATTCTGTTGCAGAAATAAAAAGAAGAAAATTGGTTGTAAAGACTAAAGATTTCCATTCTGGTCATTAAGGTAAAAGAACGTTCCCTTCTGTGCTTCCCCCAAACACTTACCTTTCACTAGGGATGGGCCCGGTGTTCGATTCGAACCCAGAACTATTTGGGCCGTTCGCATCACATTGGTGTGATGCGAGCGGCCCGCAATGCATTGCGCCAGGCGCAGTGTATTGCTGGCTAATGATTGGCCAAGCATGCACTGGGACCCCGCATGCTTGGCCAATCACAGCGCCGGCAGCGAGGAGAGCAATAATTGGCTACAAGCAGGACGCCTGTAGCCAATTATAGCTCAGGGGCTTTAGTACACGCCCCACTGTATAAAAGGCCGCTGCGCCGTCGGCCTAGTGCATATGTGTTCCGGCTTTGTTTCTGAATAGGCAGACTGCTGATGCTGATTCATTGCTGATTCATTGCTGATTCATTGCTGATTCATTGCTGATTCATTATCATTACTACTGAAGTGAATACTAATTTCTGCTGATTGCACTGCTGCTGAGGGGTGACATTATCTGCTGCTTAGTCTAACTGCTTTGATTCTGGGGATTAGTCTGGTGTGTGCGTGCTGTAAGTACAGCATTGCACCATAACCTTCTGTCCTATTGTGATCTAAGGCAGGCAGGCAGGCAGGGATTTATAGGAGCTAGTGTCTGTGTCAGCACACATAAAACCACCTCAGTCACTCTATCTGCTATAAGGCCCAGTTCTTGTCATTAAAGGCAGACAAGCATCTCCAGGAGCTAGCTAGCTTGTGTGTGTGTGTGCTCTGTTAGTACATCACACATAAAACCACATCAGCCTCTGTATCTGCTATAAGGCCCAGTTGTTGTCAGTCATATAAGGCAGTCTCTATCTGCCGTAAGGCCCAGTATTTGTCATTGAAGGCAGCCAGGCATCTCCAGGAGCTAGTGTGTGTGTGCTCTGTTAGTACATCACACATAAAACCACATCAGCCTCTGTATCTGCTATAAGGCCCAGTTGTTGTCAGTCATATAAGGCAGTCTCTATCTGCCGTAAGGCCCAGTTCTTGTCATCGAAGGCAGACAGGCATCTCCAGGAGCTAGCTAGCTTGTGTGTGCTCTGTTAGTACATCACACATAAAACCACATCAGCCTCTGTATATGCTATAAGGCCCAGTTGTTGTCAGTCATATAAGGCAGTCTCTATCTGCCGTAAGGCCCAGTTCTTGTCATCTAAGGTAGCCTCTATCTGCCGTAAGGCCCTGTTGCTGTCATCTAAGGCAGCCATCTGCAGGAGTTAGTGTGTGTGCTGTGTGACTCCAGCACAATATACACTACCCACTACAATGCCTGGAAGACCGCCAAGGAGAGGCAGACAGTCCCGAGGCAAGAACACAGGGCAAGCAGGCTCTGTTTCTAGAGACAACAGTGCTGGTCGTGGACATGGATGTGGTCGTGCATCGTCATCAGCACGTGGCCATGGGACACGCTTGTCCTTGTTTTCGGCAGCTGGACATGTTGAGCCGCATCCTGCCGAAGGCTTGGTAGAATGGATGACCAAGCCCTCCTTATCCTCCTCATCCTCTCTCACCCAGGCTCAGGGTACTGGCAGAGTGTCAGAGCTGTACTTACCGAGGCCGAGATGCCGAGAGTGGTTCACCATTGCGACCCAGCGCAGTAAGCCCCTGGAGATGGGACAGGGAGCAAACGGCACCAGGAGGCACAGGTCACCTCCGATATGTAAGCAGCAACTGGCGGGGACCCTGGAGGTGATGATGACCTGGCCCGGGCGGCCGGCAGATGACAGCATAGGGAGGCAGGAACCAAACGCCCGGGTGGGGTGCTGACACTGGGGGATCCGGCAGAGGTTAGGTGGACTAGCCAGAGGGTCAACCACAAGAGAGTTCAGCAGGCAACCAGAGGATCCTTTACAGGAGGTGTCAGCAAAGTCCGTAGGGCAGGCCAGAGGGTCAAACACAGGAGACAACAGGAAGTCTGCAGGACAAGCCAGGGGGTCAAACACAGGAGATATCAGGAAGTCCGTAGGGCAGGCCAGAGGGTCAAACACAGGAGGTATCAGGAAGTCCGTAGGGCAAGCCAGGGGGTCAAACACAGGAGGTATCAGGAAGTCCGTAGGGCAAGCCAGGGGGTCAAACACAGGAGATATCAGGAACGTCAGGCAATCAGGGTCGGCAACAGCAGGAACAAGGTCAGGAATGTTTAAGTAACACAGGACACACAGGCACTAAGCTGGAGAGACAGACCAGCAAGGTGCCTGTGCGTCAGGCCGCTTTAAATAGGCGCCAGAGTGACGCTAATTGCGCGTCACTGCCGACAGGTGGGCGCTAGTGCGCATGCGCCGGCGCCGGAGCGCCGAGCCGCGAGTGCGCATGCGCCGGAGCGCCGAGCCCCCGCGCATGCGCACTAGAGAGCGGGCCGTCCGTCCGACGCCGCTCTCCTGATAGTGCCCCCCCCCGAGGGGTGGCCTCTGGACACCCAAGCTGGCCATCAGTTCTGGGTGAGCTTGGTGAAAGGCCCGAATTAAGCGTGGGGCGAGCAGGTTCCTAGAAGGTTCCCACGAATTGTCCTCAGGGGGGTAACCCTTCCACCTAATTAGGTACTGAAGCTGTCTGCCCATTTTCCTGCAGTTCAAGATTTCCTCCACTTCAAACTCCCTTTCGCCCTCAACTAGGATAGGTGGTGGCGGCGGTTCTTCCCTGCCAGGGAAAGGACTGGGAGTGACGGGTTTCAATAAGGAGGCGTGGAAGACCGGATGGATCCTATAGCTCTGGGGAAGCTCGAGTTCAAAGGCCACAGGGTTCACGACCCTTTTTATCTTGAATGGGCCGATGAACTTCGGCCCCAATTTGTGGGAAGGAACAGGTAATTTTAAGTTGGAGGAAGATAGCCAAACCTTTTTTAAACGACCTTGAAAGCCGGATTCTCCTTCCTCCCCTTGTTGTAGTATTTACTGTACCCCTCCTGGGCCCTTTGCATTAGTTCCTGGAGTTTTTGAAAGTTGCTTTGTAAAGAATTCACCTGGTCCTGGGCTGCCGGGACTGAAGTTTCCGGGGGTGATGCAGGGAGAAATGAGGGATGGAAGCCGAAGTTTGCCCAAAAAGGTGTCTGTTGGGTGGCGGAGTGGATGGAGTTGTTGTATGCAAACTCGGCGTATGGCAGCAAGGTTGACCAGTCGCTTTGAGAATCGGAGCAGAAGCATCGGAGGTACTGTCTTCCAATTTCCAAGGACTTGCACAACTCTTTCCAGAATTTTGACGTAAACTGCGTGCCTCTGTCTGAGGTGATGCTTTTAGGTACCCCATGCAGCCTTACAATTTCCTTAAAAAACACATCAGCCGTGGTGGAAGCAGAAGGAGTGCCAACCAAAGGTATGAAGTGGGCCATCTTAGAGAGCCGGTCGATGACGACAAAGATGGTGGTGAATTCCTTTGAAGGGGGTAACTCCACAATGAAATCCATGGAAACCTCCGCCCATGGACATTCAGGGATAGGTAGGGGTTTTAACAGCCCCCAAGATTTGGCCTTTGGGCCCTTACTGCGCTGGCACGGAATACAAGAGGCGACATAGTCCTTGCAATCTCGTCTCCAACCCGGCCACCAGAACGAACGGGAGACGAGTTCAGTGGTCTTCGTGGACCCGAAGTGGCCTGCCAGTTTGTGGTCGTGGAAGGTTTTGAGTACCAATGGCCTTGTTTCTTGAGGGACGAAAATTTTTTCCTTGGACCAGAGTAGGTCGTTATGTTCAACCAGGGAGAGGTCGGTGGGCACCGGGTGGTGCCTGGTAGCTGACTTGATGGCAGTTACGAGATCCACTTCTGTAATTAGGCAAAAGTTCTGGGGGGACAAAATGGTGCTAGGTTCCGTTTCCTGAGTGGTGTCTAGAAACATGCGGGAGAGCGCATCTGCCTTTCCATTCTTGGAACCCGGTCGGTATGCAATAAGAAAGTTGAACCTTGAGAAGAAGAGGGCCCATCTGGCCTGCCTGGGCCGAAGACGTTTGGCTGTTCTCAAATATTCCAGGTTCTTATGGTCGGTCCAGACCATGACAGGGTGAGATGCCCCTTCTAAGAGATACCGCCATTCTTCAAGGGCAAATTTGATAGCCAGCAGCTCCCTGTCTCCCACATCATAGTTCCTCTCTGGAGGGCTCAATTTCCGAGAGGCAAAGGCTACTGGGTGAAGGAGGGCCTTAGCGCCCTGGCGCTGAGAGAGGATAGCCCCGAGAGCTGTCTCAGAGGCATCTACCTCCAGCACAAAGGGCAGTTCGGGATCCGGGTGCCGTAGGATTGGGACAGATGAGAACAGGGTTTTTAACTGGGTGAAGGCCGCCTGAGCCTCAGGGGACCAATGGAATTGATTGTGTTAGTGGGTTAACTGGGTGATTGGAGCCACAATGGAGGAGAAACCAATGATGAAGCGTCGGTAGAAGTTGGCAAACCCAATGAACCTCTGGACTCCCTTCTTGTCCTTGGGGGCCGGCCAGTCCTGAATGGCTTGAACTTTTTGTGGGTCCATTGCGACTCCGTGGGTGGAAATGATAAATCCCAAGAATTGTACGGTGGTCTTCTCAAACTCACATTTTTCTGCTTTGAGGTAGAGCCTGTGTTGCCTAAGGATGGTGAGGACCAGTCTGACATGTGTCTGGTGGAGCTCGGGAGTAGCGGAGAAGATGAGAATGTCATCGAGATAGACCACCAAGAAGTCATCTAGGTACCTACGGAATATATTGTTGACCAGATGCTGGAATGTGGCCGGGGCATTGCAAAGCCCGAATGGCATAACTAGGTACTCGTAGTGCCCGAATCTCGATCTAAAAGCGGTCTTCCACTCATCACCCGCTCTGATCCTTATAAGGTTGTAAGCCCCACGGAGGTCGAGTTTGGAAAAGATCCGTGCTGACCGGAAGCGCTGGAATAATTCGGGAATGAGAGGAAGCGGGTACCTATTTTTAATGGTGATCTTGTTAATCTCCCGGTAGTCGATACAGGGCCTCAGTGAGCCATCTTTTTTTTCAACGAAGAAAATACCGGCTCCAGCCGGTGAAGAGGAGGGGCGAATGAATCCCTTGGCTAAGTTTTCGTCGATGTAGGCCTTAAGAGTCTTCAACTCAGTTTCAGATAGAGGGAAGATACGGCCGAAAGGGACCGCGGCCCCGGGTAGGAGGTCTATGGGGCAATCATAGGGCCAGTGAGGTGGTAGGCGGTCGGCCTGCTGTTTGTCAAAGACATCCTTGAACTCGAGGTAGACAGGTGGTACGTGTTCTAGGTGCTCGGGCACTGGTACTAGAGCTGAACAGGTAGCAGGGCGGAGAGCAAGGCAGTTCTGGGTGCAGTAATGAGAGGGGAAGGAGACCTCCTTCGTCCACCAGTTAATGAGGGGTTTGTGTGCTTGTAGCCAGGGGAGCCCCAAGATGATGGGGAACATGGGAGAAGGAATAATATCCAGACAGAGTAGCTCTTGATGACCCGAATCGGTGGTAACCGAGATGAAGCCAGACTCATGAGTGATTAAGCCGGAACGGGGCAGGGAACCATCGGCTAGGTGAACCTGTAGGCATTGCTTCTTGGGGACAAGGGGAAGCTGAAGCCTGGCAGCGAGGGCAGAATCCAAGAAGCAGCTGCAGGCCCCGGAATCAATTATGGCCGGGAGGCGGACCGCCCTTTCCGTCAACTGTAGGGAGATAAAAAGGACAACGTAAGTTTGGGAGAATCTGGAGACTTGGAAGCTAAAATTGGGGATATGAGAGGACTTACTGGGCCTTATGGGGCAGGACCGGAGGAAGTGACCGGAGCTTCCGCAGTAAAGGCACAAGTTGCCTTGTCGCCTACGTAAACGTTCTTCTGGGGTCAGGGGAGCGCGGACAAGACCTAGCTGCATGGGCTCGACTCCGGGGGTGCTCCCAGGTGGAGCATGAAAAGAGGATTGGGCAGGACCAGGACCTGGTTTGGGTAGCATCCAACTGGGGCGAGAGGACTGAAAGCGCTCAGCGCGACGTTCCCGCAAGCGCCGGTCAATTTTGGTGACGGCTTGTATGAGATCCTCTAAGGCATCTGGGACGTCAATCCGGGCAAGCTCAACCTTAAGGGTATCAGATAGTCCTTGGCGGAATTGGTACTTGAGGGCTGGCTCATTCCAGCCGGTGTCGGCTGACCATTTTCGGAATTCCGCTGTATAGTCCTCAACCGGCCTCCGGCCTTGAGAAAGGTTATGTAGGGTGGTCTCAGCTGTGGCCCCCTTTTGGGGGTCATCGTAGAGCTGGCCCATGCTTTCAAAAAAGGTGTCCACAGAGTTCAGTATAGGGCTCCTTTGCTCCATTAGACTATGGGCCCAGGCCTGGGGTTCTTCGGCCAGCAGAGAAATAATGAACCCTACTTTCCCCACTTCGGAAGAGAAGGTTCTGGGTTGGAGGGCTAGGTACAGGGAGCAGGCGTTCTTGAATGCCCGGAATTTTTTGCGATCACCCGTGAACCGTTCTGGTATAGGGACCATGGGTTCCGGAGTGGCCATGACTACTGTGGGGTTAGTAGGTGCTGCAGATGGGGGAAGCCCACTGGAAGCGGCAAGGTTACCCGCTGCGGGGGGAGACGGCCCTGTCAGTTGTTGCAAACGGCTGTCTATTTGAGTGTACCCCACTTGCAGCTTTTGGACAGCCTCAGTAAGTGCTGCCATCTGCTGGCACAGGATCTCAAGGGGAGAACACGCTCTGTCGGCCTCGGACATGGCTGGTCTGTACTGTCAGAGCTGTACTTACCGAGGCCGAGATGCCGAGAGCGGTTCACCCTTGCGACCCAGCGCAGTAAGCCCCTGGAGATGGGACAGGGAGCAAACGGCACCAGGAGGCACAGGTCACCTCCGATATGTAAGCAGCAACTGGCGGGGACCCTGGAGGTGATGATCACCTGGCCCGGGCGGCCGGCAGATGGCAGGATAGGGAGGCAGGAACCAAACGCCCGGCTGGGCGGATCCGGCAGAGGTTAGGTGGACTAGCCAGAGGGTCAACCACAAGAGAGTTCAGCAGGCAACCAGAGGATCCTTTACAGGAGGTGTCAGCAAAGTCCGTAGGGCAGGCCAGAGGGTCAAACACAGGAGACAACAGGAAGTCTGCAGGACAAGCCACTGGGGGGCAAACACAGGAGATATCAGGAAGTCCGTAGGGCAGGCCAGAGGGTCAAACACAGGAGGTATCAGGAAGTCCGTAGGGCAAGCCAGGGGGTCAAACACAGGAGGTATCAGGAAGTCCGTAGGGCAAGCCAGGGGGTCAAACACAGGAGATATCAGGAACGTCAGGCAATCCGGGTCGGCAACAGCAGGAACAAGGTCAGGAATGTTTAAGTAACACAGGACACACAGGCACTAAGCTGGAGAGACAGACCAGCAAGGTGCCTGTGCGTCAGGCCGCTTTAAATAGGCGCCAGAGTGACTCTAATTGCGCGTCACTGCCGACAGGTGGGCGCTAGTGCGCATGCGCCGGCGCCGGAGCGCCGAGCCGCGAGTGCGCATGCGCCGGAGCGCCGAGCCCCCGCGCATGCGCACTAGAGAGCGGGCCGTCCGTCCGACGCCGCTCTCCTGATACAGAGCAGCTGCCAACGCGTACTCAATGGCATCATCAGGCACCCCTTCCCTAGACCCACCATGTCCTCCTGAGGAGTCCCCCGAACTGTTTGAGCACAGTGTTGGGTACATGCTCCAGGAGGATGCCCAACGTTTTGAAGGCTCGGATGATAATACCCAGCTAGAGGAAGGCAGTAGCGTGCGCGCAGAGAGAGGGGATGCTCAAGGACAGCAATCTGGCAGTCATGTTCCACCAGCTGCAGCTTACTGCCAGGTTTGCTCCAGTGGTGAAGAGGGAGGGGATGATGAGGTCACTGACTCCACGTGGGTGCCTGAAGGGAGAGAGGAGGAGGAGGCGGCGGCACATGTCCAACGAGGCAGGATGCCCTCCAGAGGCCAGCTAGAGGCCAGCACACCAACTGAATCACACCGCAGAGCTCCGCCTGTGCAGGGCACTGCCTCTGCACGTTATCACAAAAAGTTCTTTGGTGTGGGCCTTTTTTGAGACGAGTGCATCAGATCGCACCACTGCTATTTGCAACATATGTCTCAAGCGTATCTCGCATGGCCAAAACATCAGCTGCTTGGGCACCACAAGCATGACCAGACATATGTCGACCTGCCATGCAGCTCGTTGGCAAGCGCACATTAAAGACCCACACCAAAGAACAAAGCGGACCTCTCCTTGCTCCTCATCAACTGGGATCTCCAACCCCACTATATCTTCAGTCCTCTCTGAAAGCTGCTCTGAGAGGAATGAAGGTGTAGAATTAGGTGTGTCACAGCCAAGTACTTGCAGTACACCGACGTCCGATTCTACCAGGCAAATTTCCCTGCCCCAGCTGCTGGACCGTCGAAAGAAGTTTACTCCCAGCCATCCACATGCCCAGCGGTTGAATGCTAGCTTGGCTAAATTGCTAGCACTTCAACTGCTGCCTTTTCAGTTGGTAGACTCGGCCCCCTTCCATGAGTTTGTTCAATGTGCGGTTCCTCAGTGGCAGGTTCCCAAACGCCACTTTTTCTCACGGAAGGCGATGTACTCTCTACCGGCATGTGAAAGGCAATGTCCATGCCTCGCTGGACAGGGCGGTCAGCGGTAAGGTGCATATTACCGCTGACTCATGGTCCAGCAGGCATGGACAGGGACGTTATCTGTCTTTCACGGCCCATTGGGTCACTCTATTGGCAGCTGGGAGGGATGCAGGACAAGGTGCAGTAGTGTTGGAGGTTGTTCCGCCACCACGCCTCCAAAATGCTACTACTGGTTGTGACACGCCTCTCTCCTCCACCCCCTCCTCTTCTTCTTCCTCCATGGCCTCTTCGAGTGCTCTGTCCTCGGAACCAACGGTGCTCCGTAGGCGTAGAAGGGGCTACGCGAGTACGCAAGCAAAAAGATGCCATGCCGTGCTTGCGCTGGTGTGTTTGGGGGACAGGGGCCACACTAGGGCAGAGGTTCTGGCAGCTCTGCAGGGGCAGGCCGAGAGGTGGTTGACGCCACGCCAGCTTAAGCCAGGAATGGTGGTTTCTGACAATGGCACCAACCTCCTCTCCGCCCTGCGACAGGGGCAGCTGACCCATGTGCCCTGTATGGCTCACGTCCTCAACCTGGTGGTGCAGCGGTTCTTGGGCAGGTACCCAGGCTTACAGGATGTCCTGAGGCAGGCCAGGAAAGTCTGTGTGCATTTCTGCCGATCGTATAATGCCAGTGCTCGGCTGGCTGAGCTGCAAAAGGAGTTGAACCTGCCCAAGAACCGCCTTATATGTGACAAGCCCACCAGGTGGAACTCAACGTTGGCCATGCTGCAGCGACTGCACACGCAGCAGAGGGCCATCAATGAGTACCTTTGTGACTACGGCACCAGGACAGGGTCAGGGGAGCTTGGATTTTTTTCCCCACGCCAGTGGAGCATGATCAGGGATGCATGCACTGTCCTGTCACCATTTGAGGAGGCCACGAGGATGGTGAGCAGTGACAGTGCATGCATCAGTGACACTGTACCTCTTGTCCACCTGTTGGAGCATACACTGCGTGGGATAATGGACAGGGCACTTGAGGCAGAACAGAGGCAGGAAGAGGAGGACTTTCTTGCCTCTCAAGGCCCCCTTTATCCAGACAGTGTTCCTTCTGTCCCACCCATCACACAGGAAGAGGATGAGGAGGAGGAGGAGGAGGAAGATTGTGTGAGCATGGAGGTGGAGCCTGGCACTCAGCATCAGCAGCAGCAGTCTTTTAGGGATGATGTACAGTCCCAACAAACCAGTGGACTTGTACGTGGCTGGGAGGAGGTGGCTGGCGATCATGTCGTCCTTTAGTGACCCAGAAGACTCCGGACCGAATGCCTCAGCTAACCTACGTTGCATGGCCTCCCTGATCCTGCAAAGCCTGCGGAAGGATCCTCGTGGTCTTCGGATCAAGGAGAGGGACCATTACTGGCTGGCCACTCTCCTTGATCCATGGTACAAGGGTAAGGTTGCGGACCTTATCTTGCCGTCGCAGAGGGAGCAGAGGATGAGACATCTCAGGGAGGCCTTGCAGAAAGGTCTGTGCAACGCGTTCCCAGAGACTGGGAGGTTACAAACTCCTGGTCCTGGACGACGAGTTGCTGAGGCTTCGGTCAGTAGCAGAAGGAGCGGTGGGGAAGGTGGACGTCTGACCGATGCGTTCAGACAATTTTTTAGTCCGCAGCCCCAAGGTATGATCGGTTCCAGCAACCATTGCCAGCGTCTGATATACGGTACATGGTGCAGGAATACCTAGGGGCAAGGTCAGACTTGGACACCTTTCCCACCGAAAATCCTCTGGCTTACTGGGTCTTGAGGATGGATCACTGGCCAGAGCTTGCACAGTATGCAATTGAGCTACTGGCCTGTCCTGCAGCCAGCTTTCTTTCCGAACGCACATTCAGTGCTGCTGGAGGATTTTTCACCAATCACAGGGTGCGCCTGTCCACCGACTCGGTTGATCGACTGACCTTCATAAAGATGAATCAGTCTTGGATCACCACCAGCTACCAGGCACCTGAAGCGGATATAACTGAATAATTTTTATGTCACATCCCCTCAAGACTGCCTATGCTGATGCTGAGTGACTGTCCTGTTATGTTCACTGACTATCCTCTTCCTCCTCCTCAATAATCCATTCCTTGATAGCTTGGAAGAACATTTTTGTTTCTGGGTGCCACCACAACAGTGCCTAAGGCACAATTTTTCAGCCCCTGTTTAACAGGGGCGTGTAATTACAATTTTTTAAGCAATGCTTCGCAACAAGTCTGACTGCTGTGCTCCAAGTACAGTATCTGTGAGGGGTTGCAGTGTTGTGCCACCACACCAGTGCCTAAGGCACAATTTTTCAGGCACTGTTTAACAGGGGCGTGTAATTACAATTTTTTATGCAATGCTTTGCAACAGGTCTCATTGCTGTGCTCAGAGTACAGTATCTGTGAGGGGTTGCAGTGTTGTGGCACCAGCACCAGTGCCTAAGGCACAATTTTTCAGCCCCTGTTTAACAGGGGCGTGTAATTACAATTTTTTAAGCAATGCTTTGCAACAGGTCTGACTGCTGTGCTCCAAGTACAGTATCTGTTAGGGGTTGCAGTGTTGTGGCACCAGCACCAGTGCCTAAGGCACAATTTTTCAGCCCCTGTTTAACAGGGGCGTGTAATTACAAATCTTGATCTAATAGTTCACAGCAGGGCCCATTCCTGCGCCCACCAAGAGTAACTGTGAGGGCTTACAGTCTTGTGGCAACACCGTCCACCACCACCACCAAAGGCCCAATTTTTCTGCCCTGTTCAACAGGTGCATGCAATTACAAATCTTGATCTAATAATTCACAGCAGGGCCCATTCCTGCGCCCACCAAGAGTAACTGTGAGGGCTAACAGTCTTGTGGCAACACCGTCCACCACCACCACCAAAGGCCCAATTTTTCTGCCCTGTACAACAGGTGCATGCAATTACAAATCTTGATCTAATAATTCACAGCAGGGCCCATTCCTGCGCCCACCAAGAGTAACTGTGAGGGCTTACAGTCTTGTGGCAACATCGTCCACCACCACCACCAAAGGCCCAATTTTTCTGCCCTGTTCAACAGGTGCATGCAATTACAAATATTGATCTAATAATTCACAGCAGGGCCCATTCCTGCGCCCACCAAGAGTAACTGTGAGGGCTTACAGTCTTGTGGCAACACCGTCCACCACCACCACCAACAAAGGCCCAATTTTTCTGCCCTGTTCAACAGGTGCATGCAATTACAAATCTTGATCTAATAATTCACAGCAGGGCCAATTCCTGTGCCCACCAAGAGTAACTGTGAGGGCTTACAGTGTTGTGGCTACACCAACATCTAATGGGGCAAATTTCTGCAGAGTATATACGGCAGGCCCCTACTTTCAAACATCCAACTTACAAACGACTCCTACTTGCAAACGGAAGGAGAAAACAGGAAGTGAGAGGAAATCTACCCCTAGGAAGGGAAATTCTATCCTGTTAGATTTAATTTGGGAAAAAGGTATCTCCTCTCTACTGATACTTTATCACCAATCCTTGTTTCAATTAAAACCTCACTTTTCCAAAAACATTTGTCATTGGGACGGAAAGTGAGGTGAAATGTTCTGAACAGATGTACAAAGACAGCAAATGTTACAGGGGTGATAACCCCTCCCTATGTTCTCCAAAAAGCTTAAAAATAGATTTTTTTTGGATGGAGCTACACTTAAAAATTTACCTGTTCAGATTCTACTTAAGAACAAACCTACAGTCCCTGTCTTGTTTGCACCGCCTGTATACTGCTGTTCAGAGTATATAGGGTTGTAGGTATAGGGTTTTATTTTGGGTGCGGGGTTCCCCTTAATATCCATTCCAAAGGGGCTGGGGTAGGGGGGGGGGATGATGGGGTAGCCATGCCATTTTTCTCAAGGATTTTCAGCCATATTGCCAGGACAAGACATGACATTAAAGCCACAAGCGGTTTTAAATGGCTTCTTTTTCACGTTATGCATCATTAAAATGACTGCTCCCGAAAAAACGTTGGTTTTTAAAAGTTCTTTTTGCATTGATATATGTCCCCTGGGGCAGGACCCGGGTCCCCAAACCTGTTTTATGACATTAATATGCATATTGGCCATTATAATTAGCACTTTTGATTTCGAACGTTCGCATCCATTGTAACGAATAGGGTTCGAAAATTCGCACAAAATTTCGGTCAGTTCGAAGGTTCTGGTGCGAACCGAACCCGGGGGTGTTCGGCTCATCCCTACCTGTCACCTCTCTCTATCCAGCACTGACCCCACCAGCACTCCTCTCTCCTCTCTTTCTCCAATCACAGGACACAGAGGCAGCCATTGGCTCCTGCTGCCGCCAATTCAATTCTGTGAGAAGGGAGTGGGGTGTGTGTCTATGGACAGTGGGGGTGTAATCACATGAACCCCTCCATAGCACACAGCTTGTTATGGGGGTATTTAGAAGGGGGGAGCTGAGAGCACCAGCAGGGGACCCCAGAAGAGGAGGACAGAGATTATTACAGATCAGGTAAGTATAACATGTTTATTAATTCATGGAAAAATTAAGCTTTGGAATCCCTTTAATTATCACCCCCCGTTTCTTGAATCTTCACCCCCTCCATGTGTTATTCTTCCATCCACTGGCCCCGATTTACATCTCAGGAGCATATAGGCAGAGAATTCTGAAGCCCCCTCCCAAAAGAAAACAGCTCTAATCAACACGCTCACCCCAAACATAAATCCCTTCTGCAAGTTAAAATGCTCCTCAAACAAAAATGCAAAAATCCCCAATCCAAATCCCCCCTCCTAGTACAAATCCACTCCTTCACATCCCACTCCTAACACAAATCATCTCCCACAAATCCCCCCTCCTAGCACAAATCCTCTCCCCAAAATACCCCCTCCTAGTAAAAAATCCTCTCCCCCAAATCCCCCCTGCTAGCACAAATTCTCTCCCCCAAACCCCCCTCCTAGCACAAATCCTCTCCCCAAAATCCCCCCTCCTAGCAAAAAATCCTTTCCCCCAAATCCCCCCTCCTAGCACAAATTCTCTCCCCCAAATCCCTCTCCTAGCACAAATCCTCTCCCCCCAAATCCCCCCATCTAGCACAAATCCTCTCCCCCAAATCCCCCCTGCTATGCTAGCACAAATCCTCTCCCCCAAATCCCCCCTGCTATGCTAGCACAAATCCTCTCCCAGAAACCTCCCCCCTCTTAGCGCAATTTCTCTCCCACCAACCGCCCCTCTTAGCACAAATCCTCTCCCACAAATCCCCCCTCCTAACACAAATCATCTCCCCCAAATCCCCCCTTCTAGCACAAATCCTCTCCCACAAATCCCCCTCTTAGCACAAATCCTCTCCCACAAATCCCCCCTCCTAGTGTAAACTCCCCCCTCCCCATATCCCCACTACTAGTGTAAATCCTTCCCCCAAATCCCCCTCCTAGTGTAAGTTCTCTCCCCAAATCCCCACTCCTAGCACAAATCCTCTCCTGTAAGTTCTTCCCCAAAATTCCCCTCCTAGCTCAAATCTTGTCCTCACTGATGTATCTTCAGCTCCCCCCCCCCTTTTTTTTGATAGCTCTACAAGCTTTATAAATTCTGGACTTTGAACAGCTGTAGAGAAGAGAAGATTGCAGATAAACAAGTACAACTTGTGTAGGAGGATTTTTTTTATCTCTGTGTATCACCTGAGACCAGTCCCTTCACTGGGTGTATGGAAGGGTTTACAACCACTTTAATACTTTATACAGGGGGACTCTCTTGCAGCACTGGAGCTCTGAGCCCAGTTATCATTCAGTAGATTGACCGATTGAAGTGTTGACTTCCTCCCGTGTCTCGGTTTACCACTCACCATCCAGATATACATACAGATAGAATAAATGACTTGTGACAAAGCTGTCCTTACTGGGTTCTCTAATGACGTGTATTATTGTAGTGGATACAACAGGTCAACTTATGCCGTGTACACACGACTGGACTTTCCGGCAGACTGGGTCCGCCGGTTTTTCCCGACGGACTTTCGGCGGACTTCCGACGGACTTTCTAAACAAACGGACTTGGACACACAAAATCACACCAAAGTCCAACGGAATCGAACGTGATGACGTATTAACGGACTAGAATAAGTAAGTTCATAGCCAGTAGCCAATAGCTGCAATAGCGTTGTTGTTTTTTTCCGTCAGACTAGCATACAGACAAGCGGATTTCTCGATAGGAACTGGTTCCGGTGGAGTTTCAGTGGAAAAAATTGAAACATGTTCTATTTCTAAAGTCCATCTGATTTTTTGACAGCAAAGGTCCGATGAAGCCCACACACGATCGAATTGTCCAGCAGATTTGTTCTGTTGGACCTTTGCTGTCGAAAAAGTCCGGTCGTGTGTATGCGGCATTAGTCAAACATGGATAGAAATTGTTTTATATCCATTGCACAGCATTTTGTGATTATCAACATTTAGAGAATAAATAATGTATTCCCATAATTTATAATTTCTAACAATTTCCTCTTCCAGAGCTCTTCTCTCCTCCAGAAATAAAAGTGACCCCGTCCAGGGTAACAGAAGGAGATGAGATGACGGTGAGATGTGACACCAGACTGGATCCACTCAGAGGCGGCCCAGAGCTGCACTTTGCCTTCTACAGAGATGGACGGACTGTGCGGGGATACGATGTATCTGATACATACAGAGTGCCGTCATCTCAGCTGGAGGATTCTGGGAAATATACCTGTGAAGTGAGGACGGCGTCTGACACTGTGAGGAAGATGAGTGATGAGATCTATATCCAGATACATGGTGAGGATGTAAACCTAAAAGAATGGTTTTGTTCCAATTATATTTTAGCCTTATTTACATTTTTCATTTCTTTATTCCCTGACAGTCACATGATGAGGAAATAGAACTTATACTGACCAATCATTATCATCCTTTCCTCTTCCAGAGCTCTTCTCTCCTCCAGAAATAAATGTGACCCCGTCCAGGGTAATAGAAGGAGATGAGATGACGGTGAGATGTGACACCAGACTGGATCCGCTCAGAGGCGGCACAGAGCTGCACTTTGCCTTCTACAGAGATGGACGGACTGTGCGGGGATACGATGTATCTGATACATACAGAGTGCCGTCATCTCAGCTGGAGGATTCTGGGAAATATACCTGTGAAGTGAGGGTGGCATCTCAGACTGTGAGGAAGATGAGTGATGGGTTCTATATCCAGATAATGCAGATACACGGTGAGCTTGAAGAATTGAATAACAACCTGATCTGTAGACATGTGCAATTCGTTTAGGTTTTTTTTAGTTTTTTTCGTTCATTAGTTTTCGTACGAATGAACGAATCGTTCGAATCGAACGAATCCGAATAACGAATCGTTCGAATCGTACGAATCCGATTAACGTTGGAATCGAACGAATCTGAAAAGCAACGAAAATCCGAAAAACGAAAAAAGGAACAACGAAAATGAACGAAAAAATTTGTACATTCCTAACTTTTTTTTTTGTTGAATTGGTAATTTTCCGCGTCCCTTACAATGGTGCTGCTTAACGTGCTTCAAATGGATTGAACAAAAAAATTCGTACATTCGTAACTTTTTTTTCGATTCGTAACTTTATTTTTTTCGATTCGTAACTTTTTATTTTTCGATTCCTAAATTATTAAAATGTAATAATAGCATACACATTACATAAAATTATGAATTATGCTCCGATTACGAATCTACGAATGTTACGAATGTACGAATAACTACGAATGCGTCCGAATTTCGAAAAAACGAATGAACGAAGATTAAACTGACGAAAAAAACGAATCAACGAAAAAATAACTCTTACAAATGTACGAATCGTTAGGAATACGAACAACGACGACTTACGAATGTACGAATCGTTACAAATACGAACAACGACGACTTATGAATGTACGAATCGTTAAGAAACAACGGAAACGAAAAAAAACGAAACAATTTTTTTTCGGAAACGAAAAAAACGAAACGAAACTAATTTTTTTGTTGTGCACATGTCTACTGATCTGTACATTTTCTGTCTCAAATATCACTGTATGCAAAAGAATTTCTCCTGACACCCAGACTGTATTGATAGTTTGACAAATTGCTGACTTGAGAAGATCCACAGGCAGTGTTAACTCACCAAGACAATGCTGAAGAGAGTCCATTGTAGCTTGTTCCAGACTGGCATGTACAATGGATTTTTTAGGGCAGGGGTCCTTTCTAGGCAAAGGGCCAGTTTACTGTCCGTCAGACTTTAGGAGGGCCGGATTGTGACCATTCCTCAGACATGGTGATCAAAGGCGATAAAAAAAATCCATAAAACAATTCCATAATACCGCCTGTAGACGGTAGGAGGGGAAACAGTGCCTCATCATTGGTATTAGTGGGAAGAATAATTTGCATTGTTAGTGGCAGTGGGAGGAATAGTGCCCTATTATTAGTATTAGTGGGAGTAGTAGTGCCCCATCAAGAATAATCCCCATCATTGGTGTCAGTGTGAAGAATTGTGCCCCAACGTTGGTGTCAGTGGATGGGATAGTGCCCCATTGTTGGTGTCAGTGGATGGGATAGTGCCCCGTGCCCCATTGTTGGTGTCAGTGGGAGATATAGTGCCTTGTATCAGTGGAAGGAATAGTGCCCCAAGGGCTGGATAAAGGCATGCAAAGGGCCACATTCGGCGCAAGGTCCACAGTTTGGAGACCACTGTTTTAGGGGATGTTTTTCTTGCATATGTAGAGAAATTTTGATCTAAAAGCCTCCCAATTCTCTAAAAGTTCCTTCACTTAGGAGCAGCAAAATATAAATTAATACAGCACACAGGTAAGAGGGGAGTTCCTAGCTAAAGGCTGAAACAGGGCTGTGCTTACCATTATGGTACTTGTGGGCCAGTACCCAGGGTGGCAGCACCAAGACTCAACATTTACACATTGTTATAACTTGTTCTATTTCCTTTTTCTTTATTTCCTTCCCTTATTCAATTTCCATAAGACTTCCTCCTCTTCCCTTATTCTCCTTCCCTTCGTCATTCTTCCCTTCCCTTCTTCTCTTTCACTTAGTCATTCTTCCCTTCCCTTATTCTCTTTTCCTCAATCATTCTTCCCTTCCCCTCTTCTCTCTTTTGATTGGTGGAATCTAATGCCGCTTACACACGATCTGACTTTCCGGCGGACATTCCGATCATGTGTGGGCTCCAGCTGACTTTTTCCTCCCAAAAGTCAGACGGACCTAGATTTAAAACATGTTTTAAATCTTCCTGCCGGACCCAGTTCCTGTTGGGAAGTCCATTCATCTGTATGCAGGTCCGATGGACTTTCTAAATGAACAGACTTGCCCACACATGGACTAAAGTCCGATCATTTTAAACGTGACTCCAGGTACGACGGGACTAGAGAAGGAAGTCAATCTCGCCGCTTTCATCTGCGAGATTGACACTTTGTGAGCCCTGTCGCCTGGTATGGATTTTGAGGTTATCCCCCGGAAAAACAGCGTGGTGGTCCCCCCAAAGTCCATACCAGACCCTTATCCGAGCATGCAGCGCGTCCGGTCAGGAAAGGGGGTGGGGACGAGCGTGCCCCCCCTTCTCCTCATCTGTACCAGGCCGCATGCCCTCAACATGGGGGGGTGGGTGCGCCCCCCCCCCACACCCCAAAGAACCTTGTCCCCATGTTGATAAGGACAAGGGCCTCTTCCTGACAACCCTGGCCGTTGGTTGTTGGGGTCTGCGGACGTGGGGCTTATCGGAATCCGGAATCCCCCTTTAATAAGGGGGCCCCCAGACCCTGGCCCCCCACCCTATTGTGAATGAGTATGGGGTACATGGTACCCCTACCCATTCACCTAGTGAAAAAAAAGTCAATAAAAAACACACTAGACAGGTGTTTAACCACTTCAGCCCCGGACCAATTGGCAGCCAAAGGACCAGGCCCCTTTTTGCGATTCGGCACTGCGTAGCTTTAACTGACAATTGCGCGGTTGTGCGACGTGGCTCCCAAACAAAATTGGCGTCCTTTTTTTCCCACAAATAGAGCTTTCTTTTGGTGGTATTTGATCGCCCCTGCGGTTTTTATTTTTTGCGCTATAAACAAAAATATATAAAAAAACATTTTTTTTCCTCAGTTTAGGCCGATACGTATTCTTCTACATATTTTTGGTAAAAAAAAATCGCAATTAGCGATTATTGATTGGTTTGCGCAAAAGTTATAGCGTTAACAAAATAGGGGATAGTTTAATAGCATTTTTATTAATATTTTTTTTTTACTAGTAATGGCGGCGATCAGCGATTTTTATTGTGACTGCGACATTATGGCGGACACATCGGACATTTTTGACACATTTTTGGGACCATTGTCATTTATACAGCAATCAATGCTATTTAACTGCATTGATTCCTGTATAAATGACACATGCAGTGAGTGTTTTTTTACATTAGGGGGCGGGGCTGACGTCTGACGTCATTGATCGTTTATTAGGCAGCACCGGAGGTCGTCTTCTGACTTCGGGGGTCTCTCCGCGCTTCCCGGCCTCCACTTCCGCTCTCCGGTTCTTCTGCCGGGCTCCTCTGCTATCTTCTTCCAGCTCTTTTACTAGCGTTGGCCCGGTCTTCTGGTTCGTCATTGCCGTCTTCTTCTTTTTCCTTCTTCTCTTCTTCCGATGTTGACACAACGCTCTCTCCCGCTGTAATGTGGTGGACACACTGCGTATCGACTGCATATCGAGGTCGCTGCGTATCGGGGTCACCGTGTGGGGTCACCTGGTGACCCCGCCCCTTATGGCATCACAGTCCCGGGGCATCCTGGGACTGTGACATCATAAGGGACGGGGTCACCGTGTGACATCACCCGGTGACCCCGCCCCTTAGGCCTATATAAGTCGATACGCAGCGTGTCCACCGCATTACAGCGGGAGAGAGCGTTGTGTCAGCATCGGAAGAAGAGAAGAAGGATGAAGAAGAAGAAGACGGCAGGCGGCGGCGGCGACGATGGCGACGACGAACCAGAAGACCGGGCCAACGCTAGTAAAAGAGCTAAAGGAAGATAGCAGAGGAGCACGGCAGAAGAACCGGAGAGCTGGAGAAGAGGCTGGAAAGCGCGGAGAGACCGATGAAGTCGGAAGAAGACCCCCGGGGCTGCCTAATAAACTACTTTAAAAACCTGTCTAGTGTGTTTTTTATTGACTTTTTTTTCACTAGGTGAATGGGTAGGGGTACCATGTACCCCATACTCATTCACACAGGGTGGGGGGCCGGGATCTGGGGGCCCCCTTATTAAAGGGGGCTCCCGGATTCCGATAAGCCCCCTGCCCGCAGACCCCGGCAACCAACGACCAGGGTTGTCAGGAAGAGGCCCTTGTCCTCATCAACCTGAGGCCCCCCCACCCCAATGCACCCACCCCCTATTTTGAGGGAATGCGGCCTGGTACGGATCAGGAGGGGGGCGCTCGCTCGTCCCCACCCCCTTTCTTGACCAGCCGGGCTGCTTGCTCGGATAAGGGACTAGGTGTGGACTTTGGGGGGACCCCCACGCTGTTTTTCCGGCATAGGGGGTTACCCTCAAAATCCATACCAGGTGACGGGGCTCCTTCTCTAGCCCCGTCGTACCTGGAGTCACGTTCAAAATGAATGGACTTTAGTCCATGCGTGGGCAAGTCCGTTCATTTGGAAAGTCCATTGGACCTCCAACAAAAGTCCGGCGGATTGTCCGTTGGACCTAGTCCGCCGGAAAGTCTGTTTGTGTGTGTCCGCAAATCCGCTCGTTTGGAAAGTCTAGCGGACCTCCGCTGCAAAGTCCGGCGAATTGTCCGCCGGACCAAGTCTGCCGGAAAGTCCGATCGTGTGTACACGGCATAAGGCTCAAAATCAGTTGAGAATATAAAGCAGACCCTGTTCTGCCTTCATTAGTACATTCTAGCATTGGCTCTAGGAATAAGGTCAAGTTCACCATTGTCATGGGGTTGTAGCAAATCTGTGGGATTTGTAAAGTTTGTGAATCACAAGTCAAAACGTTTGCAGGTTCACCCCCAAAAATAAGGAACAATAAGATTAACTATTATTTAAAAGAATAGATTACTCAGTCCACCTGTCCTCCTATTATTGGAATATGTTAGAACATATTGCTGGAACATAAAACAACATCATTGCTTCTGTCCAGTAAGAAGGAAACTAATCCAGATCCTTCATATACATTCAGAATTTGTAATAATTCAACATTTTTCTTATTTAAAAATCCTTCCATACTTCTCTCCTCAGATTACACGGTGCAGAATATAATACGACTGGTGATCTCTGGCTTTGTATTGTCTGGTGCTGTATGTTTTACCTACTTCCACAACAAGTGGTAGAGAAGAAGAAGAACTTCTAGGAATTTTAGGACCTCAATGAAACATCTAAGTGAACATGGAAAAGGTCTTGGCTGAATTCAAAGGAACTTCATCTTTTTAAAATAAATTTATATTCACAAAAAAACTTGATCTGATTAATCTGAAAAAATTATGATGATTAAACGAATTGGCTTATACACTGAATACAGTAAGCAGTGGACAAGGCAGAAGTGGTCACTGAGATCACACATGGAGGAGAGTATAACAGGAAGGAAATAAAGTGTTTTTTAGTTTAATAAAAACTGAGAAAAGACCCAAAACACAAATGTCACACTTTACTGATTATGTCTTTTTTCTAAGTTCTGAAAACTAAAGAAGATATGTAGTGGGTTTTGTATATATTGGGGTTGATTTACTAAAACTGGAGAGTGCAAAATCTGGCGCAGTTGTGCATGGGAGCCAATCAGCTTTTAACTTTAGGTTGTTCCATTAAACTACGGTATGTTGAAAAACTGGAAGTTGCTCCAGATTTTGGACTTTCTAGTTTTAGTAAATCAACCCCATTGTCTTTTTTTCTTTTAATAATGTTCAGGTAAAATAGAATTATTATATGTTAACATTTTATATTCTTATTTTTAGCTAGCAGATAACATTGTAGGCTAATTGTCATATGTTTCTCTGATCTTCTTATCTCTTTTTGTAAAAAGCTTGTAGCCTTGTACCTACATTATATTATGTTATGCCTGTTACTGTGTTATTTGTTTTACATTTCTGGCTGATGCATGCAAGGGTTAATGTAATTGTATGACATGTATTCCCCTGTATGTGTGTGGCACCTCCCTTCTTCAGCCACTATATATATACAGGGGGAGCCGGCCTGGTGGTGCAGTCCGGTGTAGGAGACAAGAATCATACAGTGAGAATCTGTGTATTATGTAAACCGTTCTACCGGCAGCATCACACTTTAATGTGACACATTTTTAGGCGACCAAGTGAATACATTTTATATATAAGGACTTTCCTAATTTTAAGGTATGGGCAGCACCACAAATGTAGTGTAAAGTGAAATCATTTATGTAAAGGTATTATTCTGTAATAATGTGCCACCTCAACTGTACTCTGCAAATTGACCCAGTAAACTGAGTTCTTGTTCAAAGTAGAAGTTGCCTCGTATTGTTTACTTGAGGTGGGCATTAAAGTGATGTATAGATGGAAGAGGACTATTATTGAAGGTCACTATTTTCGGTAAAAAATATACCTTTATAAACATATACCTACCTAATCAGGACCAGATGGAATTCGGTACAAAACTTTTATCAGAACTAATGGAAAGAGCAGAGGGGGTCACCATAATAGATGGCGACCTAAATTTTGTTTTAGATAGGGAAATGGATACAACAGCTTCGCCGTTAAAAGAAAACATTTTTTATATTATACGCGGTCTGTTTATAAAACACGGTACAAGATTAAAAAAAGCAAAGGGATATCAAGTAATGCAGTTATCAAACAACATAAAAAAAATAGAAAAACAACACAAACAAAATCCTATACAAGAAATATTAACGGAATTAACTACAAAAAAAACTGAGCTTAGAATATTACTAGATGAACAAACTTTACAAATTCAAGATAAAATTCGGACCTTACATTATCATCAGGGTAATAAACCCGGTAGACTCTTGGCTAGTATATTACGGAAAACGGATAAAACCAACATCTATTATTAAGGTTAAAACTGATTCAGGTAACTATGCCCATGATCCAAAAGGTATCGTGGAAACTTTTCAGAGCTTTTATTCTGAATTATATAATATCCCCAATATGTTAGCAGAAAGGAACCCCGAAGGTTATAGACAAAAAGTCCAAGAGTATATAAAGAATACACCTATACAAACATTAACTAGCACAGATAAAGAACAACTTGAAGGAGAATTTACAGAAAATGAAATTAAAAATGTAATTGATTCACTAGTAATAGGAAAAAGCCCAGGTCTGGATGGATTTACACCAAGGTTTTATAAAAAATTTAAAGAACTATTAATTCCTATTATGAAACAAACATTTAACTCAGTATCAACGGGACAACCTTTTGTCCCACAAGGAATGCAAGCATTCATTTCCCTCATACCTAAACCCGAAAAAGATCACACCATTTGTGGGAACTACCGCCCCATTTCGTTAACGAATATCGATCTCAGAATATATTCTAAGGTCATTGCAAACAGAATTACCCCAATACTGCCGAAATATATACACTTAGATCAAGCAGGATTCGTAAAAGGTAGAGAAGCTAGAGATAATACTCTGAAAACCGTGACACTCATGGAATATGCTCAGAAACACACCATCCCATCCTGTCTACTAACTGTGGACGCTGAAAAAGCGTTTGACAGGGTGGGATGGTGCTTTCTTGAAGAGACCCTGAAACAATGGGGAATAGGTCGAACTTTATTAGAAAAAAGAATGGTATTGTATCAGAAACCCGTAGCCAGAATACGAGCGGCAGGAGAAATATCCGAGCCTATAAACATAACTAATGGTACCAGACAAGGTTGCCCCCTCTCACCATTATTGTATGTATTGATAATGGAACACCTGGCGATAGCTATTCGAGACAATCAAAATATACAAGGTTTGAAAATACGAGGGTCAGAATACAAGATCTCCATCTATGCAGACGACCTATTAGTCTATATAACAAACCCCATAATAACACTCCCAAACCTAATACAAGAATTTGAGAGGTTTGCGAAGGTAAGCTACTTTAAGGTAAATTATAATAAATCAGAAATGATAGATATATCACTTCCTGTAGATAAAATAGAACTAATTAAGACTAATTTCCCTTTCAAATGGCAATTAACAGCAGTTAAATATCTAGGAATTTACATTCCCAAGGATCTGGATAAGCTATATGAACTCAATTATCTCCCAATTACAAAGAAAATAATAAAGACATTACAGCAATACACAAAGGGAACTCACTCATGGATTGGAAGAATAAATATAGTGAAAATGGACATATTACCTAAATTACTATATGTATTCCAAGCCATACCACTTTTCCCTGTAAGTAATATCCTTAACCAACTTCGAAAGGCAATCGGGAGTTTTATTTGGGCAGGGAAACCGGCCAGAATCAGTAGAACAACACTAACTCGTACAAAGGAAGAAGGAGGGCTGGCACTCCCAGAAATCTCGGTATATCTAAAAGCGGCACTAATAACAAGGATAGTAGATTGGTTCCAAAACAAGGACTCTAAACAATGGGTTGGATTGGAGGAAAAAATCCTGGCCATTAGAATGAAATCACTACCATGGATAAAAAAAGAAAAGCGCCCCCTAAATAGCGAGATGCCCTTCTTTGTAGTCTCAACAATGAAGGTATGGGATAGCATAGTAAGACAAGGTATAGGGTCAACATATGTAGGCCCAATGACCCCAATATTCAACAACCCGGAGTTCCCACCAGCAATGAAGTCAGAGAAGTTTTTAAAGTGGAATAAGGAACAAGACATTAGAGTATGGGAGATAACTGAACAAAATAGGCTAATGCCTTTGGAAGCCATGGGTACTGAACATAAAAATAATTGGATAGAGTATTGGCAATTATTTGGATATATCTCACATATAGTGAAGGAAGATATAATTAACAGACCTTTGACAGAGTTCGAAAAAATCCTGATAGAGAAACAAAAATCAACCCACAACCTGTCCAAAATATATAAATATTTATTGAGAAATAATAATAGGCAAGAGATAACATACATAAAAAAGTGGGAAGAAGATCTAGGATTAAAAATTCCTAAAGAGAAATGGAGTGAAGCATTCAAAATAATACATAAACTATCGAAAGCAAGCAGACATCAGGAAAGGAATTATAAACTTTTAGCTAGGTGGTACAAATGCCCAGTAGACATGAATAAAATTAATGCAGAAAACAAAGACATGCTGGAGATGCCACAAAGCTATCGGAACAATGTCACACATATGGTACTATTGCCCCGGAGTTTATGGCTTCTGTGAACAAATATATAAAGTTTACGCATTAATGACAGGAATAGAAACTCAACCGGATTTTTTGATGTCAATACTATCAATGAACATGGAATCGGTAAAAAAGGTTAGGAAAGGTACCTTGAGATATTGCTTAACGGCAGCTCGAACTGTAATAGCTAGAAAATGGAAAAGCAGTAAGAGTCCTAATATAAATGAATGGGAGATGGAAATGAACGAGATGCGTACACTGGAAACAAAAATGGAAATCGAAAAAGAGCCCAAAAAAGAAATAAGAAATGACTGGCAGACCTGGACTGAGTTTAACATTTTACAACCTAGATGGAAAGAATCTATAAAATAATTAAGAACAAATCCCCCCCCCTTTTTTTTGGGTAGAAAAGGATGTGATGGATTTGGGTGGATGTACGAATGGAATAAAAGAGACAGTAAGAACCAGAAGTATTGTTAAATTAAGGTAGATAATAAGTATATACTTCGTGTGTAAATGTAATGTTATATATATACATATAATGTAAAACAAAATATAAATAAAATGATAAATAAAGATATATAAAAAAAAAAGTGATGTATAGTCATGCAGAGTTGTCTTTAAAGCGATGCAAAAGGGGCAGCTGCCCTGGGTCCAGTCATTGTTGTGGGCATGGGCGTCCGCAAAACTTTTTTCAGGGAGGGGCATCATTTTAGGGTGATCCATGCACCGCCCCTTTTTGACAATGTCATTATCACATTATCATGGTCAGAGACTGCAGACGTAGTACAGTCCTTAGGATAAGTAATGGATAATGGCCAACAGGCCCTCTTACCAGACCCAGAGAAACTACAACAGTGATCCCTCCGGCTGGACAATCGCTGACTCTGGTCAGTAGTGTAGCATTTCTGTACCCTGGTAGTGGCTCAATCTTTCTCTCTCTGGTGGTGCTGGGCAGTGTGGCTCTCTCTGGTGGTGCTGGGAAGCGTGGCTCTCTCTCTGGTGGTGCTGGGCAGCGTGGCTCTCTTTTTGGCTTCCGCCCAGCACACTCTTCGTTCTTTGTCCTGTAGAACTCTCACTCAGCTTTTTTCCAGGCTGCAGTCTCTCAATCTCTCTCTTGATCGAGCTGTAGCCTCCTCCCTGTGGAAAATGGGGCTGCCAATCTTTGGAACTACATGTCCCATGATGCTCTACTCTCCTAGTCTCTTTTGATTGGCCCTTGGTTATGGCCAATAGGGAAGGAACAGAGTGGGCAGGAAGCTGGGTGGGGAACTGGTGAGAGCGGCCTTCTCTTCTCCCTGACAGGAGAAAGGGGGGGGCGATCAGGGGAAACCTCTGCCAGCCCGCAGCTCACCTTGTCACAGCATCACCACGTTCTCTGCTGGACTGGGCAGGGAAAAGAGACAAAGTCACACTACACTGATGGGGGGCTTGACAGCACCTTGATAGTGTCACCCCACTGCCCGCACCCCAATAGCGACACAACTGTGCTGAATTTAAGATCCGATTTCTTATTCCAGGGGAGGGGGCACTTGACCCTCCTTGCCCCTACCTGCGGACGCTCATGGTTGTGGAACCGATGCAGCTGCCCCATACTTGCCATCTCTCCTGGTTTACCTTGTCTAATTAAGGCTTAGTCTCATGCTGTTTCCCGATATCTCAGTGTGAAGTGCTGTCACTTATGCTGCCCAGCTCTGCCCTATTGCAGTGTACAGATGACTCATGTGCAGAATATGTCAGCATTCACATAAATAACAGGCATTGGTGTGTAAATAGAGGCAGTACTCATATGTATGATGCCCCCCCCCCCCCCCCCCCCTGAGGTCCAATCCACCATTATCTCTGCTGAATGCTGCCCAGTGCCCACTGCCTGCAACTGTGGTCATCATTGAGTTTACCATCAGCTTGTTCTGCAAAGGTAAGCAAAGTGGGGGGATGGTTGGTACAGGGTGTGCAGAGGTAGGCAAAGAAGGAATTTTCAGTTTGGGTGCACAGGTGAGCAAGGAGGGGATGTACAGAGGTAAAGACGGTGGATGTAAAGATGAGCAGAGGAGGCTTTAAGGTGGGGGGGTTGGAGTGGAGAGAATGGGGGAGGTTTGGGGTGCAGGGGTTAGCAGGGGGATTTAGGTTGCAAAGATATACTGATGGGGTGGATAAAGATGTACGTTGTGTGTAGGGCAGACTATTCATTTTATAGGGCTGCTCTATGCGCTAGAAATGTGGAAAAAGTTTCCTGACCCTTTTTCAAAATTACACCGAACCACATGGTGCCACATCACCATGAATTTTGGTGCTTCTGAAAACACACATGTCAGCAGATGTGTGAGGGTGTCGATAACATTTAATGGCACTGCTGTGTATCTGCTAGAGGGCAGCACATTTTTCTGGTGTCAGAAAGGTGATTTTGCATGCGTTCCCGACACACTTCTCATTACATTGAAGCTTGGTGTAGAATCCTTTCATTCACACTAGTGGCCAGTGTAAATCCCTCCTTACAGTACATTGGTGGTCACTATAAATGCTCCTATTACATTAGTGGTAAGTGTAAATGCCCTTTACATCAGTGGCCTGTATTGCTAGTCAGTAAAAAAAATCCTAACTTGCATTTGTGGTCAGTGTCAAATCCTCCTTTACATTGGTGGCCCATGTAGAAACCACCCTTAAATTGATGGTCAGTGTAAATCTCCAATTACATTGGTGATGATTGTAAATCTCCCATTACATTGATGGCCAGTGTAGAAAGCTCCGTTTATTGGTTGTTGGTGTAAAATCCCTCATTACATTTCTCAGTAAATTCTTCATCACATTGTTAGTCAGTGCAAATTCTCCATTACATTGGTGGTCAGTGCAAATTCCCTATTACATTGGTGGTCAGTTCAAATTCCCCATTACATTGGTGGTCAGTTTAAATTTCTCTTTAGAGAGTTTCCTGTCTATTGATGGGTTCCCTTCACCTCTTTATTCCATGGTGTGCAGGCAGTGAATAGATGATGTTCTGTAATATCAGTGAGCCATAAGGATTTGCTGTAACCTCTAGCAACCAATCAGTGAGCTGTAATGATGTGCTGCAACTCAGTGGGGGCTAGTGCTCAATATTTCGTGGAGGGGGGGCGGCAAACCAACGCCACCCCCAGCGGGAGATGGACAGGAAGACAAAGATTTCCACCCCTTCCCCCTGCAGGAGATGGATGGGAAGATAGCGATCCTCCAGCCTCCCCCACCTTAACAGGGATCTCGCTCCTCACTCCAGGGCTGTTGCTTCTCCTCCTGGCCGAACAGAAAGTGGACCCAATGGGCCAGGACTCACTTCCTGATTGGCCAGGAGGAGAATCAGGAAGACAAAAGCAAATATTAATTCGCTATTGTCACACAACTGGGTGGGCTTGGGGTGCAGTGCTCTGCGCTATGAGCCCACCCTTTTTTGAAGCCAATTAGAGCCTCAGGCTCTAATCACATGCTTCAAAAAAAAGACTTAGTTGAAATCCATGTCTCCGGTGCCCTGCATGTAGATTAGGGGCTGGGCGCATGGATTACAGGGTGGTGCCCCTGCGCTCCGTATGGATGGGTCGCCACTGCTGTAACCTCTAGCAACCAAAAGGTAGTAATAAAACACAGTAACCTATAGCAGTCAACCAGTGAGCAGTAATGATGTGCAATAACCTCTAGCAACCAATCAGTAAACAGTAGTGCCAAAATATGCTACAGTGAAGCTACAATATAGAAGAAAATCAAAACTGCACAAATTGTATCCCAATTTCAATATATATGTCATAAGTCCATTAATAAATGTCATATGGGGTCTGAATCCAACTGAATCCCATCACCACACCTCGTGTGAGAAGTCCCCTAAGGTAAGAACTTACCAGATAGATCAATGTAATTTGCTTGTATTAATCAATTCTTTTTAGCAGGCACTGCATCCCTCCATCGAGATGATGCACGGACTTGGGTTCTGGAGCAGAGGAAAAGGATCAAAGTACCACATGGTGGGTCCTGGAGCTCAGATGACCCATAGGCTTCCATGCATGTCCAGATACTCCGAGCCAGACTGCAGCAACCTCTCCGGGCTCAAAGATGAGCCTGTTGCTAATGTTTAACTGTTCACTTGCTGATATATATATATATATATATATATATATATATATATATATATATATATAGTTGCACAACAGAATCATTGTAAATTATACAGTAGTAATGGAAAAATTTTATTTGACCTGTTTTTGATGGGAATATGGGTAGAACTATTATTTCTCATGGGATTTATGGGAGGAATATCATGTTAGCACGTGACAATGAACATATGTAACTATTTTTCTACATGGGGATGATGGGTAGAATATTGTAGTTAAACATACATAGGAATATATTAAACCCATTTCTGATAAGATTATGCATATAATTATTTTTATACATGGGGATTATGGGAGGAATATCATAGTTAAACATACCTAGGAACATATTTAACCTATTTTTGATACAAATTTGCATATAATTGTCATTCTACATGGGGATTAAGGGTGGAAAATTATAGTTAAGCATTCGTAGGAACATATTTAACCTACCGTATTTATCGGCGTATAACACGCACCGGCGTATAACACGCACCCCAAGTTTAGGAGGGAATTTTAAGGAAAAAAGGTTTTAGAAGGGAAGTTTAGGGAAAAAAAAAACTTACATTTATGCGTCATTTGCAGCCTTCCCAGCGTCATTTGCAGCTTGCCCAGCGTCATTTGCAGCTTGCCCAGCGTCATTTGCAGCTTGCCCAACGTCATTTGCAGCTTGCCCAGCGTCATTTTCAGCCTTGCCCAGCGTCATTTGCAACCTGCCCAGCGTCATTTGCAACCTGCCCAGCGTCATTTGTAGCTTGCCCAGTGTCATCTGCAGCTTGCCAGAGTCATTTGTAGCTTGCCAGGTGTCATTTGCAGTTTGCCAGCGTCATTTGCAGTCTTGCCGACGTTTAAATTTCCCGCCGCGAGACAAACCGCGCATGCGCGGCCGAAAAAGACCGAACCGCGGCCGAAAAAGGCAGACGCGCGGCCGAAAAAGACCGAGCCGACTGTTCGGCTCCACTCGGAGTCCCGCCTCCCTGCTGTTTCGGGAGCGAGCGCAGGGAGGCGGGACTACGAGCGGAGCTGAACAGCCGGCTTCGGTTTTTTTCGGCCGCGCTTCGGCCTTTTTTTCGGCCGCGGTTCGGTCTTTTTCGGCCGCGGTCGGCATTTTTCGGCGCCGCAACCATTTTTTGTCTTTTTTTTGGGGGTATCGGAGTATAACACGCACCCACGACTTTCTCCCGATTTTTAGGGGGGAAAAGTGCGTGTTATACGCCGATAAATACAGTATTTATGATCCATTCTCTTATCAAGAACATGTTAAATATGTTTCTTGTCAAGTGTAACCATGATATTCCATCCATAATCCCCATGTAGGAAAAAATTATACCAATAATCTTTTCAGGCACAAGTTAAATATGTTCCTTGTTAAGCATAACCATGACATTCCCCCATAATACAGAACAATATATAAAAATCACTATTTTTTATCAGAAACAGTTTAAATATGGTTATTGGAATGTGTAACCATGATATTCCACCCATAATACTGATGTAAGCAAATAATTATGTGCATATTTGTTTCAGAAATAGATTAAATAAGTTAGTTGTTAAAGCATAGTTACGCCGAAAAAAAAAAAAATTAAAAGTCAGCAGCTACAAATACTGCAGCTGCTGACTTTAAAAAAAAGGACACTTGCCTGTCCAGGGCGCCCGCAATGTCCTCATTCGAAGCCGGCCTATCCCTCGGCTCCCAGGTGCAGGCGCCGGCATCTTCAGTAAGGGTATCAGGAAGTGAAGCCTTGTGGCTTCACAGCTTGGTTCCCTACTGCGCATGCACGAGTCGTGCTGCACATCCTGACTGCAGATGCATATTCTTATTAGAAATGGGTTTACTATGTTCCTAGGTATGTTTAATTACAATATTCCACCCACAATCCCATGTAGAAAAATAATTATATGCATATTCTTATCAGAAATTGGTTAACCACTTGCCGACCGGCGCACGACCATATACGTCGACAGAATGGCACGGACAGGCAGGAGGGCGTATATATAAGTCCCTCCTTTCTGCCTGTCCGTGCCATCGGGAGCGTGCCGGGAGCGGCGCGCTCCCGCGCCGGTCGGGACCCCCGTGAGTCCGATCGCGGTCCCCGCGGACTCTATCGCCACGGGGACCCCCGTGATCGTCTCATGGGGCGGCTGAACAGGGGGAAGCCGAGATAAACAGCATCTCCCCGTTCTGCCTAGCAACTAGTGACGCCGATCTCTGCTCCCTGTGATTGGAGCAGAGATCAGCATTCACTAGCTGACAGCCACGCCCCACCACAGAAAAAAACACACCCCTAGGCATACTTAACCCTTACACTGCCCCCTTGTGGTTAACCCCTTCACTGCCAGTGTCATTTATACAGAAATCAATGCATTTAAACAGCATTAATTGCTGTAAAAATGACAATGGTCCCAAAAATGTGTCAAAAATGTCCGATGTGTCCGCCATAATGTCGCAGTCACAAAAAAAATCGCAGATCTCCGCCATTACTAAAAAAAAAAAAATTATTAATAAAAATGCTATAAAACTATCCCCTATCTTGTAAACGCTATAACTTCTGCGCAAACCGATCAATAATCGCTTATTGCGATTTTTTTTACCAAAAATATGTAGAAGAATACGTATCGGCCTAAACTGAGGAAAAAAAAAATGTTTTTTTATATATTTTTTGGGGATATTTATTATAGCAAAAAATAAAAAATAATGCATTTTTTTTCAAAATTGTCGCTCTATTTTTGTTTATAGCGCAAAAAATAAAAACCGCAGGGGCGATCAAATACCACCAAAAGAAAGCTCTATTTGTGGGAAAAAAAAAGGACGTCAATTTTGTTTAGGAGCCACGTCACACGACCGCGCAATTGTCAGTTAAAGCGACGCAGTGCCGAATCGCAAAAAGGGGCCTGGTCCTTTGGCTGCAAATTGGTCCGGTCTGAAAGTGGTTAAATATGTTCCTATGTATCGTTAACGATAACAATCCACCCATAATCCCCATGTAAAAAAATGATTATATGCATATTCATATCAGAAATAGGTTTAATATGTGCCTAGGTATGTTTAACTACAATATGCCACTCATATTCCCCATGCAGAAAATAATTATATGCAAATTCATATTAGAAATGGATTTCATATGATCCTAGGTATGTTTAACTGCAATATTCCACCCATAATCCCCATGTAAATAAAACATTGTCTGCAAATTCTTAAAAGAAATAGGTTAAGTATGTTCCTATGTATGTTTAACTACTATTTTCCACCCATAATCCCAATGTAGAAAATAATTATAGGCATATTCTTATCAGAAATGGGTTAAATATGTTCTATGTCAGTTAAACTGTAATATTCCACCCATAATCCCCATGTAGAAAAATAATGATGTTCATATTCTTATCAGAAATGGGTTAAATATGTTCCTAGTTATGTTTAACTATGATATTCCACCTATAATTTTGTGTAGAAAAATAATTATATGCATATTCTTATGAGAAATAGGTTAAATATGTTCCTAGGTATGTTTAACTACAATATCCTACCCGTAATCCCAATGCAGAAAATCATGATATGCAAATTCAAATCAGAAATGGGTTTAATATGTTCCTAGGTAAGTTTAATTACAATATTCCACCCACAATCCCATGTAAAAAATAATTATATGCATATTCATATCAGAAATAGGTTTAATATGCTCCTAGGTATGTTTAACTACAATATCCTACTCATATGCCCCATGCAGAAAATTATTATTTGCAAATTCATATCTGAAATGGATTTCATATGATCCTAGGTATGTTTAACTGCAATATTCCACCCATAATCCTCATGTAAATAAAACATTGTATGCAAATTCTTAAAAGAAATAGGTTAAGTATGTTCCTATGTATGTTTAACTACTATTTTCCACCCATAATCCCCATGTAGAGAATAATTATAAGCATATTCTTAATAGAAATGGGTTAAATATGTTCTTTGTCAGTTTAACTGTAATATTCCACCCATAATCCCCATGTAGAAAAATAATGATATGCATATTCTTAAGAGAAATAGGTTAAATATGTTTCTAGGTATTTTTAACTACAATATTCCACCCATAATCCTCTTGTAGAAAAATTATTATATGCATATTCTTATCAGAAATGGGTTAAATATGTTCCTAGGTATGTTTTTACTACAATATGCCACCCATAATCCCCATGTAGATAAGAAAATGTATGCAGATTCTTAAAATAAATAAGTTAAATATGTTCTATGTATGTTTAACTGTAATATTCCATCCATAATCCCCATGTGGAAAAATAATGATATGCATATTCTTATTAGAAATGGGTTTACTATGTTCCTAGGTATGTTTAACTACAATATTCCACCCATAATCCCCATGTAGAAAAATAATTATATGCATATTCTTATCAGAAGTAGGTTAAATATGTTCCTATGTATATTTAACTGTAATATTCCACCCATAATCCCCAAGCAGAAAATAGTTATATGCATATTCATATCAGAAATTGGTTTAATATGTTCCAAGGTATGTTTAACTACAATACTCCACCCATAATCTCCATGTAGAAATATAATTATATGCATATTCGTATCAGATATGGGTTTAATATGTTCCTATGTATGTTTAAGTACAATATTCCACCCATAATCCTGATGCAAAAAATGTATATGCATATTCATATCAGAAATTGGTTAAATATGTTCCTAGGTATGTTTAACTACAATATTCCACTCATAATCCCCATATAGAAAAATAATTATATGCAAATTCTTAAAAGAAAAAGGTTAAATATGTTCCTAGGTATGTTTAACTACAATATTCCACCCATAATCCCTTTGTAAAAAAATAATTATATGCATATTCCGTTCACAAATAGGTTTAATATGTTCCAAGGTATGTTTAACTACAATATCCCACTCATATTCCTCATGCAGAAAATATTTATATGCAAATTCATATCCGAAATGGATTTCATATGATCCTAGGTATGTTTAACTGCAATATTCCACCCATAATCCCCATGTAAATAAAAAAATTGTATGCAAATTCTTAAAAGAAATAGGTTAAGTATGTTCCTATGTATGTTTAACTACTATTTATCACCCATAATCCCCATGTAGAAAATAATTAAATGCATATTCTTAATAGAAATGGGTTAAATATGTTCTATGTCAGTTTAACTGTAATACTCCACCCATAATCCCCATGTAGAAAAATAATTATATGCATATTCATATGAGAAATAGGTTAAATATGTTCCTAGGTATGTTTAACTTCAATATTCCACCCATAATCCCCTTATAGAAAAATTATTATATGCATATTCTTATCAGAAATGGGTTAAATATGTTCCTAGGTATGTTTAACTACAATATGCCACCCATGTAGATAAGAAAATGTATGCAAATTCTAAAAGAAATAAGTTAAATATGTTCTATGTATGTTTAACTACAACATTCCACCCATAATCCTCATGTAGAAAAATTATAATATGCATATTCATATCAGAAATAGGTTAATATGTTCCTACATATGTTTAACTACAATATTCCACCCATAATCCCCATGTAGAAATATAATTATATGCATATTCTTATCAGAAATTGGTTAAATATGTTCCTAGGTATGTTTAACTACAATATGCCACCCATAATCCCCATGTAGATAAGAAACTGTATGCAGATTCTTAAAAGAAGAAAGTTAAATATGTTCTATGTATGTTTAACTGTAATATTCCACCCATAATCCCCATGTAGAAAAATTTTTTATGCATATTCTTATTAGAAATTGGTTTACTATGTTCCTAGGAATGTTTAACTACAATATTCCACCCACAATCCCATGTAGAAAAATAATTATATGCATATTCTTATCAGAAATTGGTTAAATATGTTCCTATGTATGGTTAACGATAACAATCCACCCATAATCCCCATGTAAAAAAATAATTATATGCATATTCATATCAGAAATAGGTTTAATATGTGCCTAGGTATGTTTAACTACAGTATCCCACTCATATTCCCCATGCAGAAAATAATTATATGCAAATTCATATTAGAAATGGATTTCATATGTTCCTAGGTATGTTTAACTGCAATATTTCACCCATAATCCCCATGTAAATAAAAAATTGTATGCAAATTCTTAAAAGAAATAGGTTAAGTATGTTCCTATGTATGTTTAACTACTATTTTCCACCCATAATCCCAATGTAGAAAATAATTATAGGCATATTCTTATCAGAAATGGGTTAAATATGTTCTATGTCAGTTTAACTCTAATATTCCACCCATACTCCCCATGTAGAAAAATAATTATATGCATATTCATATCAGAAATAGGTTAAATATGTTCCTACGTATGTTTAACTACAATATTCCACCCATAATCCCCATGTAGAAAAATAATTATATGCATATTCTTATCAGAAATTGGTTAAATATGTCCCTATGTATGTTTAACTATAACATTCCACCCATAATCCCCATGTATAAAATAATTATATGCAAATTGTTAAAAGAAATAAGCTAAATATGTTGCTATGTATGTTTAACTACAACATTCCACCCATAATCCTCATGTAGAAAAATAATTATATGCATATTCATATCAGAAATAGGTTAAATATGTTCCTACATATGTTTAACTACAATATTCCACCCATAATCCCCATGTAAATAAAAAATTGCATGCAAATTCTTAAAAGAAATAGGTTAAATATGTTCCTATGCATGTTTAACTACAATACTCCACCCATAATACCAACGTAGAAAATAATTAAATGCATATTCTTATCAGAAATTGTTAAATATGTTCATAGGTATGTTTAACTATGATATTCCACCTATAATCCCCATGTGGAAAAATAATTATATTTATATTCTTATGAGAACTAGGTTAATTATGTTCAAAGGTATGTTTACCTACAATATTCCACCCATAATTCCCATGTAGAAAAATAATTATATGGATATTCTTATCAGATATGGGTTTACTATGTTCCTATATATGTTTAACGACAATATCCCACCCATAATCCCCATGCAAATAAAAATATTTGCATATTCATATCAGAAATGGGTTAAATATGTTCCTAGGTATGTTTAACTACAATATTCCACCCATAATCTCCATGTAGAAAAATAATTATATGCATATTCTTATAAGAAATTGGTTTAATATGTTCATATGGATATGTGCATATTCCTATCAGAAATAAATAAAATATCCCACCCATATTTCCCATGCAGAAAATAATTATATGCAAATGCATATCATAAATGGACTTCATATGTTCCTAGGTATGTTTAACTGCAAAATTCCATCCTTAATCCCCATGTAAATAAAAAATTGTATGCAAATTCTTAAAAGAAATAGGTTAAATATGTTCCTATGTATGTTTAACTACTATTTTCCACCCATAATCCCCATGTAGAAAATAATTATAAGCATATTCTTATCAGAAATGGGTTAAATATGTTCTATGTCAGTTTAACTGTAATATTCCGCCCATAATCCCTATGTAGAAAAATAATTATATACATATTTTTATCAGAAATTGGTTAAATATGTTCCTAAGTATGTTTAACTACAATATTCCACCCATAATCTCCATGTAGATAAGAAAATGTATGCAGATTCTTAAAAGAAAAAAGGTAAATATGTTCTATGTATGTTTAACTGTAATATTCCACCCATAATCCCCATGTAAAAAAATATATATGCATATTCTTATGAGAAATAGGTTAAATATGTTCCTAGGTATGTTTAACTACAATATTCCACCCATAATTCTTATGAGAAATAGGTTAAATATGTTCCCAGGTATGTTTAACTACAATATTCCACCCATAATCTCCATGTAGAAAAATAATTATATGCATATTCTTATAAGAAATTGGTTTAATATGTTCCTATGTATGTTTAACTACAATATGCCACTCATAATCTCCATCTAGAAATATAATTATATGCATATTCTTATCAGAAGTAGGTTAAATATGTTCCTATGTATATTTAACTGTAATATTCCACCCATAATCCCCAAGCAGAAAAAAAGTTATATGCATATTCATATCAGAAATTGGTTAAATATGTTCCTAGGTATGTTTAACTACAATATTCCACTCATCATCCCCATATAGAAAAATAATTATATGCACATTCTTAAAAGAAAAAGGTTAAATATGTTCCTAGGTATGTTTAACTACAATATTCCACCTATAACCCCCATGCAGAAAATCATGATATGCAAATTCAAATCAAAAATGGGTTTAATATGTTCCTAGGTATGTTTAATTACAATATTCCACCAATAATCCCCATGTAGAAAAATAATTACATGCATGTTCTTATCAGAAATAGGTTAAATATGTTGCTAGGTATGTTTAATTACAATATTCCACCCATAATCCTCATGTAGAAAAATAATTATATGCATATTCTTATCAGAAATAGGTTAAATATGTTCCTATGTATATTTAGCTACAATATTCCACCCATAATCCCCATGTAGAAAAATGATATGCATATTCATATCAGAAATTGGTTTAATATGTTCCTAGGTATGTTTAACTACAATATCCCACCCATAATCCTCATGTTGATAAAAAGTGTATGCATATTCTTATCAGAAATGGGTTACATATGTTCCTAAGTATGTTTAACTGTATTATTCCACCCATAATCCCCATGGAGAAAAATAATTGTATGCATATTCATATCTGAAATAAATTTAATATGCTGCTAGGTATGTATAACTTCAATTTCCCACCCATAATCCCCATATGGGGCACCACCCTGTAATCCATGCGCCCGTCCCCTAATCTACATGCAGGGTGCCGGACACATGAATTTTAACTAAGCTTTTTTTTTGAGCCTGAGGCTCTAATTGACTTCAAAAAAAGGGTGGGCTTTGAATTCCTCCTCCGACTAGAGGGGACGTTGCCATTCCTCCTCCGACTAGAGGAGATTTTTTATATCTTCCCGGCTGATGTGGCCCGAAGGATTCAGGCTCTTCCCAGCCCTACGCTGTTTCTCTGGATTCTTCGGTCAGCAAGTTGGAAGTTTAAAAATATGTCGAAGGCCTGTGTCGTTCTCTGGTTCCTCCACGAGTCAAAGCAGTTGTGGAAGCCCTTATCTGGGTCGACCATTCCACTCCCCGGATAAGCAAAGTAGTTCTTTAGGCGTCCGGGAAAAAGAAATCTCTCTGTCTCTCTTTTTGCCCATTACGGTTTGGATTAATGACGAGTGGAGCAAGATGGACAAGAAAACTTCTATGTCAAGCAAATACCTCTAGACTATATCCTTTCAAGGCAGGAAAGGCGAAGTGTCTGGGAAACTTTTAACCCTTATGGATGCGATTATGCTTTCTTTAGAAGATGCAGTGTCCTGGACGGGCATGTGAGAAAAATGTTTCAAGACTTCAGGATAAGCGCATGGCTCTGCCGATATGGCTTGTAAACCTGCACTCGCTCTAGCAGCTATGTCTAGAGATATGGAAACCCGAACAGAGTACAGAGTCTCGTACTCAGAGGAGTTCTCCAGAAATTCAGCAGTGAAGGAGCTGGTGTCAATCTGTTCCTCCGGTTGGCTTGGTGGTCTTCGGTCACGGTTTAACGGCCCTTATAGTTACGCCGTCCCCAGGACGATAAATTCTAGGGGGTATATTTCCCCTCTTCTTGGTGCAATAAGAGAACAGTTTATAAAATACATTCAGGCGATTTCGCTATTCTCAAACGACTTAAAGATGCTTACCTCCATGTTCAGGTAGCAAAGGAGTTTCTCAAATACCTCCGGTTCCATCTGAGTTCTGTGTAAAGATTCTTCTGGCCATAATGGCCCTCATCGGAACGAGAAGACTATGTTGCTATCGCTGTTCCAACGACCTTCCGTTACTGTCTTAGGACAGAGTTCAGCTGCTAGTTCTCATGGAATAGTTTTCTCCATCGTGACTAACTTTGGGTGGCCCTTTGAAAAAAAAAAAAAAAAAAAAACACCCAGAACCAGTCCTGCTGATATTCTTCTGGCCCAGTTCGTTGTAGTGGAAAGCACCATCTCTCTTCCAGTGGGGAAGATTACAGTCAAGCAGTCCCTGCAGAAGTTTTACTCTGTCTTGTTAGGTTTGTGCAAGTAACGGATATCAAGGGGCATTAGTCAACCTGTTCACATGTCATCAACAATGAGGAGCAGCCGCTTCTGGCGACTGCAGCACAGAACTGGCTCAGATTGCCACTCCCTGGTCCCATGTCATGAGTTAAGGTCATGACTTATGCCAAGCAGTACCGGTGGGGAGTCTGCTGCACATCGGACCTTGTTCAAGGATACGAGTCTTCCCAGCCTGAGCTAGTACGTCTTGGAACTTCCGGCAGCCTGGTGTGCTTTCAGTCATTCTCCTATCTGTGGAAGGAAGAGTCGGCTTTATCAGGTGTTCATCGCTGTGTTATCCATTCTCATGTGAAGAATCATAGAGGTTCTCGAAGCACCACATTATTACGGAGGGTCAAACCCATCATGTCCGGGGTCCAGGCAATGTTTCATTTGCATACTTCCTCAGAGTCCAGAACATCCGAGTGGATTTCCCGTCACGCATTTGGTTAAGTCACTAACGAGTGGTCCTCTTCGTGTGCAATCATTTCAAGTAGATTATGTCTCTAGGGAGTCAATCCTGGGGTAGATATATTCTCTTCCCAGGTAACTTTAAGCTGGTGAGGTATTACAGCAGTCTGGCATCCTTGTCCATCTCAGGTGTACTTCAAGGGTGATCTCCACTTTCATGAGTTATATGAAGACGAGTATGAATTAGGTCGATAGAAGATGGGCCAAGTCTGTTGTGTTCTCTTATTCTTCAGGTGGAAGATCCAAAGGTTCGGATTTATTTATTCAGACCTAGATTTATCTCTATCCATCAAGAATCCAACTCTCAGCCTTATCGGCCTTCTTCGGAGCTCAGTGGGTTGTTCACCTTTTTAGTCTGGTGGTGGTTCTATAATGTGTTAAAACTCAGCCCTCAAAGAAGACCAAGATTCCCCATTTGGGTTCTTTCCCTTGTCCTCAACTCACTGTCTGGGTTCAGTAATACGGGTCCTAATTGGCTTCAAAAAAAGGGTGGGCTCGTAGCACAGAGCACTGTACCCCAAGCCCACCCAGTTGTGTGACAATAGCGAATTAGTATTTGCTTTTGTCTTCCTGATTCTCCTCCTGGGCAATCAGGAAGTGAGTCTCAGTGATCAGGAAGTGAGTCTTAGGACTCCTGGCCCATTGGGTCTACTTGCTGTTCGGCCAAAAGGAGAAGCAATGGCCCTGGAGCAAGGAGGGAGATCCCTGTTAGGGGGGACTGGGGGAACGTCATCTTCTCATCTGTCTCCTGCAGGGGGTGAAAATCGATGCCATCCGTCTCCCGCTGGGGGGTGGCATTGGTTTGCAGCCCCCCCTCCCAAAATATTGAGCACCAGCCACCACTGAGTTACAGCAAATAATTACAGATCACTGATTGGTTGCTAGAGGTAACACTAAATCCTTATGGCTCACTGATTGGTTGCTGAAGGTTACAGAACATCATCTCTTCACTGCCTGCACACCATGGAATGGGGAGGTGAAGGGAACCTATCAATAGGCAGATAACTCTCTAAAGGGAAATTTAAACAGACTACCAATGTAATGGGGAATTTAAACCGACCACCAATGTAATGGGGAATTTGCACTGACCACCAATGTAATGGGGAATTTGCACTGACCACCCATGTAATGGGGAATTTGCACTGGCCACCAATGTGATGAAGAATTTACTGAGCAATGTAATGAGGGATTTTACACCAACAACCAATAAACAGAGCCTTCTACACTGGCCATCAATGTAACGGGGGGATTTACAATCACCACCAATGTAATTGGAAATTTACACTGACCATCAATTTAATGGGGACTTCTACATCTACTTCTAGGGGGAGAGGAGGTGGAGGTCATTACCCCCCTCCGTACCCTTATACGAATACAGAATACCACATACCCACTAATAATAGGTATGAACCATTGCAGGATTATGAAGGTGGGAATTATTACTCATCTCCGCGTCCTTTTTTAGGAAGGGGCAGGGGAGACCAGAGGAGGGGACGAGGGTTCCCCCCCCCCGTGGCAGGCCTCCTCAGGGTCAGTCTCAACATATACCAAACAGTCACAGGGAATTGGATTGGAGGGACTCTCAATATCGGGAGATGAACACAATACAAACTCCAGGACCAGGGAGAAACGCATCAGAGGATGCAGGGCAGGGCGGAGGGCCCAACAAAAAAAGAATGCGAGAAACATAGATGGAGGCATCTTCAATTTGAGTGACGCAGTTTTAACTGACAAAGAAAAAAATATCCTACATCAGGGCCTGAAGTGCGGCTTAAAAAGACCTGTTAATAAGTTTAACGTATATGTGGATATACACAAATATATGCGTAAGTTGAGCATTAAAAAATACTTTTTGAATAAAGCTTCGAACCCTGTAAGTGCAACAGGTAACGGAGCAGTGGGGATGACAGCGGTTGATAGCGGTTTAAAAAATCGCTCTCTCTTTAATCCTCCAAATGTAGCAGCTCAACATTTGGAGGTTTTTAAGACTCTGGTACTAAGAGATTTGGATAAATTAAATCCTGTTAAAAACCCAAACCCAAGACATATTAAAGAGGGGATAAAATCCTTAGAAAGAAGAAAGGACATCATCATAAGGCCCGCTGATAAGGGTGGGGGTGTGGTCATAATGTCTAAGGATTACTATAATGGCCAGTTGACAGAGATGTTATCAGACAGAGAAACATACAGTAAGCTGAGTAAGGATCCTACAAATCAATATAAGAGGGAGCTTGAATCTTTAATAGAATTTGGCTATCAAACTCGTGTATTGACAGTAAAAGAAAAAAGATTTCTGGTCCCAAGCAGTTGCCGTATACCCACTATATATACACTCCCGAAGATACACAAAAATCAGACCAACCCCCCACCGAGACCTATAGTGAATGGTATAGGATCAATATCTGCTAGATTAGGTCAATATCTAGATAGATTCCTCCAGAAAAGCGTTTTGGATCTAAAAGATACTAAAAGCCTGCTACAAATGCTACAAGATATTAATCTGGTGGGAAAGGAGGAAGTATATTTAGTAACATGCGATGTGGCTTCCCTCTATACGGTGATCCAACACGATGATGCCCTTCTGGCACTTAATTGGGCGCTAAGTAAGAGGGAAGACCTTCCCCATAAACAGAAGATTTTTCTAAGAAATGCCTTAGATTTTTGTCTCTCCCATAATTATTTTTGGTTTAGCAGTTGTTTTTTTACCCAGAAGAAAGGAGTGGCTATGGGCGCCCAGTATAGCCAACCTTTTCATGGGCGAGTGGGAGGATAAGGCTGTGTTCCAGCAGAAGCGTGAGGAATTATTATTTTACAAACGATACATTGATGATTTGCTGTTAATTTGGGCAGGATCAAAAGTATCGCTGATCACGTTTTTGGACACATTAAATAAAAATACGAACAATATTCAACTTACCAGTCAAATTGATCAGAACGAGATTAATTTTTTAGATGTCACTATTTTTCGAGCAGATAATACCCTCCAAACTAAAGTATTTTTTAAAAGCACTGACAGAAATAGTTTTTTACCAATACACAGTGGTCACCACCCTCTGTGGCTTAAAAACGTCCCGAAGGGCCAAATGATGAGGGTTAAACGTAACTGCTCCTCATCGGATGATTACAGTGCCCAATCTCTAGTCCTTAAAAATAGGTTTGTGGAGAAAGGGTACAAACCTCAGTTCCTGGATGCTATAGTGGAAGAAATAGGAGCTATACCACGACAGGATGTTCTGAAAAATAAAGAGGTGGGACTAATTCAGGGAAATAAACATGAATGGGGATTCATTTCAGACTTCCACTCACAGTTTAGAGAGGTTGAAGCATTATTTAAAACCCACTGGCATGTCCTCTGTTTGGACAAAACATTACAGAATGTTTTACCAACAAAACCGCAATTCATATATAGAAGAGCACCAAGTTTTGGGGATGTGATAGTAAAAAAAGTGTTGGACCCCCCTTCGCGACCCCCCACATTTTGGGATAGGGATGGGTTCTTCGCATGTCGGAAATGCAAACCCTGCCGCGAAGTAACATGCCCAATAAGAGGGATGCAAGAATTCACCTCTACATCTAATGAAAGGCAGTTCTCAATTAACGAGTTTATAACTTGCAATACCACTCACGTAGTTTACGTTTTAAAATGTCCCTGTGGTTTAATGTATGTGGGAAGGACTAAGAGATTGCTACGCATCAGAATAGCTGAGCACATACATAATATTGAGATTGGTTACAAGGACCATAACATGTCTTTGCATTTCAAATTATACCACAAACAAGACCCATCAGGACTATTATTTTGGGGCATTGACCATATTAAACCCTTGTGGAGGGGTTCAAATATGGTACGCGAATTATCAATGCGCGAAACAAAATGGATATTTTTATTGGGTACCTTGTCGCCTAAGGGGTTAAACATTGAACTTGATATTAATTGTTTCATTAGTGACTATTGATTTTTTTATATAATAAGGTTTGATTTTTATCTTTAATGTCTATATTATACTCTGCGCATGAATTTTATTTATTGAAGAAAAATTCTTACATATGACCTTTTTTTTACATATTTTCATATGACTCGTTTTATATACTTTTATGTATTTTATATATTAAATATGCATAAACTAAAAATTCTGATATCTGTCCATAACAAATGAATATATTTTTAAAGGTATTAGCATATTTATTGGATTTGTATATTGATCGTTTTTAAAAAATGCAACTTTTTATTAATTGGAAGTGCAAACCTAGCTAATATTAACTTTCACCAGTATCAAATACAATATAATAAATGTTAAATGAAATAAGCTTAAAATATTGTATATGCAGCGAAAGGCCATGATCTGGTTATCTAGCAATAGACAATTAGTGTGATATGGTTCCCGCATAGTTATAAGTCTTAGCAAGCCTGATTGGTTTGGCGGAACACATGGTGTTGTAACACACACCAATATAAGCCGGCACGTCGCGTCGTTAGGCCACGCCCTTTGAGAAAGTCGTGATAACGAAACGCGTCAGGGCATGACCTATACGACGACCGGAAGTGACGTTGACGCTCCTTGCGTTCCAAGAGCAGACAAACAAACCGGAAGGAGCGTAGGACACCTGGTGAACAGTGAGAGTGCTCACTATATTGTCCTACTAACCGCAATTCCTGGTAAAAGCTTTTGATTTGCAACCTTTGTGAGATAACCAAGGATTGGTCACACTGCAAGGAGCCTCAATAAGAGAACAAGAGTTGTTTGTGCGTTTTTTGTGGAGAAATACTTTTAATGGAATAAGTTTGGAAAATAAAGACAGTTCAAAACGTACTGGACCATCTGGATTTTTTCTATTTCCATATACTTAAATACATTGGCCGATTGCTGATTCCTGAGGATTGGAGGTGCTGTATAATAAAGGAGACGCTCTAAAGGGTTTACCGTTGATGAGATCTGTACTCAATGCTGATAAGAAATTGGATTGCGGTGAGTGTAAACCCCAGAGGGGAGTGTGAAGCACGGGTGAAGCATCTTGGTGGAAGTGCACACTGTCAGCAGTCAATGCGTTTATCTGCATCACTGGTTTAACATATGAACTTTTTTGACATTTACTATGTATTGAAATATTTGATGACCAGTTTGTTTTGCTTAGAAATTCTCACAAAAAATCATTGGTTTTATATTTACATCCCCGTTATACAGTGTGGGTGATTATATATATATTTGGTTTTATAAATAATCAAGAGAGCGCCGCTAAATGGGAAAGGTACTCTAATGAATTTTATGATCTCTTTTTACCATTAACACATAGGGACTTCTACATGGGCCACCAATGTAAAGGAGGATTTGACACTGACCACAAATGCAAGTTAGGATTTTTTTACTGACTAGCAATACAGGCCACTGAAGTAAAGGGTATTTACACTTACCACTAATGTAATAGGAGCATTTATAGTGACCACCAATGTACTGTAAGGAGGGATTTACACTGGCCACTAGTGTGAATGAAAGGATTCTACACCAAGCTTCAATGTAATGAGAAGTGCGTCAGGAACGCATGCCAAATCACCTTTCTGACACCAGAAAAATGTGCTGCCCTCTAGCAGATACACAGCAGTGCCATTAATTGTTATTGACACCCTCACACATCTGCTGACATGTTTGTTTTCAGAAGCACCAAAATTCAGGGTGCTATGGCACCGTGCGGTTCAGTGTAGTTTTGAAAAAGGTCAGGAATTTTGTTCCACATTTCTAGCGCATTGAGCAGCCCAATGAAATGAATAGTCTGCCCTACACACAACGTACATCTTTATCCACCCCATCAGTATATTTTTGCAACCTTAATCCCCCTGCTAACCCCTGCACCCCAAACCTTCCCCATTCTCTTAACTCCAGCCCCCCCACCTTAAAGCCTCCTTTGCTCATCTTTGCATCCATCGTCTTTACCTCTATACATCTCCTCCTTGTTCACCTGTGCACCCAAACTGAAAATTCATTCTTTCGCTACCTCGGCACACCCTACACCAACTCCCCCTACACTTTGCTTACCTTTGCAGAACAGGCTGATGCTGAACTCAATGATGGCTACAGTTGCTGGCAGTGGGCACTGGGCAGCATTCAGGAGAGGTGATGGTGGATGGGACCTCAGGGGGGCATCATACATATGAGTACTGCCTCTATTTACACACCAATGCCTGTTATTTACATGAATGCTGACATATTCTGCACACTACAGTCATCTGTACACTGCAATAGAGCAGAGCTGGGCAGCATAAATGACAGCACTTCACACTGAGATATCGGGACACAGCATGACACTAATGCCCTTTACACACGATCGGACATTCCGATAACAAAATCCATGGATTTTTTCCAACGGATGTTTGATCAAACTTGTCTTACACATGGTCACACAAATCTTATCTGAAAGATAGCGCGGTGACGTACAACACGTACGATGAGCCCAGAAAAATTAAGTTCAATAGCCAGTGCGGCTCTTCTGCTTGATTCCAAACATGCGTGGAACTTTGTGCGTCGAAATTGTGTACACACGATTGGAATTTCCGACAACTTTGTTGTCGGAAAATTTGTCGGAAATCTTGAGATCCAGATCTCAAATTTTGTGTGACGGAAATTCCGATGGAAAATGTCCGATGGAGCCTACACACGGTCGGAATTTTCGACAACAAGCTCCCATCGAACATTTTCCGTTGGAAAATCCGACCGTGTGTACGGGGCATAAGACTTTATGAGACAAGGTCATGTAAACCAGGAGAGATGGCAAGTATGGGGAAGCTGCTCCGGGCCCACAACAATGACTGGACCCAGGGCAGCTGCCCCTTTTGCCTTGCCAGACAGCTTTGCATGACTATACATCACTTTTATGCCCTTCTCCCCACCTCAAGTAAACAACACAAGGCAACTTCTACTTTGAACAAGAACTCAGTTTACTGGGTCGATTTGCAGAGTACAGTTGAGGTGGCACATTATTACAGAATAATTCCTTTACATAAATTATTTCACTTTACACTGCATTTGTCTGTATATTGATTTGTCTGTGCTGTTTCCCTAGTGGGGCTGCCAATACCTTAAAATTAGGAAAGTCCTCATATATAAAATCCATTCACTTGGTTGCCTAAAAACAGGTCACGTTAAAGTGTGAGGCTGCCGGTAGAACGGTTTACATAATACACAGATCCTCACTGTATGATTCTTGTCTCCTACACCGGACTGCACCACCAGGCCGGCTCCCCCTGTATATATAGTGGCTGAAGAAGGGAGGTGCCACACACATACAGGGGAAGACATGTCATACAATTACATTAACCCTTGCATGCATCAGCCATAAACTTAAAAAACATAACACAGTAACAGGCATAACATAATATAATGTTGGTACAAGGCTACAAGCTTTTTACAAAAAGAGATAAGAAGATTAGAGAAACATATGACAATTAGCCTACAATGATATCTGCTAGCTAAAAATAAGAATATAAAATGTTAACATAATAATTCTATTTTACCTGACCATTATTAAAAAAAAAAAAAAAAGACAATGGGGTTGATTTACTAAAACTAGAAAGTCCAAAATCTGGAGCAACTTCCAGTTTTTCAACATAGTTTAATTGAACAATCTAAAGTTAGAAGCTAATTGGCTCCCATGCACAACTGCACCAGATTTTGCGCTCTCCAGTTTTAGCAAATTAACCCCAATATATACAAAACCCACTACATATCTTATTTAGTTTTCAGAACTTAGAATAAAAACATAATCAGTAAAGTGTGACATTTGTGTTTCTCAGTTTTTATTTAAAACAAACACTTTATTTCCTTCCTGTTATACTCTCCTCGATGTGTGATCAAAGTGGCCACTTCTGCCTTGTCCACTGCTTACTGTATTCAGTGTATAAGACAATTTGTTTAATCACTCATTTTTTTCAGATTAATCAGAATTTGTGAATATAAATTTATTTTAAAAAGAAGAAGTTCCTTTGAATTCAGCCAAGACCTTTTCCACGTTCACTTAGATGTTTCATTGAGGTCCTCAAATTCCTAGAAGTTCTTCTTCTCTACCACTTGTTGTGGAAGTAGATGAAACATACAGCACCAGACAATACAAAGCCAGAGATCACCAGTCGTATTATATTCTGCACCGTGTAATCTGAGGAGAGAAATATGGAAGTATTACGATTTTTAGATTTAGAAAAATTTTGAATTATTGCAAATTCTGAATGTATATGAAGGATCTGGATTAGCTTCCTTCTTACTGGACAGAAGCAATGATGTTGTTTTATGTTCCAACAATATGTTCTAACATATTCCAATAATAGAGGACAGGTGACACGGGAAGCAATGAAACTGAACTGGGAGATAAGTGTGTCACTTGCTCAAGAGGAGCATAAATCACAAGACTGGCTGACCAAACTTACAAATCCATTTGTTGGCAAACCATTAAAAATATGTATTTCAACTTTATATTTAACTGTAGATTTTCACTATGTAGAGCTTTTGCAATAATTTCTCTGCCCGATGTCTTGACCTTATGGAGGTAACAAAAGATCTTATTTTTTAATTAGAGCCTGAAATGTTACTGGTCTGGGATCAATGGTTAAATATAATTGTTGGTTAATGAAGAGAGAAGATTCAAGTCCCCAACATCGGGGCCCTATTTGGACACCATCCTGCCGTAGGTCCATCTGAATGATGGAGAAGAAGAAGGCCATTATTGTCATGGCATCCCTTCACCAAACCCTACCCCTTGTATTGTGATTATTTCAGTATGAACTAATTAGCTTGGGTTCAGTTCTCAAACAGCTCATAAATCTTGCTCGAAGTTCACAAACTTTGAAGCAAACACTATAACGGGAGGAAAAACTTTTTATGACCATTTATAGGGCTTTGTAGCGAGCTATTCTTAAGCAGAAGGTATAGGAAGCTGGGCACTGCCATGGGGTCATGTACCAATGTAAAAAATACAATAATAATATTTAATTTAAAAAAGTATCTCTGCCTAGCCCTACACAGTATTATCATCTCTCTCTAACAGTTCCAACATAAATAGACAATATGGCTGCCATTGTGAGCCCACTCTTTTATAGACAGAGGACTGAGTAATCTATTCTTTTAAATAATAGTTAATCGTATTGTTCCTTATTCTTGGGGGGTGAACCTGCAAATGTTTTGACTTGTGATTCACAAACTTTACAAATCCCACAGATTTGCTACAAACCCATGACAATGGTGAACTTGGGCCTCATTCCTAGAGCCAATGCTGGAATGTACTAATGAAGGCAGAACGGGGTCTGCTTTATATTCTCAACTGATTTTCAGCTTTAGATTCCACCAATCAATAGAGAGAAAAGGGGAAGGGAAGAATGACTAAAGAAAAGAGAATAAGGGAAGGGAGGAATGACTAAGGGAAAGAGAATAAGGGAAGGGAACAATGACTAAGGGAAAGAGAATAAGGGAAGGGAGAGATGACTAAGGGAAGAGAATAAGGGAAGGGAAGAATGACTAAAGCCCCATACACACGCGCGGATTATCCGAGGACCATGTCCGTCGGATCATGTCCGTCGTACTTTGTCCGATGTTGGTTTTGCGTACACACGGTCGGACAACGTTGTCGGAAAATCCGATCATTCTGAACGTGGTGACGTTTGTTGCGTACGACGGGACTACGTAGAGGCTAGTAGCCAATAGCTTTGGTCTTGTAATGTGATCTGAGCATGCGTAACACTTAGTCCGGTCGGAATTCGCTACACACGATCGGAATTGGTATGATCAGACTTTGTTGTCGGAAAATCTATCCAGCAGGAGATAGAACTTTGTCCGTCGGACAATCCGATGGAAACTGTCCGATGGTGCCTACACACAGTCGGATTTTCCGACAACATTGTCCGATAGGACAGAATCCATCGGAAAATCCGACCGCGTGTATGGGGCATTAGTGAGAGAGAAGAAGGGAAGTGAAGAATGACTAAGGGAAAGAGAATAAGGGAAGGAAAGAATGACTAAGGGAAAGAGAAGAAGGGAAGGGAAGAATGAGTAATTGAAAGAGAAGAAGGGAAGGGAGGAATGACTAAGGGAAAGAGAATAAGGGAAGGGGAGGAATACTTATGGAAATTGAATAAGGGAAAGTGAATAAGGGAAGGAAATAAAGAAAAAGCAAATAGAACAAGTTATCACAATGTGTAAATGTTTAGTCTTGGTGCTGCTCATCCTACCCTGTCACCCTGGGTACTGGCCCACAAGTACCATAAGGCCCCTTTCACACTGGGGCGGTTTGCAGGCATTATTGCGCTAAAAATAGCGCCTGCAAACCGACCCAAAACAGCTGTTGCTGTGTCTTCAGTGTGAAAGCCCGAGGGCTTTCACACTGAAGCGGTGCGCTTGCAGGACGCTGGAAAATGTCCTGCAAGCCGCATCTTTGGCTCGCTATAGGAGCGGTATATTTACCGCTCCTATAGCGCCCGTTTCCATTGAAAGCAATGGGGCAGCACTCCGAACCCGCCCGCAAAACGCCGCTGCAGTGGAGGTTTGCGGGCGGTATTAACCCCTTTTCGGATGCTCGCGGGGGGTAAAACCGCCCCGCTAGCGGCCGAAATGCGCTGCTAAAACGACGGTAAAGCGACGCTAAATGTAGCGCCGCTTTACCGCCAGCGCCCCCACCGCTCCAGTGTGAAAGTAGCCTAATGGTAAGCACAACCTTGTTTCAGCCCTTAGCTAGGAACTCCCTTCTTGCCTGTGTGTTGTATTATTTTATATTTTACTGCTCCTAAGTGAAGGAATTTTTAGAGAATTGGGAGGCTTTTAGATCAAAATTTCTCTACACTGGCAAGAAAAACATCCCCTAAAACATCCATTGTACATGCCAATCTGGAACAAGCTACAATGGACTCTCTTCAGCATTGTCTTGGTGAGTTAACACTGCCTGTGGATATTCTCAAGTCAGCAAGTTGTCAAACTATCAATGTTTCCCTAGTGGTGCTACAATACCTTAAAATTAGGAAAGTCCTCATATATAAAATCCACCATTAACTTGTATGCCTAAAAACGGGTCACATTAAAGTGTGAGGCTGCCGGTAGGACAGTTTACATAATACACAGATCCTCACTGTATGATTCTTGTCTCCTACACCAGACTGCACCACCAGGCCGGCTCCCCTTGTATATATAGTGGCTGAAGAAGGGAGGTGCCACACACATACAGGGGAAGACATGTCATACAATTACATTAACCCTTGCATGCATCAGCCATAAACTTAAAAAACATAACACAGTAACAGGCATAACGTAATATAATGTAGGTACAAGGCTACAAGCTTTTTACAAAAAGAGATAAGAAGATCAGAGAAACATATGACAATTAGTATACAATGTTATCTGCTAGCTAAAAATAAGAATATAAAATGTTAACATATAATAATTCTATTTTACCTGACCATTATTAAAAAACAAAAAAGACAATGGGGTTGATTTACTAAAACTAGAAAGTCCAAAATATGTAGCAACTTCTATTTTTCCAACATAGTTTAATTGAACAATCTAAAGTTAGAAGCTGATTGGCTCCCATGCACAACTGCACCAGATTTTGCACTCTCCAGTTTTAGTAAATCAACCCCAATATATACAAAACCCACTACATATCTTCTTTAGTTTTCGGAACTTAGAAAAAAGACATAATCAGTAAAGTGTGACATTTGTGCTTTGGGTCTTTTCTCAGTTTTTATTTAAAACAAAAAACACTTTATTTCCTTCTTGTTATACTCTCCTCGATGTGTGATCAAAGTGGCCACTTCTGCCTTGTCCACTGCTTACTGTATTCAGTGTATAAGCCAATTTGTTTAATCACTCATTTTTTTCAGATTAATCAGAATTTGTGAATATAAATATATTTTAAAAAGAAGAAGTTCCTTTGAATTCAGCCAAGACCTTTTCCACGTTCACTTAGATGTTTCATTGAGGTCCTCAAATTCCTAGAAGTTCTTCTTCTCTACCACTTGTTGTGGAAGTAGATGAAACATACAGCAGCAGACAATACAAATCCAGAGATCACCAGTCGTATTATATTCTGCACCGTGTAATCTGAGGAGAGAAGTATGGAAGTATTACGATTTTTAGATAAGAAAAATGTTGAATTATTGCAAATTCTGAATGTATATGAAGGATCTGGATTAGCTTCCTTCTTACTGGACAGAAGCAATGATGTTGTTTTATGTTCCAGCAATATGTTCTAACATATTCCAATAATAGGAGGACAGGTGACACGGGAAGCAATGAAACTGAACTGGGAGATAAGTGTGTCACTTGCTCAAGAGGAGCATAAATCACAAGACTGGCTGACCAAACTTACAAATCCATTTGTTGGCAAACCAATAAAAATATGTATTTCAACTTTATATTTAACTACGGTATATATTTTTACTATGTAGAGCTTTTGCAATAATTTCTCTGCCCGATGTCTTGACCTTATGGAGGTAACAAAAGATCTTATTTTTTAATTAGAGCCTGAAATGTTACTGGTCTGGGATCAATGGTTAAATATAACTGTTGGTTAATGAAGAGAGAAGATTCAAGTCCCCAACATCGGGGCCCTATTTGGACACCATCCTGCCGTAGGTCCATCTGAATGATGGAGAAGAAGAAGTCCATTATTGTCATGACATCCCTTCACCAAACTCTACCCCTTGTATTGTTATTATTTCAGTATGAACTAATTAGCTTGGGTTCAGTTCTCAAACAGTTCATAAATCTTGCTCGAAGTTCACAAACTTTGAAGCAAACACTATAACGGGAGGAAAAACTTTTTATGACCATTTATAGGGCTTTTTAGCAAGCTATTCTTAAGCAGAAGGTATAGGAAGCTGGGCACTGCCATGGGGTCATGTACCAATGGAAAAAATAAATACAATAATAATATTTAATTTAAAAAAAGTATCTCTGCCTAGCCCTACACAGTATTATCATCTATCTCTAACAGTTCCAACATAAATAGACAATATGGCTGCCATTGTGAGCCCACTCTTTTATAGACAGAGGACTGAGTAATCTATTCTTTTAAATAATAGTTAATCTTATTGTTCCTTATTCTTGGGGGGTGAACCTGCAAATGTTTTGACTCGTGATTCACAAACTTTACAAATCCCACAGATTTGCTACAAACCCATGACAATGGTGAACTTGGGCCTCATTCCTAGAGCCAATGCTAGAATGTACTAATGAAGGCAGAACGGGGTCTGCTTTATATTCTCAACTGATTTTCAGCTTTAGATTCCACCAATCAATAGAGAGAAAAGGGGAAGGGAAGAATGACTAAAGAAAAGAGAATAAGGGAAGGGAGGAATGACTAAGGGAAAGAGAATAAGGGAAGGGAACAATGACTAAGGGAAAGAGAATAAGGGAAGGGAGAGATGACTAAGGGAAGAAAATAAGGGAAGGGAGGAAAGACTAAAGCCCCATACACACGCGCGGATTATCCGAGGACCAGGTCCGTCGGATCATGTCCATCGTACTTTGTCCGATGTTGGTTTTGCGTACACACGGTCGGACAACGTTGTCGGAAAATCCGATCATTCTGAACGTGGTGACGTTTGTTGCGTACGACGGGACTACGTAGAGGCTAGTAGCCAATAGCTTTGGTCTTGTAATGTGATGTGAGCATGCGTGGCACTTTGTCCGGTCGGAATTCGCTACACACGATCGGAATTGGTATGATCGGACTTTGTTGTCGGAAAATCTATACAGCAGGAGATAGAACTTTGTCTGTCGGACAATCCGATGGAAACTGTCCGATGGTGCCTACACACGGACGGAATTTCCGACAACATTGTCCGATAGGACAGAATCCATCGGAAAATCCGACCGCGTGTATGGGGCATTAGTGAGAGAGAAGAAGGGAAGTGAAGAATGACTAAGGGAAAGAGAATAAGGGAAGGGAACAATGACTAAGGGAAAGAGAATAAGGGAAGGAAAGAATGACTAAGGGAAAGAGAAGAAGGGAAGGGAAGAATGAGTAATTGAAAGAGAAGAAGGGAAGGGAGGAATGACTAAGGGAAAGAGAATGAGGGAAGGGGAGGAATACTTATGGAAATTGAATAAGGGAAAGTGAATAAGGGAAGGAAATAAAGAAAAAGCAAATAGAACAAGTTATCACAATGTGTAAATGTTTAGTCTTGGTGCTGCTCATCCTACCCTGTCACCCTGGGTACTGGCCCACAAGTACCATAAGGCCCCTTTCACACTGGGGCGGTTTGTAGGCGTTATTGCGCTAAAAATAGCGCCTGCAAACCGACCCAAAACAGCTGTTGCTGTGTCTTCAGTGTGAAAGCCCGAGGGCTTTCACACTGAAGCGGTGCGCTTGCAGGACGCTGGAAAATGTCCTGCAAGCCGCATCTTTGGCTCGCTATAGGAGCGGTATATTTACCGCTCCTATAGCGCCCGTTTCCATTGAAAGCAATGGGGCAGCACTCCGAACCCGCCCGCAAAACGCCGCTGCAGTGGCGGTTTGCGGGCGGTATTAACCCCTTTTCGGACGCTCGCGGGGGGTAAAAACCGCCCCGCTAGCGGCCGAAATGCGCTGCTAAAACGACGGTAAAGCGGCGCTAAATGTAGCGCCGCTTTACCGCCAGCGCCCCCACCGCTCCAGTGTGAAAGTAGCCTAATGGTAAGCACAACCTTGTTTCAGCCCTTAGCTAGGAACTCCCTTCTTGCCTGTGTGTTGTATTATTTTATATTTTACTGCTCCTAAGTGAAGGATTTTTTAGAGAATTGGGAGGCTTTTAGATCAAAATTTCTCTACACTGGCAAGAAAAACATCCCCTAAAACATCCATTGTACATGCCAATCTGGAACAAGCTACAATGGACTCTCTTCAGCATTGTCTTGGTGAGTTAACACTGCCTGTGGATATTCTCAAGTCAGCAAGTTGTCAAACTATCAATACAGACTGGGTGTCAGGAGGAATGCTTTTGTATAAAGTGATAATTGAGACAGAAAATGTACAGAACAGGTGGTTATTCAATTCTTCAAGCTCACCGTATATCATTATCTGGATATAGAGCCCATCACTCATCTTCCTCACAGTGTCAGACGTCGTCCTCACTTCACAGGTATAATTCCCAGAATCCTCCAGCTGAGATGACGGCACTCTGTATGTATCAGATACATTGTATCCCCGCACAGCCCGTCCATCTTTGTAGAAGGCAAAGTGCAGCTCTGTGCGGCCTCTGAGCGGACCCAGTCTGGTGTCACATCTCACCGTCATCTCATCACCTTCTGATATGTTGTATGGAATTATTATTTCTGGAGGAGAGAAGAGCTCTGGAAGAGGAAATTGTTATAAATGATAAATTATGGGAATACTTTATTTATTCTCTAAATGTTGATAATCACACAATGCTGTGCAATGGATGTAAAACAATTTCTATCCATGTTTGACTAAGTTGACCTGTTGTATCCACTACAATAATACACGTCATTAGAGAACCCAGTAAGGACAGCTTTGTCACAAGTCATTTATTCTATCTGTATGTATATCTGGATGGTGAGTGATAAACAGAGACGCGGGAGGAAGCCAACACAATCATACAAACTTCAATCGGTCAATATACTGAATGATAACTGGGCTCAGAGCTCCAGTGCTGCAAGGGAGTCCCCCTGTATAAAGTATTAATGTGGTTGTAAACCCTTCCATATACCCAGTGAAGGGACTGGTCTCAGGTGATACACAGAGATGAAACAAATCCTCATACACAAGTTGTACCTGTTTATCTGCAATATTCTCTTCTCTACAGAGGTTCAAAGTCCAGAATTTATAAAGCTTGTAGAGCGATCAAAAAAAAGGGGGGGGAGCTGAAGAGACATCAGTGAGGAGAGGTCTGAGAGCTGATTGGAGGGAAGGGACACACCCCCTTCCCATAGGACCAGAGCTGAGGCTGTCACTCAGCATGGATCATCACACATTGGATATTGGCAGATCTGAGAGTATTTGGGTTTTCTGCTCATACAAGAAGACCCGACCAAATGCTGGATGTGCTTTCACCAATGATAGAGAAGGATTCGGAGACCTCTGTAGGTCAGAGACTTAATTGCAGCACACAACTGCACCGTGCAGCTTCTAAAACACACATGTAGGAACGAGTGAAGCTCAGAGTTTTTGCTTCACTGAAATGCTGATAAAAATGAGGACATTTCACAGTAGATGAGGAAGGTGGTGATTAAAGTGGCTGTAAAGGTACAATTTTAGTTTTTTAAGGTGTCCTCACATCCAATTCACATGACAGGAGATTGTGACTGTCTCTTTATGGAGCCGGTTCACATATCTCCGTTGCGGCTACGGAGCGGCTTGCACAAGAACGCTGTGCGTCTTTGGCCGTCATGGCCAAATTCCGGCAAAAATGGCCCTGATTGGTCCCTGAAATGGGGAACAGGGACGCACCTGACCCCCTGCTGCAAGCCGCATCCGCCGGAGGTGTGAACCCAGCCTTAGATAACAAACACGTCTATACTTACCTACTCTGTGCAATGGAATTACTTTCACACTGGGGCGGTTTTCAGGCGGTACAGCGCTAAAAATAGCGACTGTACAGCGCCTGAGAAGCCGCTTCCCATAGGGGCACACGCGCGTGATCGCACCTCAGTCCTTCGCGAGATCCGTAAGTGAGGGGGAAAAGATCTGCAGACGTGCACAGCACTGGATCGAATGAGGGCTCAGGTAAGTAAAGCGACTGTACAGCGCCTGAAAAAATCCGGCCCCATTCACTCCAATGTGAAAGCCGGAGGGCTTTCACACTGGAGCGGTGCGCTAGCAGGACGGTCAAAAAAGTCCTGCTAGCAGCATCTTTGGAGCAGTATAGGAGCTAGCGGCCGAATACCGCGGCTAAAACGACGGTAAAACAATGGTAAAGCAGCGCTGCTTTACCGTCGTTTTACCCGCGGTATGCGGCCGCTAGCGGGGTGGTTTTATCCCCCGCTAGCGGCCGAAAAAGGATTAAAACCCCCGCGGTGTCCCATTGATTTCAATAGGTAGGAGCGGTATAGGAGCAGTGAATACACCGCTCCTATACCGCTCCAAAGATGCTGCTAGCAGGACTTTTTTTGCCGTCCTGCTAGCGCACCGCTCCAGTGTGAAAGCCTTCAGGGCTTTCACACTGGAGACACAGCAGCAGCTGTTTCAGGTCGGTTTGCAGGCGCTATTTTTAGCGCAATAGCGCCTGCAAACCCCCCCCCCCCAGTGTGAAAGCAGCCTTAGAGAAGCACCTTTAATATTTTCATGTAAACATTCATTCTGTATTGTACTGTAATTGTGCTGTACCCCCCTCTATATTGTAAAGTGCTGCATAAACTGTTGGCGCTATACAAATCGTTAATATAAAAAATAATAATAATATTACAAAAAATGTAAAAGAGCTTAAAAGGATTGTATGTCTTTTTAGGTGCACTTTTAGTGTATAAATACAACGCCATCTATCAGCGGAGATTTTCTGATAAATAAAGCCGTGTAATGATCACATCAGCACTGACATTGTTTTGGATTTCAAAATAAATAAATTAACAAACGAAATAACTAATAAGGAGTAGGAAGGACCATGATTACGAGGATAGACTAAGGAAATTAAAAGAATTTTTTTTATGGTCAGCGCTAAAGAAAATAATATTTAAGCAAATGTTTCTATGTAGTAAGATTCTGTAGTGTGGTGAGTTGGACTGAATTTCCGATTAGGCACTGTAGACATGTGCCTACAGGTGCCTTTCCTAGAGGGGCACCTGTCTGTACATGGCTGGATCTAGGGGGTCCTGGGGTGGTTTGAGCCCCCCCAGATTTCAGTTGTGCCCCCCCCAGGCTGCCCCAATGAACATTGTACCCACGGCCACTGCAAGTCCGGACAGGAGAATTGTCAGTGAAGAGAGAGCTGGGGGAAGTGCAGACTTTCTGTGCCCCCCCGCTCCTGTCAGTGGATCGCTCCTCCATACAGCGGATTACACAGATCCTCTTAGATCACACAGTACACGGCTTGATTCCCCGCCCCCTACACACATATCCAGGAGAGGAGCAGTCATTGGACGAGATAGGGGGCGGGGAATCAAGCCGGGTACCGTCCAATCCAAGAGGATCCTGTGTTATCTGCTGTATGGAGGAGCGCTGTTATCCCAGCTCTCTCCTCACTGACTCTTCTCCTGTCTGGACTTGTATCGGGTGTGGGTACAATGTTCATGGGGGGCGGCCTGGGGGGCACAGAGAGCCTTCCAACTCCTTACTACTCCTGTAAGATTGGGGGGGGCTGTTAGTGCTGGGAAGTGAAGGGTAATGGGGGGATTTGTGCTAGGAGGAGGAATGGGGGGGACGTATGTATTAGGGGGCAGGATTGGGGAAGATTTGTCCTAGGATGGGAGAATTGGGGAGCAGGGATTTGTGCTGGGAAGGGTAATTTGGAGAGGGTTGTGCTAAGAGGACAGATTTAAGGGGATTTGTGCTAGGTGTGGTGATTTGGAGGGAGAAGATTTGAGCTAGGAGGGGAATTTTGGGGTTTAATATAGAGGGGGTATTTTGGAGAGAGAATTTGTGCTAGGAGGGGAGATTTGGAGAGAGAACTTACACTAGGAGGGGCATTTGTGGGAAGGATTTACACTAGTAGTGGATATTTGGGGAGGGGGGGAGTTTACACTAGGAGGGGGGATTTGGGGGAGAGGATTTGTGCTAGGAGGGGGGTTATGGGAAGAGGATATGTGCTCAAAGGGGGGATTTGGGGGAGAGGATTTGTACTAGGAGGGGGGATTTTTGGAGGATGATATGTGCTCAGAGGGGGGATTTGGGGGAGAGGATTTGTACTAGGAGGGGGGATTTTTGGGAGAGGATTTGTGTTAGGGGGGGGTATTTAAAGAAGAGGATTTGTGCTAGGAGGGGGGATTAGTGGCAGAGGATCAGTGCTTGGAGGGGGGATTTGAGAGAAAGGATTTGGGCTGGGGGGGAGGATTTTGGAGGGAGAGGATTTGTGGGAGAGGATTTGTGCTAGGAGGGGGATTTGGGAGAAAGGATTTGGGCTAGGGGGAGGATTTTGGGGGGAGAGGATTAGTGCTAGGGGGGAGGATTTGGGGCAGAAGATTTGTGCTAGGAGGGGGGATTTGTGGGAGAGGATTTGTGCTAGGAGGGGGGATTTGTGGGAGAGGATTTGAGCTAGGAGGGGAATTTGGGGGGAAAACTTACACCACCAGGAGGGGGATTTGGGGGATTATACTAGGGGGGTATTTTGGGGAGAGGATTTGTGCTAGGAGGGGAGATTTGGAGAGAGAACTTACACTAGGAGGGGGATTTGTGGGGAGGATTTACACTAGTAGTGGAGATTTGGGGAGGGGGGAGTTTACACTAGGAGTGGGGGCTTTGGGGGGGGAGAAGATTTGTGCTAGAAGGGGGATTTGAATTAGTGGATTTGTGCTAGGAGGGGGATTTGTACTGGGGAATTTTTGCGTTTTTGTTTGGGGTGAGCGTGTTGATTAGAGCTATAGGCTCCTGAGATGTAAATCGGGGCCAGTGGATGGAAGAATAACACATGGAGGGGGTGAAGATTCAAGAAATGGAGGGGTGATAATTAAAGTGATTCCAAAGCTTAATGTTTCCATTAAATAAAAAACATGTTATACTTACCTGATCTGTAATAATCTCTGTCCTCCTCTTCTGGGGTCCCCTTCTGGCGCTCTCGGCTCCTCCTCCCTCTGAGTACCCCCATAACAAGCTGTGTGCTATGGAGGGGTTCATGTGATTACACCCCCACTGTCCATAGACACACACCCCACTCCCTCCTCACAGAATTGGATTGGCAGCAGCAGGAGCCAATGGCTGCCTCTGTGTCCTGTGATTGGAGGAAGAGAGGAGAGAGGAGTGCTGGTGGGGTCAGTGCTGGATAGAGAGAGGTGACAGGTAAGTGTTTGGGGGAATCTTTAGTCTTTATAACCAATTTTCTTCTTTTTATTTCTGCAACAGAATCACTTCAAAGATGATATTTATTATGGGAGTTCCTCTTCCTCTGGATCTACTAATATTTCTGAGAATACAGTTTATATACGACATTCATTTACCTTTCACAGAGATAAAGGATTCATCTGAGTCCTCTCTCACATAAAAATCAAAATAATATGTTATTTCTTTAGTACATTTGTAGAGTCCAGACTGACTCCTCGTTATATTAGGAATATGGAATGTGGAGTCAGATTCTGAGGATTTTATCTCCTGATCATCCTTGTAGAATGTTGTGTTTATTACATCATTAAATCCCCAATGATGACATCTCAGAGTCAGGGGGTCTCCTTCATAGATGACAGATGGAGGTCTCTGCAGGAGGACAACACCTGAAATGTAATAAAATGATACTTTAGGTTGTTCTATTCACACCCAACAATCTGTAATGATGGAGATGAGATGATGACTCACTTAGTGTAACATTTAGGAAGACGTGATCACTGATATCACCACCGATGGTCCGGCACTGGTAATATCCTCTGTCCTTCACTACTGAAGATCCAATGATATGAAGTGTCTGTTGATCTCCAGGTATTGGTCTCTTATCTTTGTACCAGTGATAGGTCCGGGGCTCCTCTGGTACAGTAGACGGCACATCACATGTTAGAGTCACATTGTCATGGTATAATATATTCCCCCAGTTGGGTGTGAAGGTCACCACAGGTTTGATGGCCCCTCCTATAGAAGAAAAGAGATCACACAGAACACCAGTGTTGGTCATCTTACTTTAAAAAAGTAATTAGTTACGTTACAAATTACTTCTCCCAAAAAAGTAATTGAGTTAGTAACTCAGTTACTACATTGGAAAAGTAATTAGTTACTCAGCAAAGTAACTGACTTTTTTTTTTAATATTCTTAGGGGCGGGTCTAGTATTACTATAAACAAGGGGCGCGTTCCCCCCCCCTGCACGTCTATTTCCCCCCCAACACATATATCTGTTCCCCCTCTGTACCCCACTACACGTCTGTCCCCCCCCCCCCCCACACACATATATCTGTTCCCCCCCTGTACATCTGTCCCCCCCAAACTCACGGATCGGATCGTTGCAGAGTCACGGATCGGATCATTTTTCGGATCAGCAAATAATAATTGAATTTGCAAAAACCTTTGAAAATTCCACCACCATAAAGCCCCCACTGTAATATCCACGTCATCTCCCCAACTGTAATATTGTCTGGGTATAGCTGGGTACGGCTGGGTATTGCCGAGTATGGCTGGGTATCGCCGAGTATGGCTGGGTATCGCCGAGTATGGCTGGGTATTACCGCGTATTGCAGAGTGTGGCGGGGTATGGCCAGGTGTTGCGGGGTATGGCGGGGTGTTGCAGGGTATGGCAGGGTGTTGCAGAGTATTGCGCAGTATTGGCAGGGTGTTGCAGAGTATTGCGCAGTATTGGCAGGGTGTTACAGAGTATTGCGCAGTATTGGCAGGGTGTTGCAGAGTATTGCGCAGTATTGGCAGGGTGTTGCAGAGTATTGCGTAGTATTGGCAGGGTGTTGCAGAGTATTGCGCAGTATTGGCAGGGTGTTACAGAGTATTGCGCAGTATTGGCAGGGTGTTGCAGAGTATTGCGTAGTATTGGCAGGGTGTTGCAGAGTATTGCGCAGTATTGGCAGGGTGTTGCAGAGTATTGCGCAGTATTGGCAGGGTGTTGCAGAGTATTGCGTAGTATTGGCAGGGTGTTGCAGAGTATTGCGCAGTATTGGCAGGGTGTTGCAGAGTATTGCGCAGTATTGGCAGGGTGTTGCAGAGTATTGCGCAGTATTGGCAGGGTGTTGCAGAGTATTGCGCAGTATTGGCAGGGTGTTGCAGAGTATTGCGCAGTATTGGCAGGGTGTTGCAGAGTATTGCGCAGTATTGGCAGGGTGTTGCAGAGTATTGCGCAGTATTGGCAGGGTGTTGCAGAGTATTGCGCAGTATTGGCAGGGTGTTGCAGAGTATTGCGCAGTATTGGCAGGGTGTTGCAGAGTATTGCGCAGTATTAGCAGGGTGTTGCAGAGTAGTGGCAGGGTATGGAGGGATGGCTACTGCCATCCGATCTCTCCCCTCCACTGTACAGATCTGTACACAGAGGGGAGACCAGCGTCATCTTGACACCGGTTTGTTTACAAAGTGATCGCTCCGTCATTTGACGGAGCAATCACATTGTACACGGCCGACGGGTGCACCAAGATGGCCGCCGCTCCGGAGCTAGGCCGGAGCGACGGCCATCTTGGTGCACCCGTCGGCCGCCGCTCCGGAGCTAGGCCGAAGCCGCGGCCTTTCCTAAGGCCGCGGACGGCTCCGCGATCGCGGTGGGTAATTGCGGTAACGCCGCCCCAGTAATGGGAACCCTCTAAAGTAACGGCGTTACGTAACGCCGTTTACTTTAACGGCGTTAGTGCCATCACTGCAGAACACATAGAGAGCACAGTGTGCAGCAAAACACAGAGAGGTGAACACATCTTGTATGAGAAAAATACATTCTCTATAGAAATGGGAATGTTTCTAGTCCTGGGCACAGAGATTTCCCCACACATTGCTAAATCTTTATTTTCAGCAATGAAAACTCCTCCCCTTACAGTGACATTAAATCGGACATTCAGTCATTTTTCCATCTATTAAATCTTCTGCTCTTGTTGTTGTTTTATCTTTGGATAGTAAAACTTTTTTTTCTGCCAGTAAATCCCTTATACAGCCCACTTCCTGTTTCTTGTCTGGTCATTAGCCTTATGACATCATACACAGCTCTCTCTCTTGTGAGTTTGCCAGGAAGGGCGGGGGGATGAGTTATACGAGGGACAATAAGAGCTGCAGAGCTGGAGGCAGGCCTCTGTGTGTCTGTGTAATTCCAGGAAGTGAACAGGCAGCAGCTTCAGCTGCCCACAGTTAAAATGGCTGCAGCCAGACTCAGCGGAGGGAGATTTCTGCAGCATATTTGGCAGGTACAGAATCACAGTATATATAAAATAATATGCAAAGTGGTTGGAAGGAAGCTTCAGAATGGCAAAGATGTTTTTATTACAAATTAGGTGAGCCGACTGCAGTTCCTCCTTAACCGCTTGCCGACCGCGTCCTGCACATATACGTCGGCAGAATGGCACGGCTGGGCAAAGTAACGTACCTGTACGTTACATTAAATTTCCCGCTGTGCGCGCGCGCTGGCCACGGCCCCCATGACCGTGCCCGTGGGACCGGCGGACTCGATGTCCGCAGGGATACCCGCGATCGGGTCACGGAGCTGAAGAACGGGGAGATGCCGATGTAAACACGGCATCTCCCCGTTCTGCCTAGTGACAGGACACCGATCGTCTGCTCCCTGTCATTGGGAGCAGCAATCAGTGTCATGTCACTGCTAGCCCATCCCCAGACAGTTAGAAACACGTCCCAGGATACACTTAACCCCTCCCAGCCTCCTAGTGGTTAACCCCTTCACTGCCTGTGACATGTTTACAGTAATAAATGCAATTTTATAGCACTGATCGCTGTATTAATGCCAATGGGCCCAAAAATGTGTCAAAATTGTCCGATGTGTCCGCCATAATGTCGCAGTCATGATAAAAATCGCTGATCAGCGCCATTACTAGTAAAAAAATTAATATATTAATAAAAATGCTATAAAACGATCCCCTATATTGTAGACGCTATAACTTTTGCGTAATCCAATCAATAAACGCTTATTGCGATTTTTTTTTACCAAAAATATGTAAAAGAATACGTATCGGCCTAAACTGAGAAAACAATATGTTTTTTTATATAATTATGGGCGATATTTATGATAGCAAAAAGTAAAAAATAATGTGTTTTTTTCAAAATTTTCGCTTTTTTTGTTTATAACGCAAAAAATAAAAACCACAGAGGTGATCAATTACCACCAAAAGAAAGCTCTATTTGTGGGGAAAAAGGAACACCAATTTTGTTTGGGTACAACTTCGCACGACCGCTCAATTGTCAGTTAAAGCGACACAGTGCCGAATCGCAAAAAGTGCTCTGGTCTTAAGCCAGCAAAATAGTTCGGGGTTGAAAGTGGTTAAAGGCAGACTTTTTTATATATATAAAACATGTTATACTTATCTAATCTATGTAATATTTTTGCCCAGAGGAGCCCCGATCCTCCTCTTCTCAGGTCCCTCCTAGGCACCCCTGGCCCCTCCCCCCTGCTGAATGCCCCCAGAGCAAGCAGCTTCCTATGTAGGCATCTGAGCAGGCTCGCTCCCAAGCCGCTGTTCTGTGTGTCCATTCACACACGTAGCGCAGCTCCGCCCTGCTCTCACCTCATTGGCTCATTGGCCAATGACTGCCAGTAACAGGAGCCAATGTCTCAGCCAATGCCACTGAAGGTTTTTTAACTTGATGCATAGAAGACATGAAGGTAAAAAAAACTCAAAGGATTACAAAGGGTTAACTTTCTTTGAGTCATTTTTGCACACATGTATAAAAAAATCATTTTAGACCTGGAGATTTTTTATTCTCTGAAAGCAGAGATCATGAAGAATAAAATGGTGGTAGTTTAATTTTTTTGTCCCGCAATCTTAGCATAAGCAATATATTACCCAGTTTTTGGCAAAATACAAAAGATGAGGTTGCACCGACGAGTAAAGATAGATACCCAACCTCTCAAACCTTACCCCAACATTTCCTATTCCTGATATGTTCCTGCTGTACCATGTACTTGTATGAGAAAATCTCCTGTTCCCTTTGTATTGCTTACTTTGTGTGAAATCCCTGGTGTTCCTGCCAGTCCCTCTGCTTTCCTATTAATAACTGGGGGGGTTGTATCGGTGGTACTTGAGGGGGGATGGCGGCGGTGGTACTGGAGGGGGGGTGATAGTGGTGGTACTGGAGGGGGGGTGGTGGCGGTGGTACTGGAAGGGGGTGATAGCGGTGGTACTGGAGGGGGGATGATAGCGGCGGTACTGGAGGGGGGTGATAGCGGTGGTAATGGAGGGGGTTATAGCGATAGTACTGGAGGGTGGGTGGTGGCGGTGGTACTGGAGGGGGGTGATAGCGGTGTTACTGGAGGGGGGGGGCGATAGCGGTGGTACTGGAGGGGGTGATAGCGGTGGTACTGGAGGGGATGGTAGCGGTGGTACTGGAGGGGGGATGGTAGCGGTGGTACTGGAGGGGGTGATAGCGATGGTACTGGAGGTTGGGTGGTGGCAGTGGTACTGGAGGGGGGTGGTAGCGTTTGTACTTGAGGGGGGGTGATAGTGGTGGTATTGGAGGGGGGTGATAGCGGTGGTACTGGAGGGGGTGGTGGCGGTGGTACTGGAGGGGGGTGATAGCGGTGGTACTGGAGGGGGGGGGGTGATAGCGGTGGTACTGGAGGGGGGTGATAGTGGTGGTACTGGAGATTGTGATAGCGGTGGTACTGGAGGGTGGGTGGTGGAGGTGGTACTGGAGGGGGGTGATAGCGGTGGTACTGGAGGGGGCGATAGCGGTGGTACTGGAGGGTGGGTGGTGGCGGTGATACTGGAGGAGGGGGTGATATCGGTGGTACTGAAGGGGGGGTGATATCGGTGGTACTGAAGGGGGAGTAATATCGGTGGTACTGGAGGGGGTGATAGCGGTGGTACTGGAGGGTGGGTGGTGGCAGTGGTACTGGATGGGGGGTGATAGCGGTGGTACTGGAGGGGGTGATAGCGCTGGTACTGGAGGGTGGGTGGTGGCGGTGATACTGGAGGAGGGGGTGATAGCGGTGGTACTGGAGGGGGGTGATAGCGGTGATACTGGAGGGGGTGATAGCGGTGGTACTGGAGGGGGGGTGGTGGCGGTGGTACAGGAGGGGGGGTGATAGCGGTGGTACTGGAGGGGGGTGATAGCGGTGGTACTGGAGGGGGGTGATAGCGGTGATACTGGAGGGGGTGATAGCGGTGGTACTGGAGTGTGGGTGGTGGCGGTGGTACTGGAGGGGGGTGATAGTGGTGGTACTGGAGGGGGTGATAGCGGTGGTACTGGAGGGGGGGTGGTGGCGGTGGTACAGGAGGGGGGGTGATAGCGATGGTACTGGAGGGGGGATGGTAGCAGGGGTACTGGAGGGTGGGTGGTGGTGGTGGTACTGTCCTATACAAAACAAAAAACTAACAGGCTCAAATACAAAGACACGAGCCACAGGGAAATAGCATTATAAAAGGGAAAAAAATCTTGTCAGGGGCGGATCCAGGGATCCCCCGAGTAAATAGTGCGCAGGCTGGCAATGCCTGGCTACATTCAGTTCCAATGGCTGGAAAACTAGCAGCTAGAGGATTATGGGACATGTAGTACCGGATACAAGCAGGCCCCAGGATGATTCCCTGAAAGGACTGCAGCCCCCAGCATGCCGAGCGGGAGGGGGAAGAGGAAGACGGGAGAAGAGGGACCATGAGACTGTTGGGGGGAGGGAGTCAGTGATTCTATTATTATCCTCCAAGGTAAGAACTTAACTCCAGGTGGGGGGAGTGAGGGGGATGGGGGGCAGCATGCAGGCTTCCATAGAGGTACAGGACCTTATCACTGGCTACATCCACCCTGTCCTTCCCTCCACCTGGCTGCTTCCACCCTGTCCTTCCCTCCACCTGGCTGCTTCCACCCTGTCCTCCCCTCCACCTGGCTGTATCTACCCTGTCCTCCCCTCCATCTGGCTGCTCCCACCTGTCCTTCCCTCCACCAGGCTGCATCTACCCTGTCCTCCCATCCATCTGGCTGAATTTACCCTGTCCTCCCCTCCACCTGGCTGCTCCCACCCTATCCTCCCCTCCACCTGGCTGAATCCACCCTTTCCTCCCCTCCACCTGGCTGCTCCCACCCTGTCCTCCCCTCCACCTGGCTGAATCCACCCTTTCCTCCCCTCCACCTGGCTGCTCCCACACTGTCCTCCCCTCCACCTGGCTGCTCCAACTCTGTCCTCCCCTCCACCTGGCTGCATCTACACTGTCCTCCCCTCCACCTTACTGCTCCCACACTGTCCTCCCCTCCACCTGGCTGCTCCAACTCTGTCCTCCCCTCCACCTGGCTGCATCTACCCTGTCCTCCCCTCCCCCTGGCTGCATCCACCCTTTCCTCCCCTCCAACTGGCAGCTCCCACTCTGTCCTCCCCTCCACCTGGCTGCAACCACCAATACGTTTTCAAGACACTGTGTATTTATATGTGTGTGTGTATATATAATTGCATTTTATAGTTGCCCCCCTCTACTTTTGTCCCTGTCACCCCATGTGACCCCCTAAATAGTAAAGCTGGAGATGCCACTGTCTCTCACCGCCCCCCTGCATCACTGCATTTCTGCATCTAAAAGAAGACTGCCATTACTGTGCAGGCCTCACTCCGGGACCACTGGGCACTCTGTCACTGGCCACTGGTAGTGACAATCTGAATCTAATAACAGGCGACGTAGCAAGTGACAAGCCCCATCTGAAGGCAGGTGACGGGGGCAAGTGACACACTCAGGGCTCCCACTGATTCTGCATTATGGTGAGTTGAACTATTTCATTTTATATTACAATGTAATAAGAGAAATAATGCGCTTCAATCATCCTGACACCATATTAACCATGGCGCCATGATGATTGAAGAGCCAACACCAGCCATTTCCCCTACAAATTGCCCGCAAAAATTTGGCAGTGCCCCTCCCGAGATTAAACCTTGGATCCGCCCCTGAATCAGGTCATGTACATTGCAAAGATCTCCCCCAACTGTTCCCGTATTCCCTCCATTTGGGAGACAGGAGTTCATTTAGAAGCTCTCCGAAGGGCCAAGTTCAACCATCAGAAACCACCTGACATTCACTTCAAAGCATTAAAAAAATATATTCCTAAATTTACTCAAAATTTGAACTTTTAAAGTTTCAAATCAGTTTAGGTTTGACCCAAATTCAAATCTCACCACTACGGGTCTTTCCAGGAAGCATTTGTGTGTTACATTTAGGAAAATGTTATGACAATTTAATCTCTGTTGTGTGCAAATGTAGATAACCCGCACTTTTTGAATACCACTGCATTAATGCAAAGCTATTAACAAAATCATAATCAATGATCCAAACCCCTTTTTTCTCAGACAATTTTAAGACCAAAATTGTAAAAATAAAAGTACATTTTTTTTGTAGTATTCATGTGTTTATGATATATTATTCAATATCAGCTCTGTACTCACCAGATTTTCCCACATTCAAAGCTGAAAAGCCAAAATACACTTTTTAGAAAATGTTATGTACAGTACATTAAAGAATATCGAATGCATTTCAATCATTTTTCATCCTTTAATTTTGAGTTAGAAATTATAAATTTTCTTTACAGCAAAAATGTTAGAATCACAATTTTCTTCGCTCACCAGAAGATCGTAATTGACGCTCTCCCTTATGTGACAAGCTATGGTTCGGAGAGGTCAGGTTAAGCAACCGGATTTAACGTTACCACTCCTCCAACATTTAGCCATCAATAGTCCATATATTCAATTTATCACCACCTTACACATTGATTGGACAAGTTCATTCAGATCCTTCTATGCATCCATCATAACCACCTTACCAAGACTTTTCTTTTATACCGTATGTCGCCTCAAGCCACCCCCAACACCACCACTTTTATTAACTTAATTCAATCAGTAACCAGACCGTTCCCATTCCTGCTTCTGCAGGTTCAGTCAACCAGCCATCATAACTGAACTATGTATCCACCAGATCCTCCTTTACTAAACTAAACACCTTCATTTAACTCCCTCATGGAGTGATCAGACCCTCTACCCACCCCGGGTAGATACAATTCTGGGATCTAATTGGATAGAGGATATAACTAAAGACAATATTTGAATCACATGAGACAAGGGGCACTCAGCAGTAGAACCAGGACATGTACCCCGGGACCCAACCCTAGCATTACCCTGACCTTTAACATTTTTCTCCTTAGAGATGACATCCAGCTATCATCATCGTTGACTCTTACAACTAAAACAAAGCTCTTCTGAAAATCACATTCCTGGTTGTGACTTATCTAGATTAATGTGAACCCTCCAGCCTGCATGACAAGACCATGAACACAGCTTACAATCTATGATAATAACAGCACAAGTCAAGAAATGCTCTGCTTAGATGCCTTCTGTAGCTCCTTTCTGTAATGTGCAATCCACCATTACTGAGAATGGATACTAATTAACAACTGTAACATGATGTACAGTATTTCTCATGGAACTAGACAGTTCATACAGTAGCCATTGAATGGTGAGTACGATGGAAGAAGAAGAAGAGGGGTCCTCCTACTTTTTCCACAACAGACAAAACTATAATAAGTGTGCTTTACATCGAGCCTCTAACAGGTTCCCATTAATGAGTTATTTTATGTTGCACACAATCTCAAAGTAAAGACACCGATACTTTGCTACTTACAATAAAAGAATAGAATACTAAGTATTAAATATAAAATAAAAATTCTACTTACATAGAAACACAATGGTGAGAAAGACATACATGGTATCCGAGACCTGAAAGTTGTGATGGTCTTCCCGAGAAGCAGAAGTTATGAGCGTCTTCTCACTTGATGAGTGTTATTTATGAACATTTCACCAGACTTAATACCAATTTTGTGAGAATGTAGAAAGAGGAATAATCTGTGATAGCCAATAAGATCTCAGTTCTGCCTTATCTGATATGATCTGCTAAACATAAAAACTCATATGACATTTTAGGGTGGGTACTGCTGGCCTTGTAATCAAATTTACTGGTCTAGCTGGATTACATGATAGTGAGGACATTTGTTTGGAGTCCAGTGTTGCCATTATGGCAAGGTATGGATTCCATTCCTATCTCACTGAATAGTAGACTCAGGTGACATCATTAGGCACTTCTCTGGGGTAAATGTGCCAATAAGAATTGTAAACTCAAGTTACACACAAGGGGCAATCTATTGGTGATGATGTAACAATAAGAATAGAACAAAAAATGTAACAATAAGAATAGAAACAGGTTGTGTTTTGGGGTAGATTTACCAATAAAAATTGTACATTTAGGATACAACCTATAGGCAATCCTTTGTGGTAGATTTACTGATAAGAATTGTAAACTTAGATTACTGGGGTAGATGTACAAATAGGAATAGAAACAAGCACCCTTTTGGGGGAGATATACTGATGAGAATAAATACTTAATAGTATTTCCCTTCACACATCTCCCAAATGCAAGTTAGGATTTTTACCGACTACTAATATAAAAAGGAGTTTTTACACTGGCCACCAATGTAAATGTGATTTACATTTACCACTAATGTAATAGGGGCATTGATAGTGACCACCAATGTTACATAGTTAATTAGTAGGTGAGGTTGAAAATAGACATCAAGTCCATCAAGTCCAACCTATGTGTGTTTAATTATTTGTCAGTGTTATTGATGTTAGGCATTTACATATCAATGCCTCCTCGAATTACATATTAATGCCTGTTATTTAAATGTAAATGCTGATATTGTCTGCACATGAGTCATCTGTACACTGCAATAGGGCAGAGCTGGACAGCACTTCACACTGAGATATCCAGACACAGCACGGGATTAAGTCTTCACAGGACAAGGGAATGTAAACCAGGGCAGTTGGGAAGTATGGGGCAGCTGATTCAGGCCCCACAACAATGACTGGGCCCAGGGCAGTGTCAGAAACCATGACTCAGACTGAGACAGAAGTACAGTTAAATCACACTTGTTTAATAATAAATAAAAAAGGTTAACAGAGTAAACGTAGTCAAAACATAGCAAAGAGTTCAGAAACCGGAACGTATAGTCAGACAAGCCAAAGTGTCAGGGATGAGCGTAGTAGAACAGCAAGCAGGATCTGGAGCCAGAAGGAATGTCAGCCAAGCAAGTCTTTAACAGGAACACAGGAGAGCGTCTCTTAGAGATGTGCCCAAGGTGAAGGCAGAGATCATCTGGACTGGACGGCTTAAGTAGGCAGGACTGATGAGCTGGAAATCATCAACCTGTGAGTCACTGTGGAGAGATACGAGCTGGCAATTAGCCGACAGCTGAGCAGCCAGCTTTGAGAAGGAAGGGCTGAGCCCAGCCCTGACAGGCAGCTGCCCCTTTTGCTTGCCTTAAAGACAGCCCTGCATGACTATACATCACTCTAATATCCTTCTCCCCACCTCAAGTAAACAACACGAGGCAACTTTTTCTTTGAACAAGAACTCAGTTTACTGGATTGATTTACAGAATACAGTTAAGGTTGCACTTTATTACAGAATAATTCCTTTACATAAATGATTTCACTTTACACTACATTTGACTGTACATTGATTTGGCTGTGCTGTTTCTATAGTGGTGCTGCCCATACCTTAAAATTAGGAAACTTCTGATATATAAAATCCATTTACATGGGTGCACAAAAACAGGTCACATTAAAGTGTGATGCTGCCGGTAGAACGGTTTACATAATGCACAGATCCTCACTGTATGATTCTGGTCTTCCACACCAAACTGCACCACCAGGCCGACTCCCCTTGTATATATAGGCCCTGAAGAAGGGAGGTGCCACACACATAGAGGGGAAGACATGTCATACAATTACATTAACCCTTGCATGCACCAAACAGAAACTTAAAAAATCATAATACAGTAACAGGCATAATATAATATAATGTAGGTACAAGGCTACAAGCTTTTTACAAAAAGAGGTAAGAAGATTGGAAAAACATGAAAATTAGCCTACAATCTTATCTGCTGGCTTAAAATAAGAATATAAAATGTTAACATATAATAATTCTACATTACCTAACCATTATTAAAACAAGGCAATAGGGTTGATTTACTAAAACTAGAAAGTTCAAAATCTGGAGCAGCTTCCCGTTTTTTTTTTTTACAGAGTTTAATTGAACAAGATGAAGTTTGAAGCTGATTGGCTACCATGAACAACTGCACCAGGTTTTGCACTCCCCAGTTTTAGTAAATCTGCCCCAATACATACAAAACCCACTTCCTATCCTCTTTCGTTTTCAGAACTTAGAATAAACAACGTGATCAGCAAAGTGTGACATTTGTGCTTTGGGTCTTTTCTCAGTTTTTATTTTAAGAAAACCACTTTATTTCCTTCCTGTTATTCTCTCCTCCATGTGTGATCTCAGTGACCACTTCTACTTTTGTATTCAGTCTATAAGCACATTAGTTTAATCACTCATTCTTTTTTCAGATTAATCAGATCAAGTTTTTTGTCAATAAAGTTTATTTTAAAAAGATGAAGTTCCTTGGAATTCAGCCAAGACCTTTTCCATGTTCACTTAGATGTTTCATTGAGGTCCTCAGATTTCTTGATGTTTTTCTTCTCTACCACTTGTTGTGAAAGTAGATGAAACATACGGCAGCAGATAATACAAATCCAGAGATCACCAGGCGTATAATATTCTGCACCGTGTAATCTGAAGAGAGAACCAGTGATGGAAGTTATGTGATTTATAGAAAATAAAAAAAAACGTTATTTGTGCAATTTTGAACTATTAAAAATTCTGAATGTATATGAAGGATCTGGATTAGCTTCCTTCTCATTGGACAGAAGCAATGATGTTGTTTAATTTTCCAGTAATATGTTCCAACATAGTCCAATAATAGGAGGACAGGTGACATGGGAAGCAATGAAACTGAACTGGGAGATAAGTGTGTCACTTGCTCAAGAGGAGCATAAATCACAAGACCGGCTGATCAAACTTACAAATCCATTTGTTGGCAAACCATTAAAAAGATGAATTTCAACATTATATTTAACTGAATTGTTTATTATGAAAAGCTTTTGCAATCATTTCTCTGCCCAGTATCTTCACATTATGGACCTCTCTTTTAGGACTCATTATTGACTCTGCCATGACGTAAAGGGAAATTAATTTGAGAGAGAGTCAATTAGGGTTCCATGTGGAATTAGTGCACCAATTATGGTTAGTCCATGTAGATGGAGTTCTTGTGGGAGTGCTAATTCTACTCCATGTGAGTTATTCCATGTGGAATTAGTGCCCCAATTAGGGTTCCAATGTTCATGAGGGACTCTGGCCATTAACACTTGGCCAGTATTGACTCCTTTGTGGCAGCGTTTTTACTATTTAGAGCTTTTGTAATAATTTTTCTGCCCAGTGTCCTTACCTTATGGAGGTAACAATTATTAGAGCCTGAACTATTACTGGGCTGGGATCAGTGGTTAAATTTAACTGTTGGTTAACAAAGAGAGTAGATACAAGTCCCCAACATCAGGGCCCTATTTGGACACAATGCTGCTGTAAGTCCATCTGAATGATGGAGACTAAGAAGGCCTTTATTGTCATGACATTCCTTTAGCAAACCCTACCCCTTGTATTGTTATTATTTCAGTATGAACTAATAAGTGATGAGCAAATCAGCTTGGGTTCAGTTCTCAAACAGTTCATGAATCTTGCTCAAAGTTCACAAGCCTGGAAGAAAACACTATTAAAGTGTATGGATGGGAGGCAAATCTTATTATTCTGGCCGTTTGTAGGGCTTTTTAGGAAGCTATTTTTAAACAGAAGGTATAGGAAGCTGGGCACTGCCATGGGGTCAGGTACCAATGGCAAAAATAAATAAAATTATAATATTTAATTTAAAAAAAATATCTCTGCCCACACAGAATTATCATCTCTCTCTAACAGCTCCAACATAAATAGACAATATGGCTGCCGTTGTGAGCCCACTCTTTTATAGACACAGAGGACTGAGCAATCTATTATTTTAAATAATTGGTTCTTATTTTCCTTATTTTTGGGGGTGAACCTGCAAACTTTTTGGCTTGTGATTCACAAACTTTGTAAACAAACCCATGGCAATGGTAAACTCGGGTCTCATTCCTAGAGCCAATGCTAGAATGTACTAATGAAGGCAGCACGGGGTCTGCTTTATATTCTCAACTGATTTTCAGCTTTAGATTCCACCAATGAGAAGATAGAATCTTTGTGTTCCCGGACTTGTGAAGAGACTTTTGATTTCTCTAAACTTCCCCACACCCCCTCTCTCCAACAGTTCTCTGACTGAAGGTAGACACAGATCTCTAGAGAAATCTAAAAGATGGAGAGGAAAGGAGAACAAGATAAGAAAAGAAAGACTAAGGGAAAGAGAATAAGGGATTGGAAAAAAGACTAAGGGAAAGAGAATAACAGAAGGGAATAAAGACTAAGGGAAAGAGAATAAGGGAAGGGAATGAAGACTAAGGGAAAGTGAATAAGGGAAAGGAAGAATGACTTCAAGAAAGAAAATAACGAAAGGGAATAATGACTAAGGGAAAGATAATAAGGGAAGGGAATAAAGAGTCATGGAAAGAAGATAAGGGAAGGGAATAAAGACTAAGTGAAAGAGTATAAGGGAGGGAAGAATGACAAAGGAAAGAGTATAAGGGAAGGGAATAATGAGTAAGGGAAAGAATGACTAAGGGAAAGAGAATATTGAAAAGGAAAAAGGGAATACTAATGTAAATTGAATAAGGATAAGAAGACAAAGGTAAAGTAAATAAAGGAAAAGAATAAAAAAAAGTAAAGATAATAATGTATCACAAATTCACAATGTGTAAATGTTGAGTCTTGGTGCTGCTCATCTTACCCTGCCACCCTAGGCTCCAGCCCACAAGTACCATTATAGTAAGCACAGCCTTTTTTCAGCCCTTAGCTAGGAACTCCCTTCTTCCCTGTGTACTGCATTTGTTTCTTTTTTACTGTTAAGTGAAGGGAATTTTAAGGAAGTGGGGGGCTTTAAGATCAAATTTTATTGCCACATGCAAACCCCCCCCCCCCCCCCCAAAAAAAAAGAAAAAATATATGACAGTCTGGAACAAACTACAATGGACTCTCTTCAGCATTGTCTTGGTGGGCGAACAATGCCTGTGGATCTTCTAAAGTCAGCAAGTTGTCAAACTATCTATACAGACTGGGTCTCAGGAGGTATTTATTTTCGATAAAGTGATATTTGAGACAGAACATGTACAGATCAGAGGCTAATTTAGTTCTTCAAGCTCACCATGTATCTGGATATGGATCTCATCACTCATCTTCCTCACAGTGTCAGATGCCGTCCTCACTTCACAGGTATATTTCCCAGAATCCTCCAGCTGAGATGACGGCACTCTGTATGTATCGGATACATTGTATCCCCGCACAGTCCGTCCATCTCTGTAGAAGGCAAAGTGCAGCTCTGTGCCGCCTCTGAGCGGATCCAGTCTGGTGTCACATCTCATCGTCATCTCATCTCCTTCTATTACCCTGGACGGGGTGACTTTTATTTCTGGAGGAGAGAAGAGCTCTGGAAGAGGAAATTGTTAGAAATTATAAATTATGGGAATACTTTATTTATTCTCTAATTTGATAATCACACAATTCTGTGCAATGGATGTAAAACAATTTCTATCCATGTTTGACCTGTTGTATCCACTACAATAATACACGTCATTAGAGGACCCAGTAAGGACAGCTTTGTCACAAGTCATTTATTCTATCTGTATGTATATCTGGATGGTGAGTGGTAAACCGAGACACGGGAGGAAGCCAACACAATCATACGAACTTCAATCGGTCAATCTACTGAATGATAACTGGGCTCAGAGCTCCAGTGCTGCAAGGGAGTCCCCCTGTATAAAGTATTAAAGTGGTTGTAAACCCTTCCATATACCCAGTGAAGGGACTGGTCTCAGGTGATACACAGAGATGAAAAAATCCTCCTACACAAGTTGTACCTGTTTATCTGCAATATTCTCTTCTTTACAGATGTTCAAAGTCCAGAATTCATAAAGCTTGTGGAGCTATCAAAAAGAAGTGGGGGGGGGGGGGAGCTGAAGATACATCAGTGAGGAGAGCTCTGAGAGCTGATTGGAGGGAAGGGACACACCCCCTTCACATAGGACCAGAGCTGAGGCTGTCACTCAGCATGGATCATCACATCATCACATGTTATACTTACCTGATCTGAATGTAATAATCTCTATCCTCCTCTTCTGGGGTCCCCTGCTGGCACTCTCGGCTCCTCCTCCCTTCTAAGTACCCCATAACAAGCTGTGTGCTATGGAGCGGTTCATGTGATTACACCCCCACTGTCCATAGACACACACCCCACTCCCTCCTCACTGAATTTCATTGGCTGCAGTAGGAGCCAATGGCTGCCTCTGTGTCCTGTGATTGGAGGAAGAGAGGAGAGAGGAGTGCTGGTGGGGTCAGTGCTGGATAGAGAGAGGTGACAGGTAAGTGTTTGGGGGAAGCACAGAAGGGAACGTTCTTTTACCTTAATGACCAGAATGGAAATCTTTAGTCTTTACAACCAATTTTCTTCTTTGTATTTCTGCAACAGAATCACTTCAAAGATCATATTTATTATGGGAGTTCCCCTTCCTCTGGATCTACTAATATTTCTAAGATTACAGTTTATATAGGACATTCATTTACCTTCCACAGGGATAAAGGATTCATCTGTCACATATGTACCATCATAACTTTGTATTTGTTTAGTACATTTGTAGAGTCCAGACTGACTCATCGTTATATTAGGAATATGGAATGTGGAGTCAGATTCTGAGGATTTTATCTCCTGATCATCCTTGTAGAATTTTGTGTTTATTGCATCATAAGATCTCTGATGATGACATCTCAGAGTCAGGGGGTCTCCTTCATAGATGGCAGATGGAGGTCTCTGCAGGAGGACATGATCTGAAATGTAATAAAATGATACTTTATGTTTTTCTATTCACACCCAACAATCTGTAATGATGGAGATGAGATGATGACTCACTTAGTGTAACATCTAGGAAGACGGGATCACTGATATCACCACCGGTGGTCCAGCACTGGTATTCTCCTCTATCCTTCACTACTGAAGATCTATAGATATGAAGTGTCTGTTGATCTCCAGGTATTGGTTGGTCATCTTTGTACCAGTGATAGGTCCGGGGCTCCTCTGGTACGGTAGACGGCACATCACATGTTAGAGTCACATTGTCAAAGATTAGTACGTTCCCCCAGTTGGGTGTGAAGGTCACCACAGATTTGATGGCCCCTCCTATAGAAGAAAAGAGATCACACAGAACACATAGAGAGCACAGTGTGCAGCAAAACACAGAGAGGTGAACACATCTTGTATGAGAAAAATACATTCTCTATAGAAATGGGAATGTTTCTAGTCCTGGGCACAGATATCTCTCTCTCTAGAGAGAGAGAGAGAGAGAGAGAGAGAGAGAGAGAGAGAGAGAGAGAGAGAGAGAGTGAGAGAGAGAGAGAGAGAGAGCTGGAGGTGTGCCTCTGACTGTCTTTGTAATTCCAGGAAGTGAACAGTTAAAATGGCTGCAACCAGACTTGGCGTGCGCTACCAGTGCAAATTTAGTTTTTTCCTCAGAACTGTAATGGAGTTCTGGGGGTTAATTGTACAGGTTTTACTTTGGCATCAGTCTGGCTGGGCTGTACTGAGGTTCCGCCTGGTCATAGGTGCAGCGAGGCTCCCATGACAAGCCGAGAACCAGGCCTGCTTGGACATCTTAGGTACCAATCTTTCCCAGAGCCAATCAGTGGGCGCGTCAAGGCCCCCCCTGGGGGTTATGGCCGCTACACTTACTTGCTCTGTGTAATGGTTTTGCACAAAGCAGTCCAGATCCTCCTCTTCTCAGGTCCCTCACAGGCACCCCTGGCCCCTCCCTCCTGCCAAGTGCCCCATAGCCCCCCTATGGGACACCTAAACATTTTTTTTTACCTTAATGCAAGGAATGCTTTAAGGTAAAACATGTTTAGACTTTACAACCACTTTAAAGAATAGGTTACCCTAACATTTCATATTCCTGATATGTGTCTGCTGTACCATGTACTTGTATGAGGGAGTCTCCTGTTCCCTTTGTATTGCTTTCTTTATGTGAAATCCCTGGTGATCCTGCCAGTCCCTCTGCTTTCCTATAACAAACTGACCACACTAAACAGGAAAGCACAGCATGGTCAGTTCCCTAGCTGGAAACCAGTGGCAGTTGGTGGTATTTTTTTTTGGGGGGGGGGGGGGGGCGACACAAACCATGCACTCGCAGCCACCCCCTGCGGTCGGTCATCCAGCCCCATCTAGGTCGCGGGCATCGCTTCCTCTGGGTGGAAAGCGGTGACTTCCACTGCGTCTCCTCCTCCTAATCAGCAGCCAATAGGATCGCTTCTCCTCTCACCCAATTGGGTGATGGGTCTCAGGACCCATTTCCTGATTAGCCGGGAGGTGAATCAGGAAGACAATAATGAATATTAATTTGCAAATATCACACGACACAGTGCTCTGAGCCCATCATTTTTTGAAGCCTATTAGAGCCTCAGGCTCCAATCATGTAATTCAAAAAAAAATTTAGAATAGGGGCTGGGCACATGGATTAGAGGGGCAGTGCCCCTGTACCCTGTATGGATGGGCCGCCACTGCTGGAAACTCAGCCTGCTCTGGGTTAGGGGGTGACGTCACATCTGGTTGAACACATGACGAGTCTCTGGAGAGGACGGCAGGGCGGTTTCTTTACACACATAGAGGATGATTGGGCCGGTTGTGCTGACTGTGGCTGCATACAGGCCGATCGAGCTGATGCTGGTCTGGGCACTTTAGAAATTCTATCAAATTTTAACTGAATTTAAGTTCAACCGAAATTAAAATCTCAGCACTATGGATCTTTCCAACAAGCATTTCTGTGATATATTCAAACAAAAGTTTAATTCCAATTGTGTGCAAATTTTGGCTAATTCGTGCCTTCACATAGATTACTCAGAAAACTTTAGGCTCACATGGATATTTTATATAGTATTAGTGATATTTATGGAATCGGTTTTAGTTCTGTACTCACCAGATTTTCCCATGTTTAAAGCTGAAAATAAAAATAAAAAATATTATGTACAGTACATGTCATTATGTGTTTCAGTAATTTTGTTCTCTTCCAACTTCAGTGAAAATGTATACAATTCTAACAAGAATATTGTTATGATCCCGATTTTCTCAAGTCAAAAGAACATTGGAACTTTCACTCTCTTCACAAATACACATGGAAAAACTAAAGCATGGTTTGGTGAGGTTGGATGAAGCAATCAGACTTTATGTAGCCACTCCACAATAGTGTAGGCATCAACTCCCCTCATATTCACCCCATAAGCCCCCTTATAACAGTGATCGGACATGTTAATTTAACCTTCAGATCCTTCCATTCTTCCATCGTAACCTTCTTACCAAAGGCTTGTCTTTTATGCCTTATGCATCCACCATCCAACCCACCACCATCACTTATATGAAGCTCTTTTTTTATCCCCGACTTCCTCTTCACCCTTGTTCAGTTCAAATCAAACAGCAATCAGACTTTGAATTATGTATTCACCATGTCCCTAAACCAGGCACCCTCATTCAGCTCCCTTATGGAGGGATTAGACCCCCACCCCTCAAAAGCTGTATAGGCTGAAGGGTGGAGATACAAGGCTGGGATCTACTGGGAAAGTATGACATGAGACAAGGGATACTCAGCAGAACAATGAGGACACATACCCCTGTGATTGGGAGCCTTCCAGCCTGTGTGACAAGACACAAGACCACGAACAGAGCTTACAATCAATACTTATAAAGCAGCACAGGTCAACAGATGCAGATATAATAAGTGTATCTTATGTAAAGCCTCCAACAGGTTCATAGAAATTAGTTGATTTGTGTATTCCACATAATCTCAAAGAAAAAAACATTACCAATACTCAGAAAATGTAAAGAATAAAAAACGTTCTACTTACACAGGAACACGATGGCGAGGAAGACAGACATGGTAGCCGGGACTTGGAAGTTGTGACAGTCTTTCTGAGAATCAGAAGTTTTTACCGTCTTCTCACTTCCTGAGTGTTGTTTATAGGCATTTTACCAGAATTAAAAAACATGTTGTGAAAACAAAGTACGTGGAATAACTATAGCCGATCAGATGTTGTTTCTGGCTTATTTGATATGATAGTCTAAACAAAACTCAATACATTTTAGGGTGGACAATGCTGGCTTTCTACCGGGTAGAGTTGAGCCGAACACCCCCTTGTTCGGTTCACACCAGAACTCCCGAACAGAGAAAAATTTCTGACACAAACAGCAAACCCTATTAAAGTCTATGGGGCACGAATTTGAAAAATGGGTATCAATGCAAATTTCTTATTTTTTTTAAAAGATCTTTTTTTCCGGATAAATTATTTTAGTGATGCTTGAAGTGCAACAATAATTCCTTTAAATATAGTGCCTGGAGGGGTCCCCTTAGTCTGCCTGTAAAGTGCCGCATCTGTACCGCGTATAGAACCTGCTGCAGCAAAAATGAAATCTCTAAAGATAAGGGTCTGGTATGGATTCTGGAGTGGGCTTATGTGTTTTTTTGTTTTAATTTGGCATAAGGTTCCCCTTAAAATCCATACCAGACTGAAGGGCCTGGTATGGACATTCAGGAAATGTCTTATAAATTCATGACTAGATGGTATAGAACCCCAGTAAAACTAGCACAAATATACCCAACAGCAGAGAACCAACGCTGGAGAGGATGCAAAGAAAAGGGAACCTTCCTCCATATTTGGTGGACATGTCCCAGGGTTAGAGTCTTCTGGGAGGAAATAGCCCCATGGATCAAGAAGATGTCAAAGGGCCAGGTAGAGTTAACACCAGAACACTTCTTGTTCCATGGATACAATAAGAACGTATAAAAAAAGCGTAACACCACATCTATTAAATGTGGCAAAGAGGATAATACCGAGACATTGGAAACAAATCGGAAGACCAATATTGGGAGAATGGAAAAGGGAGGTAGAGGATATGAGAGAGGCAGAAAGGTGGGTCTATAAGACCAGAAATAAACAGGATACATTTGAGAAAATATGGGAAGAATGAGGAAAGTATGCCCAAGAGATAGAAAAATAAATCATTAATAAAGAACAGGATTAGACTTTAAAGAGAAATCTGACACAGAGAAAAGAACAAGGAACATATCACAACCTAATTGGGGTTTTTATTTATTTGTTTTTCTTTCATATATATATGTATATATATATATATGTAAGCCAGGTTGCCTAAGTCAAAGGAACAATAGCTTGGCTCAGGCCCACCTGCTGTGAAGATGGCTCCAGGCTAAGAGAAACACTGCATCTAAATGGAGAATACAGTATGCTTCCTTTTCTGGTGTTCATTGGATGCAAAGCAAATGGGACTGGCAAGGGGGGGAGATTTGAATGAGTGAGAGTGTGTGTCTGAATGTTAGGGTCACACACACAGGAAGGACACCCTCTCTGTGTCTGTAGGCTGGTTGAGGAGCATGTCATGAAGATGTCTCTCTGCTAAGCGGCCAACTTTGAGGCCTACGTTAATGATGAGTTGAGGCCTAGCCACATGGACATTTCTCTTATCCCATCGAGAAGGACAGCCACAAGGAAGGATGCGTTAAGTAGATCATTATATTGTATTTTAACTGTATAGTATATCATTGTATTGTAGCCTTGCTGTATGTTATGTAATAGTGTAACCCCCTTTTAATACACGTTAGCTTTCTTATTTCCTTGGGAAATAAATAAGATTTGATTATTCTTAAGCCGTGTGTTTGGTGTCATAACTAAATGTATTATTGTGATACTAACAGTAGCATGCGCTCATAGTTTTAACAGATTGACTAATCTACAGAGACTAGACAAAGTACATAGATGAGATAATATCTAGATTGTAGTGGTATATCGTTTTCTACGATTATTATCGAATTCTACATTTGGCACCCCATAGATTTAGACAAGCAGAATATTGTTTTTTTTCTGCATAGGATTCACAAACCTAAGGCATTTTTCTTTGTTTTGAGTCTCAAACACAAATCCTCAAACATCCAGAACGGAAAATCGTCTCTAGTGTGGACAAGATTGGCGCTGGCTCGCAAATTCTGAAACCACGCTTGGATGGTCATGAAGATTCTGTGAAAGATCTCATCGGTGAAACGGACGCGTAGAACCTGGTGAGAGCTGTGGCTGATATATGTATGTATGTTAAATGTTTGTGCGTTTGGCCAGGTAACCAGTCACTGCGACTGGCGAGTAAAGGGATTGATCACCCTCGGGTTATATGATATAATCGGTAAATTTACAGGACAAACCACACAACACTGAGGAAAAAGTGGGAATATATATTTTTATTTTTATTTTTTTTAATATATTTTTATTTTTTTCAATTATTTTTTTACCCGCATGAGTGTGAAATAGCTCTCTGTTCCAATAGGAGTTCAATGTGGCCTGCAATTTAAGAGAGGACAGCATTAAGAGTGTCTTTTCTGGAAAAGTTCGTAGTTTAAACGGATTTTTGTATTTTTATTTTTTTTTGGTTTTGTTTGTTGGTCTTCTGTGTGGAACTACAGGTGAAAAACTAGACTTTGAACAGCTTTTATCTGAGTATCTGTGGGGGGTTGTTTATCTGTTTGTTCATCTGTGTGTGTATTGTCTAAACAACTGTTCAGTGTAGCTAGTTGCAGATTAGCATATCAATGGATATCCTTGAAGAGTTTCTTAAAAAAAATGCTTGTATTTAATTCGATGGTGCATCGCAGGGCGCTTTAACACACCAGTTTAGCAACTTGTTGAAACAATGCAATACTCATAATGATGCCATAACGTTTAAAAAAAATGCAAAAAAAGGCAGGAAACAGAGGTTAGCAAATTTGGTGTGTATGCTTCTTAGAATGAAGCATATTTCTGAGCAGAAGGAATTAGAATGGTTTGCTGAAAGAAAGCAATTCATGCAGCAGCTACAAAATATAACAAAAGATATATTAATTAGGGTTGAAAATGCAGATGCACAAGCGCGTAGGCAGATTGAACAATTAGTGACGGAAAAAGGCGAATTTGAACAGAGATTACATGAATTAGGGAAAACGTGTGAGTTCAGAGAAGGTTGCATTACCTATTTGAATAGAAGGGAAGCTGAAAATTTGCAGGTTATCACACTGCTTAAGGAGGAATTACAGGGTGCACAGGCAGCCATAAGGGATTTATCCTCCAAACATACAATACCCGAAGGTGCAATGGCGAAGGTACCCTCCGCACATGCTCAGTGTACAAAAATAGAGGTGGAATATAAACAAAACCCGTATGCTATTGTTGCTGCAAATCATATTACTATGATGGGAATCAATGTTGGAGACGTAAATACAAACGTGATAACTGCGCTTGAAATTGATTCAGGAGTTGAAATGGAAACTTCTGATGACTCCTCAGACGATGAAAGTGTAAAATTTTAATGCGGCATATTTAACTATGAGAGCGTTCCTCCACAAACAACACCCCTGTGAAGCTGGGACCCCCAGAAAACAGTAACTCAGGAAGCCTTAAGGTAACATAGAGATTGCCACCCCTATACCCTAATTATACATTATAGATCTTCATCATATACACTAGGATATTTATTTGGGGGCGCATCTAGGGATAAACCACTCATGCAAATATAGCACTAAGTTGGCAATAGTACTCTCTCTGTATTATTGTACAATTGTCAGTGACGCCACCAATAGTCTTTCTCGCAAGCCGGGATGGGGGAATGTATACAATCATGTGTATTAGCTCACACATGATTGCACACAGCATGTCACATGACTTGTTCACCACTCATGTGACTAGCTCCCTTATCACTATAAATTAGTTTGAGATGGGCTGTGTAGCCATACCCATGAATAAGTCCTAGCGACGAAACATGTCGGGAACGAGGCTACAGAGCAAGTAAAGATTGTACTTATATATAACGCCACTTTGTTTTATAACCATACTACCACCAGGGTCTTACTCTTGGTCCGCCGAGACCGCAGCATATACTTTTATATCAGCATTGTGTGGTTTGCCGTGTTTTGGATTGGAGGCTTGATTTTAACCTTTGAAATGTGAGTGTGACCATTGAAGTGCTTTGTGAACAGTGAATACATTTTATCATACTTTTTCACACTATGTGGAGTGTTTTATTCATTGTTTTGCATATGGAATCGCATTGAGAGTTAAACGGATTGAGCAAGCTGTCCTATACTAACCCCTGAAGTGGGTAAAACACGTTGCTGCCAAACACGAGAGTGTGAGGCCTTGTGAGCTGGTGAGTGGGCCTTTCAGAGGGAGTGTGATCACAAACACGTGGTGTGGTGGCAGATTCAAGTCAGTTAGAAGACTCAAGCTTGAAACTTTGTTTGAAGACACTTGGAAAATCACCTATTTATTTATTTATTTACAGTCTGGACTTTATATGTTTATGAACTTTTTCACTTGTCACTAAGAGAAATAGATACACTGCTGCTATTAAGTTATACGTTGAGTCAATTATACACCACTATTTTTGCACTTTGATATTTATATAGCACTGTTTATATATTTGCACAGTATGTATTCATTTGCATAGTATATATTCACTATTTTTTACACTAGCGCTACTGATTTACCCTATTTATGTTGCATTTTTAGGTTGAATTGCAAAGTCTGTTCATTCCAATCACAGTAATATTATCCAGCAATGTGAATTTCCAGCACAAGATGTTAAAAAAAGGGCCTATGCAGGGAAACCAGAGCTAAAATGTTGTTTGTGTAAAAGGGGAGGTCACATCGCAAAGTATTGTTGGGCGAATAACGATATCAAAAAAAGATCATACCTGAAAACGACCCCAAGGCAGTATGAATGTTATTCGGCCAGGTGGGGTAGCAATCCAAAGCATGGAGCCCATAGTAAGCAAACCCAGTTCCCCGTTAAGACCCAATTACGGAGTCTACAAACTGAAAAGCAATATGTAGGACAGTTGCATAAAATCAAAATGGAGGTAGCCGCATGGTTATTCAAACATAGCACTGGGGGAAGCAATGCTAGCAGCACTTAGTCAGCTGCAAGTATGTTAAAAATACTCTGATCAAAGTTTCCTTCCTATGAATAATAATTTTTGTTTTTTGGAAAAAAAAAACATTTTTTTTTGTTTTTGGGTATTGGCTTAGTCAGCTATTTTATTGTTGTTTTGTTCAGGTGTAAAAAGCTCCAAAAGGTTTAGGCTATGTCTACCTGAAAGGGGATTAATGCATACATCTTAAAGATAAAGATAAATGCATTGTTTTTTTTAGTGTTTTAATTTTAGAATTTTTGAGAAACAACATTGACGTCTGTTTTGAATGTTTTGACCATACCATGGGGATCCATTTTAGAGTGGGTTCTGCCTAAAGAGGTCATGGTTGTTTTTTATAGTTTGGTCAAAATTGCAGAAGCCAGGAATACTAAGTTCCTGGGTTCAAAGGAGGGAAATAGGAGTAAATATAGTAAGCGAGCAGATATTATGGATAAGAATTTGATTCTGCTCTTGTTTTCAATTCCAGAATCCTGGTGGAGCGAGATTGGAAAGGTTCTGGAAAATGGATGACAGATGATCATCTGGTTGGCAGTTTGTCTGTGCCATACCACGCCCCAAATTTATTCAACTAAATATCAGGAGAGACGGGACAAACAAAAAGATTCACTTTAACACTTTTTCTTTTCCTACGGACGATCTGGTGCTAAATCTGAAAGACTGTGCCTATCAATAAGACTTGAAACATTTTTTTTTTTTGCTGGACTCTCTCCTGATGAATGCAAACGTGTTATTAATATACGTACAATGGGTTGGAGGTTGGGGGAAGGAATATAACACATCCAATCCATCAGAACATGAAAATGTAAAATATATAAGTTTATTTTTTGTTGGAGGGAGGAGTTGAAATAAGAAAAGTTGTGTAATGTATGACATGTATTGACGTAACGGAATTTATATGGTGCAGGTACCCAGGAGGCGGGCACTTATGCATAATTAGGTGTCTGTTGGCCAGACTAGAGGGTGCCAGGTGACACATCAATGGGGTGAACATTTCCTTGTATGGGGGAGATACGCCTGGTTGAGGTCTCACCTGAGAAGTTGAAACCTTGCACAGGGAATGCCAGTGTATACACACAGGAGCATGCTCCGATAGATAAAGGGAACAAACGCTGACTACCAGAGTACAGTATGCCTTCACCACATGGCGCTGCAACATCTCACAGTGGTTGATAAAACCTATTACCCTATATTTGCTGAGAACCCGCTGAATCAAGTGCGGTCATTGTAGAAATGACTTACTCCCAGAGAGGTGCGGACACAGATTAAGGTGCATGCAGGATGCTTATCTCTAAAGAGTAACCACAAGAGGAGGCATGTATTCAGCACTATATTGGGGGGAATAGGCGCTGGGAGGGGTGTTGTTAATGGAGTAGACATCGGTATCCTGAGGAACAAACTCTCAGCCATAGCTATGAGCGGGACTTTGTTACTCAGAGAGATTGGTGGCATCCTTAATAACATTCACAAAATACCCAGGGTAAATTAGCTCCAGATTTGGTGAACCATGTTGAGAGGTTGGTGGAGGGTGTGAGGGTACAGGATAGAAATCGGTCATGGGCTCTGGCGTACACGCAGTGGCGGGCGGAAGTGTCAACCAGCATCAAGTTGATTGGGCAATCTCTGTTTAAAGAGCAGTGGCCTGATGAGTTAGCATCACAGCTCAGTAAGACTCTGCCACAACACGTCGCTTACACTAATCCAAAATGGTGGTCGAATGCCTGGATGGGCTGTACCAGTTTGGATGGTGAAAGGTGTTAGGCTGTATGATCCCATATACAGAAGTGCAGACTTGGTCTGTATATTTGGTGGCATCAATGGGCTTACTGATTGGGGATTCTATCTTGTTGCATTTGAGGCTAAATCACCCACGTGATCAGAGGAGATGGAAGCAGGTTGATACTTCCCTCGGTCGGAAGCATGACCATGATGTCCTTTGTATGCCAGGTCAATACATCATGGGGGTGAACGTAAAAATGTTGGGAAGTTATTTCAGGGATCCTTGCTGGGGAGGAAGCACCTGTGTGTCATTTGGGACATAGACAAGTTTGTTTCTTTGTCCTAAAGAATACAGATGTAGCGCTAGTCATAAAACTGGAAGGTTCCTTGAACCTAACCATAGGTAGAGGTGCATGGTATACCCTGGGCATGGTCTCTGAAATCCAGGCACAGGGATGGAATTGTGTGTTTTATTTTGTCATTTTTGCAAATTTATATGTGTGATTAGACTCGATATTTATATAGAAGGGTCTCCCATTTGTCTATGCAAGCTGAGGGACGAATTGACGGTAGGGTCTCTGTGTACAAATTAGAGACCTTGCTGCCAAGTCAGAGCCCTGCAATACTGCTGTGAGCAAGCCTGCCTAATCCCGATCCATATTTACAGTAAAGGGTTATAGGGTTGGGAGCGGGGTGCGTAAAGGGATGGGATACAGATATAAGTATATAGTATGGTAAAAAGTTGATTTATATTATTGTATAGTGTGACCTATGCGTATGGTAGGTTAATAATAAGGGTGAATAAGGCCCTCCTCGAGACTTATCTAAATAATAGATCGGTATTTGAGAGCTGTTTGATATGTTGCTCTGAATGTGTACTGGTGAATGGTGAATGAATGGACACGCCTGGCCTGTACTGCATCCGTCCTGAAGATACCGGAAAGGAGAAGATACCAAAGATACATAATAGTGACATGGAAGCTGTCGCTGAAGAAGGATGTGTCACTCAGTGGCAAAGCTGCACATGTTGGGAAGCATAACACGGTAAGACCATTATGGACTGTTCCATAGGAGCTGTTGCTGCGCAGGTTGAAAACCACAACGCGTTAAGAAAGTCAAGGACTGTTCTATGGGTACAGGTTTGGAAACGCATGTCAGGGACAAAACAGTTATGGACTGTTCAATAGGAGCCGTGTCTGAAGAAGGGTGGTATGCGACTTTTAGTCGTAAAGCGGCATATGTTGGATTCAACATGAGCTCATGTCATGCTTCTGCGATTCACTTCCTGGCTGCTGTAAGCCAGGTTGCTTAAGTCAAAGGAACAATAGCTTGGCTCAGGCCCACCTGCTGTGAAGACGGCTCCAGGCTAAGAGAAACACTGCATCTAAATGGAGAATACAGTATGCTTCCTTTTCTGGTGTTCATTGGATGCAAAGCAAATGGGACTGGCAAGGGGGGAGATTTGAATGAGTGGGCGTGTGTGTCTGAATGTTAGGGTCGCACACACAGGAAGGACACCCTCTCTGTGTCTGTAGGCTGGTTGAGGAGCATGTCATGAAGATGTCTCTCTGCTAAGCGGCCATCTTTGAGGCCTACGTTAATGATGAGTTGAGGCCTAGCCACATGGACATTTCTCTTATCCCATCGAGAAGGACAGCCACAAAGAAGGATGTGTTAAGTAGATCATTATATTGTATTTTAGCTGTATAGTATATCATTGTATTGTAGCCTTGCTGTATGTTATGTAATTGTGTAACCCCCTTTTAATTCACGTTAGCTTTCTTATTTCCTTGGGAAATAAATAAGATTTGATTATTCTTAAGCCGTGTGTTTGGTGTCATAACTAAATGTATTATTGTGATACTAACAGTAGCATGCGCTCATAGTTTTAACAGACTGACTAATCTACAGAGACTAGACAAAGTACATAGATGAGATAATATCTAGATTGTAGTGGTATATAATTTTCTACAATTATTAGCAAATTCTACAATGGTAGTAATGGAGAGAGGCTCCTCCCATGGCAGCATCCGGCCTCACCCTTCTTCGCTTCACGAAAGGGAAAGGGAAGGAAGGGGAAAAAAAATCACCTCTTTTTTTTTTATTTTTTTATTTTTGTCATAGAGAAGGTGAATCTCACTAATATCACAAAATATAACACCTTTTTTTTTTTTTTGGAACATAAGCAAAGATACACACAAATTATTGGAAAGGAAAGAAAGAAGTAAGGAAGAAGATGAGGGGGGAAATAATGAACATAAAATATAATAAATGGAGGTTGTAAATAGGCTCACAAACACATAAAGTAATCCATATAGATGACACAAATAAAATAGGTCACAAATAAGACACTAGAAGGGAGGGGGGGAACGGATGAGCGAAGCTGGGGGAGCCAATCTCCAAAGATAAGAAAATTGTAAATTATTCTTGGTCCTCTTTATAATGTAATAAGGGAAAAAATGTTTAATAAAGTTTGAATTAAAAAAAAAAAATCCCCCTGGTGTGTATCTTTATGGCAATGCAAGGTTGTGTTAGCAATTTTATTATCTCCTGTGCACTTGAGCCAGAGTATCTCAGGTCAAGTTGGCATGATGGCTGAACCTGGAAGATAACCAGGTGAAGATGTCAACTTCAGCAATGGAGGACCAAGAGAGATTGTGGACCTTGTATTGATGGAGGGGCCACCTTGGCAGTATGCCTATTATATGCTTTGCCTACACCACCAAAGTCTCTGTGTAGCAATGATGTGTTTCATCAAACAGTACTAGACCCGCTTTGCCTTGCAGAAGCTGGATCTCCAAAATACTCAAATTTATTAATTGTCAGAAAAAGGCCTATTTTTCTCTTGTCTTTGACTGAATTGAATGCATTGAATGCCAAAAGACCTAAATTCAGAGATACAAATGACAAGAAGGCAAAAACAAAAAAGAAAGGTGATAATATGGGGAAAATGGGGTAAGAGTTCACAATAGAAAGTCCATAGATATAAAATAAGGTCCACATGAAGAGAAGCTCACTGTTGTGGCAGCTCAGTCTGCGAGTAAGAAGCCGCTCTGTGAGGGTACAAGGAGGAAGAGACAAATGCCAACCAATTGTAGCAATAAAGTTACAAGAATATCACTCACAAAAAGAGTAAAATCTCAAGCATGTAGCTCTGTATAAAAGGGTCCTTGCCGTCACTAAACCATGTCTCAGGCCTGAAGAAGGAGCTCCGCAAACGCGTTGCCACGTCTTTGCATCATGTCCGGTTGTGATGTCACATCTGCCAGGCTCTTTGTTCCATGCATCCAGGAGGCCTTGAGAGCCTCCAACGCTTCTAACAGCTTGGACCGCAGCCCTCGAACCCCAGATGGATGTAGCCTGGGTTTAGTGACGGTAAGGACCCTTTTGTACAACGCTACATGCTTGAGATTTTACTCTTTTTGAGTTAAGTTGAGTGGAATCTTAATATAGCACAGTCTTACCCTGAAAGGTCCCGACACGCATTTTTGTGAGCGATATTCTTTTGCCTTTATTAAAGTAACTTTATTGCTACACTTAGTTGCCACAAACCACAGGTAGGCTTCTAAAAATTAGAGCTAAAGCCCTCAGGTATGGACATTGACATTGACTAGTGGCAGCACAGTTTACTGACAGCATCAACAAGTCCAAATACAAAGACACAAGCGACAGCAAATTGTCCTTATAAATATGTAAACATTCTATCAATTTTGAGCTTTGGAAATTTCAGATGAACTTAAGTTTGATCTGAATTCAAATCGAAGCACTCTGGCCTTTCCCCATAAGCATTTCTGTGATACATTCAATTAAATATTTTATCTAAATTATGTGCAAAATGTAGCTAACCCGTACAATATTAACCCACACTGTTTTTGTATAGACCTTTACAGCTGCATTAAAGCAAAGCTATTGGCAAAATAATAATTAATGACCCAAACTCCTTTCTCAGAAAACTTTAAGATCACATTTTTTATATTATTATTACATTTATAGCATATTATCCAGTATCAGCTCTGTACTGACCAGATTTTACCACGTTCAAAGCTGAAAAGCCAGAAAGCACTTATTAGAAACTATCATGTACAGTAAATGTCATTAAAACATATCTATTTTCTTTATAAGAGGGATGTTTTTAGGATCCCAATTTTCTCAGGTCACCAGAAGATTGGACCTGTGACTCTCACTTAATGTAGGTAAAAGCAAACATGGAAAAACAAAACCTATGGCTTCAGGATACTGGATTGAAGCATCAGACCATTGTGATCAGCACTCTCCCATTGTGTAAGCATCAACTGTCCTTATAGTCATCCTAAAAGCCCCCTTACACAATAATTAGACATGTTCATTTGCCCATCATTCTTCTATGCATCCATCATAACCCTTTACCAAGCTTCTTCTATTATGCTTCATGCAACCTCCAGCCAAACCACCACCACCTCCTTTATGAAGCTTATTTCAATCAGCAGCTAGACCTTTCCCCACCCTCCTTATGCAGTTCCAGTCACCAGACTCTACTATGTATGTTAGCCATAAGCCTCTGAAATATGCATCCACCAGAATCCCCCTTTACTTAGATACCTCATATAGTGACTCCAAAATTCCCCATGAGCTGCATGCTGTTAGTCGAAGGGTGGAATTACAATTCTGGGATATACTGTGAAAGAGGATATAACTTAAAACAATATCTTAATGATGTGAGACAAGGGGCACTCAGCAGTAGACCCAGGACACATACCCCGGTACCCAACCCTACATTGCCCCAGACTTTAACCACATTTTTCTTCCTAGATATGACATTCAGCTGCCTTCATCATTGACTTTGGCAATTCAAATTAAACTCTTCTGAAAATCACAAATGTTGTTCTGACTTATCTAGGTAAATAGGAACCTTCCAGCCTGTGTGACAAGACCACAAAATAGCTTACAATCAATACTCATAAAACAGCACTAGTCAGATGCTCCTCTCTGGGATGTGTAATCCACCAGCAATGAGCAGATTATGTTAAACAATTGTGACATAACGTACTTCTAATGGAACAAGACAGTTGGTACTTAGCATCCTTAGTGGATATGATAGAAGCAAGGAAAGAAGAAGAAGAAGAAGGAGAAGGAAAAGGAGAAGGAGAAAAAAGCATAAGAAGAAGAGGGGTCATCATACTTTGTCTACAACAGATGTAAATAGAACGAGTGTGTTTTACATCGAGCCTCCAACAGGTTCATATTAATGAGTTGTTTTTTGTGTTTCACACAATTTCAAAGGAAAGACACTCAAGTCGATATAAAAACGTTTCTACTTACACAGAAATACGATGGTGAGGAAGATGGACATGGTAGCCGGGACCTTGAAGTTATGACTGTCTCACTAAGAAGCAGAAGTTATGAACATCTTCTAACTTCCTGAGTTTTATGTATAGACATTTCACCAGAATTAAAACTGATGTTGTTAGATTGTAGAAAGAGGAATAATCTGTGATTGCAATCATATCTCCGATCAGTGTAGCCAGTTCTGATACAAGTGCCTTGTCATGTATGAAAGCCTCAAGAAAATTCAGATGACATTTTAGGGTGGACACTGTTGGCCTTTTAACTTGGGTTGCTCGCTAGTCTAGCTGGAATATACAATATTGAGGAAACTTGCGTAGAGTCCAGTTTTAGCTATCAGTGATACATGCAAGAGTCATCGCTCCAAGTATCCACTTCTGCAACTCCAACTGAGTACTAGGCTAAGGTGCCCCTCCTCCCCTCGGGAAGGTAATACTTACTTATAAACTTACTCCACATACAGGGAAATAAATCAAGACGTTGACTCCTTCCATATCTGGCAGCTCCCTCTGAGGTTTCAGTCAGACAAATTAAGCTTTAAAGCAGGCTCCAGAGGACTCCAACATAGAAACCTTGCAACTAATGCCCCGTACACATGAATGGATTTTCCGTCGGAAAAATCTTGGATGGATTTTCCGTCGGAAAAATCTTGGATGGATTTTCCGTCGGAAAAATCTTGGATGGATTTTCCGTCGGAAAAATCTTGGATGGATTTTCCGTCGGAAAAATCTTGGATGGATTTTCCGTCGGAAAAATCTTGGATGGATTTTCCGTCGGAAAAATCTTGGATGGATTTTCCGTCGGAAAAAACTTGATGGATTTTCCGTCGGAAAAATCTTGGATGGTTTTTCCGACGGAATTCCGCTCAAGCTTAGCTTGCCTACACACGGTCACACAAAAGTTCGCTGAACTTTCTACTGCCAAGAACGCGGTGACGTACAACACTACGACGAGCCGAGAAAAAGAAGTTCAATGCTTCCGAGCATGCGTCAAATTGTTTCCGAGCATTTTTGCTCGTCGGAATTGCTACAGATGATCGGAATTTTTTCCAACCGAAAAATTGAGAACCTGCTCTCAGTCTTTTGCTGGCTGGAATTCAGCCAGCAAAAGTCCGATGGAGCGTACACACGGTCGCATTTTCCAACCAAAAGCTCTCATCGGTCTTTTGCTGGCCGGATTTCGTAAGTATGCGGCATAAGTGGGGTGCATGGCGCACAAAGCTACCCCTCACTGCCAAAACCTCCATAACCTGCCACCGCCAACGCTTCCTCTGCCAGTTGGCTTCTTTTCCTTCTTGTTGCATTCTTCTTACACCATTAAAAGGATTTTACCGTTCACTCTTTTACTTTTTAACCCAGAGGAATAGGAAATAACAATAAAAATTGACTAATCATCTAAAGAGACAGCACAGCAGCTTTGAAGTAAATTTTTGCTTGATTGAAACCTAAGGCGGAGCTGTTAGATATGGGAGGAGTCAATAATGTGATTTATTTCCCTGTATTTGGAGTAAGTTTAAGATCCTGCTTATTACCGAGGTTATGGCAGTAGCTTTCTGCCCTAACCCCAGTATAATGTTTTACTATGGCCGGTTCTCCATCAGATTAAAGTGGTCCCACGTGTTGATTCACTGCAGGATCACTTTTATAAGCGGCCTGAGGGCCCCCCCCCCCCCCACTGCTTCCTAGTTCCCGGGCTTTCATAACCCATCGGTAAAGCCCAGGAGCAAAACGATGCGGACGGTTGCTAGGCAGGAAGTCAAGTGAGGCCAAGATGGCTGTCACGTGTCTCTATGCCCTTGGAGGACCGCAGCGACCTCTGATGTCACTTCTCAGGCCATACTAAATGATTCTTTTTCTAAATGCAGAAAAATAAACTTTCTTTTTTTTTTCTAATAAAGGTGAATAAGACAACTGGGGTCTTTTTAACCCCAGATCTCTCAATAAAGAGGACCTGTAATACTTATTTCTATTACAAGGGATGTTTATATTGACCAAAAAATAAATAAAGGGACAGTGAAATAATAAAAAATTTAATAAAAATAAATAACAAATAAAAAAGTAAAGCGCCTCATACGTAAGTCGCACACATATTTAAACGTTCCAATCACACATGTAAAGGGAACCAACATGAACATTAGAGCGATAGCAATAATTCTAGCATTAGACCTCCTCTGTAACTGTAAACTGGTAACCTGTATAAAAAAAAAAATGAAAGCCTAGCCTATGGAGATTTCTAAGTACACAGTTTGTCGCCATTCCACAAGCATGCGCAATTTTAAAGCGTGACATGTTAGGTATCTATTTACTCAGCGTAACATCATATTTCACATCATATATATATATATATATATATATATATATATATATATATATATATATATATATATATATATATATATATATATATATATATATATATATATATATATATATATATTTTATATATATATATATTTTATATATATATATATATATATATATATATATATATATATAGATATATAGATAGATAGATAGATAGATCATTTATATATATATATATATATTTTTTTATATATATATATATATATATTATTTTTATATATATATATATATATATATATATATATATATATATATATAATGCTTCGGTTCTAAGTAATTTTCTAGCAAAATACTAGTTTGAACTTATAAACAAAAAGTTCCAGAAGAGGCTTGGTCTTCAAGTGGTTAAATCAATTAATCATATGCAAGCATGGATTATAATTACGGATGAGCCGAACACCCCCCCCCCCGGTTCGGTTCGCACCAGAACTTGCGAACAGGCAAAAAATTTGGACGAACACCAAAAAAAAACTAAAAAGGGCCTGGTATGGATTTTGGGGGGACCCCCACACAATTTTAAAAAAAAAAGGGTTTGGGGTTCCTCTTAATATTCATACCAGACAATACCATACAAGGGCCTGTGAATGGACTTGGGGGGGATCCCATGCTTTTTTTTTTCAATGAGTTTTATCTATATTGCCGAGACCCGACAATTCATTACAGCGGCGATCAGTTTTAAATAACTTTTTTTCCTTTAGAAAAGTAATTTTGCTGCGGTACTGTTCTAAACACGGGAAAACTGCGCCACTTTACAGGCATACTATAGACACCCCCCAGGCACAATATTTAAAGGAATATTTCATTTTTATTGTTTCACTTTAAGCATTATTAAAATCACTGCTACCGAAAAAACTTTGGTTTTTAAAACTTTTTTTTCATTGATTCATGTCCTCTGGGGCAGGACCCAGGTCCCCAAACACTTTTTATGACAATAACTTGCATATAAGCCTTTAAAATGAGCACTTTTGGTTTTTCATGTTATTGTCACATAGACTTTAACGGGGTTCCGCGGCTTTTGAATTTGCCATGAACACTGCGTAATGTTTGCTGTTCGCCAAACATCCGCATAACCAAAGTTCGGCCCAAACTTATGCTCAGGCCTTATTATCCCTAATTATAATCCATGGCTAATAAATGTGCAGCGAGGTGCCGGGCCCTTTTAGGCCTAATGGTGACCTCCAGAGTTAGAGACAGCCGACATCCTTCTGTGTAGAGTGGGTTACAAAGCATGGTGGGTGTAATGTAAGGTGGATTGATGGGCGCCAGACACTTCTTGATTGCAAAGAGATTTATTGTCTCTTAACCACTTGCCTACCAGGTACGAACACCCCCTTCCTGACCAAGCCATTTTTCAGCTTTCAGCGCTATCGCACTTTGAATGACAATAGCGCGGTCATGCAACGATGTACCCAAGTAAAATTTTTATAATTTTTTCCCCATAAATAGAGCTTTATTTTGGTGGTATTTGATCACCTCTGCGGTTTTTATTTCTTGCGCTATAAACAAATTAAGAGGGACAAGTTTGAAAAAACACAATATTTTTTACTTTTTATTATAATAAATAACCAATTTATTTTTTTTTTAAACACATTTTTTCCTCAGTTTAGGCCGATACGTATTCTTCTACATATTTTTGGTAAAAAAAAATCGCAATAAGCGTCTATTGATTGGTTTGCGCAAAAGTTACAGCGTCTACAAAATAGGGGATAGATTTATAGCATCTTTATTATTATTTTTTTTTTTACTAGTAATGGCGGCGATTTGCGATTTTTATCGTGACTGCGACATTGCAGCGGACATATCGGACACTTTTGACACATTTTTGGGACCATTCACATTTATACAGCGATCCGTGCTATAAAAATGCATTGATTACTGTATAAATGTGACTGGCAGGGAAGGGGTTAACACTAGGGGGCACTGCAGGGGTTAATATGTTCCCTATGTAAGTGATTCTAACTGTGGGGGGAGGGGACTGACTGGGGGAGGGGACCGATCTGTGTCCCTATGTACAAGGGACACACCATCGGTCTCCTCTCCTCTGACAGGACGTGGATCTGAGTGTTTACACACACAGATCCACGTCCTGCTCAGTTACCGGGCAATCGCGGGTGCCTGGCGGACATCGCGGCCGCCGGGCACGCGCATCAGGTCCCCAGCTACGCGGCGGGCACGCGCCTCCCGCCGCGCGCGCGTGCCCCCTAGTGCCCAAAATGTGAGCCGCCACAAGAGCTGCACCGCTCCGCCGTCATTTGACAGTGGGCGGTCAGCTACAGGTTAAGCAGAACTGTGGGAGAGAGGGTTGGAGCCAGGACACCCTTAAGTAGATGCAATGGTAATTGGCAGACTCCGAGACTTCTATAGGTAGACAGCCATGCAGGGAAAGGCATCCAGCAAGACACCACATCTGCATAAGTAGGACCGATGTCTCTTATGCCGCGTACACATGACCGGTTTTCCCGTCGGAATAAACTCTGAAGGTTTTTCAGACGGAGTTCCGACGGAGTTCCGACGGAGTTCCGACGGAGTTCCGACGGAGTTCCACTGAAACTGTCTTGCCTACACAGGCGGTGACGTACAACACGTATGACGGGACTGGAAAAAGGAAGTTCAATAGCCAGTAGCCAATAGCTGCCGTCTCGTACTCGCTTCAGAGCATGCGTCGTTTTTTGTCCGTCGGAAAAGCATACAGACGAGCGGTTTTCCTGATAGGAATTGGTTTAGTCGGAAATATTTAAAACATGTTCTATTTCTAGGTCCGTCAGAATTTTCAAAAAGAAAAGTCAGATGAGGCCCACACACGATCAGAATATCCGATGAAAAGGTTCCGTCTGACTTTTTCTGCCGGAAAGTCCAATCGTATGTGCGCGGCATTATGGCAACAATCTTGTAACAGTTTCCTACAAAGGTTGCAATGAACTTCTTCTACAATCTCCTATTGTAGAACTTCACTCTGCTGAGCTCCTAGTCTTTCACGTAGACTTATTGATCCACTTGCCACTGGGTCCCCTGAGCTCTCACTCAGTATCTTTCGCAAGCATCACCCCCCGTCCCTGCTGGGTCCCTAGCTTGGCACTCAGATACTCCTCAAGCATCACCCCACTGGTCTGCTCGGTCCCTGGCTTTGGCACACAATAATGCTCTGCAAGCATTACCTCCACTGGCTGGGTCCCTGGCTTGACACTTGCTGAAGTTTTCCCACTTCTTCCCCGTCCCCGGCTGGTGAAAATGCTGCTCTGGTACTTCCTCCAGCTACTCACTGTGGTCCCCGGTAACAAGGTGGAAGGTCCCTTAGTGGCGACAGCTTCCCCTCTACCTCCGATCACCACAGGTTCTCTGGCCGGCAGAACAGTTACTTCTGGTTGGACTTCAAGCCCGCAGTCACAACCCTACTCTGCTTCTTGCTTCTTGATAGGCCCTCAGACAGCCTAGCAGCCAGATGTGCCCAGGGTAGGCCTTAGGTTTCTGGCCTAGCAGCCGGGGGAAATTCAGCACGCGTCCACCCAGACAGCCATCCAGGTGACACAGAACCCCGATCACCTGACTCAACCCAAATAAATAGGTTCTCCCAGCAGGCCAAAGGACTCAAGAAAATCCCTGCCCATTCGCTGAGACACCCATTCATTCCTAATCTGTCCTTGCAATGCCCTTGTCTTATCTAATGTCACCAGATACCCGGCCACCTAGCGACAGAAGAGAGAAGTGCAGTAATTCCATAATGAGGGTGAAATCAATTGACCTCCTGACAATTATCCAAGGCAACTATCACTTGGCAAATAAATTTAAGAGCAACCCTGCCTAAACATCATGGTGCTACAAATGGAAACAGAACAAGATTCTAAATTGATCTTAAACAGAGTACTGTGTATGATACTTTTTTTTATTTGCATTACCATCCATATTTTCAGGACAAGCTTTTGGGGTGTACCCCTTTCTTCAAAGGCCAAGCAGTTGCAGTAAAAGCATTAAGGGCTATCTAGATCAGTTGTACAGCCTAGTCGTTCCTTCATGGGACTAAAACCAGCTAAGTTACAAAACTCAGGAGTGGTAAAAAACATCAACATGGAAAAAAAATACTACATATACTTAATCCCATAGGGCAGTGGGCCGGTGCCGGTCAGTGGCGTGTTGATGACCGGGCTGCACAGCAGCAGATCGCTCACCTCCTGCTTTGTGACCATGCCCATGTGTCCTCTCCTGGCTCCTCCGCCCGCCCGGCCGTCAATGTCATCCTATCAGCAGGGCAGGGGCCGGAAGGAACTCTTCTGCCCCCTGCCCTGCTGATAGGATGGCATCAATGGCCGACACTGTAATATAAAGGGGACTGCACTGTAAAGGGGGTCACGGTGTGAAGGGGGGCTGAGGACAGAATATATAGCGTCCACCCCAACCACGCAATCCAATACCCCCCTCAGTCCGTGGGGAAAAGTGGGAAAGGAGACAAAAAAATCTGCTGGCTAAAAGTAAGAATACAAAATATTGTTCTGTTATATTTCTATACTTTCCTAACCAGAAAAGCATTTTTGTTTTAATATATTTTTTTCTTCCTGACTATAATAAATTAATTCAGTCATTAATTTCTAAAAAAAAAAAAATACATTAAAAAATAATATATGTTATTTTTTTTTTTAGAGCAAAATAACCTAAAAATATCTGTTTCGCATTTGATCTTATAATTTTTCTCAAGAATCCCACTTTATTTCCTTCCTTTTTTACACTCCCGAATGTGTGAGCTCGGTGACCACTTCTGCTTTGCCCACGGCTCACTGTGGGGGAGCTTTTTTTTACATTTTTTTATATATATTACATTTTTAAAGCAGTATTGAACCTAAACAAACAAACATTTATTATATTGCAGCTTACCAATTCTAAAGCCTCGTACACACGATCAGATTTTCCGCCGACAAAACCTTGGACTTTTGTCCGAAGGTGTGTGCCTGGATTTTGTCTTACATACAAATGGCAAGGAATTTTCGGCCAACAAACATGAACGTAGTGGTGTACTACGTGTTTTTTCAGCTCTTTAGCGCCACCCTTTGGGTTCCTTCTGCAAATGTTTTGTTAGTAGAAGTTTGGTGAGTGCTGATTCGCGCTTTTCATTTTGCGCTTTTCATTTTGCGCTTTTCATATTGCACTTTTCAGTTTGTTTCTGAAAGGGCCGTTCGTCAACTAGCCATGTTGCGGAATCGGAGGAGATAACGTGGTATTTATTATTGGCCTTGGAGTTATTGCTTTGACCCAAAGTCCAGTTCAGGATTAGGAGTAGGAGGAGTTCTTGGACCAAAAATTGGTTGATTTATTAATGGTGACCAATTATGTCATATGCCTTTGCTGTGGGAGCTCCAGGAGAATAATCCGGATGATTTTCGGAATTACCTCCGGATGACAGACCCCTGCTTTCACCAACTCTTGGCATTGTTGACCCCCTATATTAAGAAGCAGGACACATGCATGAGGCTTTTATTTTATTTTTTGGTTGAATAATAATAATTTGATTTGTTATATGTTCTATATTTTTGGATGCATAGAATGCATTTTTTTGGTTAAGTTCTATTGGCAGATAACATGCCTAATTGTATTTGTTTTAATTTTTTAATGCACAATAAAAAAATTGTGTAGAATAATACTTGGCTGTGTGTTTTACTTCAAATTACAGTTTGGGAGTCGGCAGTTACATTTAAAAAAATACAATGTAAAATTGACAAGAGACACCAACATAGTTGTATCTTTGATCTTAAAAACTACGGGATAATGGTGTTGTAAAATAAAAAGCATAATAATTTTATTCTTGATATCACTAGAAAAAAAAGCCTTTGAAAACTAGTTTGCAACAACTCCATCAGTATCACCAGCGAAGCAGCTTCATTATTATCCCATTAAAGAAGAAGAGAATTGTGCACTGCATTTCGACATTTCATAATTTGCCGCGTCACGAATGTTAATTCTCCATTACGAACGCTAGTTTACAAGACCAACCGCTTCTGGCTTGTCCTTGCTTCCGAGCATGCATGTTTGTACTTTGGATTTTTGTCTGACGGACTTGAGTACACAGGCTCAGAAAATCCGACAACAGACATTTTTCCGCGGAAAATCCGACAACAATTGTCCGATGGAGCGTACAAACGGTCGGGTTTTCTGCCAACAGCCTGTCATCACACATTTACCATCGGAAAATCTGATCGCGTGTAAGAGGCTTTAGTCTTCGCCTAGCCTGTTCACCTACATGTACTTACCTGACCTCCTTTGGAGCCCCCTGACAGCTCTGTCCTTCTCTGATCACATGTCAGGATGGAGGGAGCTCAGGGTGTACTACAGTAAAAATCCCTGCGCTCTCTTCTGATTGGTTATCCCTAACCATTCCAGTAAGAAGAATCCAACCACCACCACGTAGAAGCCTTGGAAAAGACTGTATGATGTAACTTATTTGCCATGTTCCATTAAGAAAACTTTTAACATAAAACTCTTCTTCTTGAACCTTCTTTTGTGAATGGGTCAAAATAAATTCCAAACATGTTTTATAAAATGAAATCATTTATTTACAGCCAAAAGAAAACGTGTAACAGTTATAAATCTCTTAATTCACAGATTGCTTAAGTAAGGTGAACAGTGCTGTTGATAGAAATTGCCGGGCCCCATAGAGACTACCTGACAGTGCCCCCCCCCCCCCCCCTAAGAAAATTCTAAAGCTATATTTTGCTAAAAATACAATACAATCATTATTAATCATTAGACACAAATACAACGTAATTAACAGAATTCCTGCTAAATCTAAAAGACAAAACTGTGTTATTAATTAAAAATCAAGATGAGATAAAAAGTATACAGGCTGGGCAGCTTCAGGATCAGAGAGACAGAGAGAGAGAAACAAATGTAGCACCCTGGTGTTTAATCTGGGTTGCTAATAAATTTAGTTTGCCAGGTGGTAGTTGCCCTGGTTAATTGTTCGTAGATCCACTGATTCCTCTCTAGTTCTGGACTTGCTGCACCTTCTCTCTTCTGTCGCTAAGTGGCGTTATGCTGGTGACATTAGATAGACAAGGGCTTAGCAAGGTCAGGTTATAAATGGATGGGGTGTCTCAGCCAATGGGCAGGGGTTTCGTTAAGCCCCTTGGCCCGCTGGGAGAGCCTATTTATTTGGGTGGAGTCAGGTGATCGGGGGCTCTGTGCCACCTGGAAGGCTGTCTGGGTGGACATGTGTTATGCTTCCCCGGGCTGCACGTCCGGAATCCTTAAGCATATCCCGGGGGCATCTGGCTGCTAGGCTGTCTGAGGGCCTATCCAGAAGCAAGAGAAGCAGTGCAGGGTTTGGACTGCAGGATTGGAGTCCAACCAAGAGTAAAGGTTCAGCTGGACGGGGAACCAGTTGAGGTCAGAGGTAGAGGGGAAGGGGGGCCATCCACCTTGTTATCGGGGGCCCCCTATGAGTAAGCTGGGCCAGTACCAGAGCAGTCTTCTCAACAACTCAAGAGAAGAAGTGGGAAAACTTCAGCAAGTGCCAAGCCAGGGACCCAGCAGGACAGCAAGGTGATGCTTGAGGAGCATCAGTATATGCCAAGCCAGGGACCTAGCTTGTCAGCAGGGGTGACGCTTGAAGCGTATCTGTGAGCGCCAAGCCAGGGACCCAGCAGGGGTGACGCTTGTGGAAGATACTGAGTTATGGAAGTGGAACGGCTCAAGGGACCCAGTGGCGATTGGATCTGAGAGTCTAATGAGAGACTGGGAGCTCAGTGAGTGAAGATCTACAGTGAGATACTGTAGAGTGTGAAGAGAACTAGCTGTGTTAGCAATAGTTAAGTAAAATACCGTTAATGACTGTTACAAGATTGTTGCCATAGGAGACAGTGGTCCTACCTATACAGAAGTGGTATCCGTCTGGAGGCCTTCCACTATATACCTATCTACCTATAGAAGTCTCGGAGTCTGCCAATTATCATTGCATTCATTTAAGGGTGTCCTGGCCCTAAACCGCTCTCCCACAGTTCTGTTAAGAGACAATAAATCTCTTTTGCATTCAAAAAGTGTCTGGCGCCCATCACTCCATCTTGCATTACACCCACCCTGCCTTGTAACCCACTCTACAAAGACGGATGTCAGCTATCCCTGACTCTGGAGGTCACCATTAGGCCTTTGGAGGTCCAGGACCTTGTTACACAAAGTTACAGAGATAACAAACTCAAAAGCAGAGCTAACATTAGAGCCAGCCTTGGGAAGGGGATTAGTATCAGAGATGTACTTACCGAGACCGAAATGCTGAGAGCGGTTCACCCTTGCGACCCGGCGCAATCTGCCCCCTGGAGGTGAAACAGGGAACAAACGGCACCAGGAGGCACAGGTCACCTCCGGCAGGTGGGACCAGTGGAATGCCTGGGAGAGATGTGGACCTGGCCTGGGCAGACCGGCAGATGGCAGAGAGGAGAGGCAGGAGCCCAAACACCTGGCTGATGAACTGACACAGGTCGCTGAGCAGTCCGTAGTGATGTAAGTCCGGACAGCAGGCCGGGGGTCACACACAAGTATGATGCCAGTCCGTGGAAGCAAGCAGGGAGTGAGACACAGGATCAGGCGGCAAAGTCCGTTGAGCAAGCAGGGGGTCAAACACAGGATCAGGCAGCAAAGTCCGTTGAGCAAGCAGGGGGTCAAACACAGGATCAGGCAGCAAAGTCCGTTGAGCAAGCAGGGGGTCAAACACAGGATCAGGCAGCAAAGTCCGTTGAGCAAGCAGGGGGTCAAACACAGGATCAGGCAGCAAAGTCCGTTGAGCAAGCAGGGGGTCAAACACAGGATCAGGCAGCAAAGTCCGTTAAACAAGCCAAGGGGTCAGGATACAGGATCAGATCTGGTAAACACAGGAGACACACAGGCACTGAGCTGGAAAGACAGACCAGCAAAGTGCCTGTGCGTCAGGCAGCTTTTATAGGCGCCCAGTGGACGCTAATTGTGCGCCATGGCGCACAAACGGGCGCTAGTGCGCATGCGCGAGCGCCGGACCGCCGAGCCGCGAGTGCGCATGCGCCGGAGAGCGGGGCCGCCGCGCATGCGCACCGGAGAGCGGGCCGCTCGTCCTGCGCTGGGTCCCTGACAGTGCCCCCCCCCGAGGGGTGGCCTCTGGACACCCAAACTGGCCATCAATTCAGGATGTGCCTGATGAAATGCCTGGATCAAACGTGGGGCGTGCAAGTTCCTTGAGGGTTCCCATGAGTTGTCCTCGGGAGGATAACCCTTCCACTTGATCAGATATTGGAGCTGCCTGCCCTTTTTCCTGCAACTCAGGATCTCCTCTACCTCAAACTCCTTCTCGCCTTCGACTAAAACAGGAGGAGGAGGTGGTTCTTCTCTACCAGGAAAAGGGCTGGGAGTGGTGGGTTTCAAAAGGGAGGCATGAAAAACAGGATGGATCCTGTAACTTGGAGGTAAATCAAGTTCAAAAGCCACAGGGTTCACTATCCTTTTGACCCTGAATGGGCCAATAAACCTTGGCCCCAATTTCCGGGAGGGGACAGGTAGCTTCAGGTTGGAGGAGGACAGCCAGACCTCTTCGTTAACCCCAAAAGCCGGGTTCTCCTTCCTCCCCTTGTTGAAGTGCTTACTGTACCCTTCTTGAGCCTCCTGCATGCATTTTTGCAATTTTTTAAAATTGATCTGTAAAGACTCTACACGGTCTTGAGCTGCAGGAACCGAGTTTTCCGGGGGAGATTCTGGGAGAAAAGAAGGATGGAAACCAGAGTTGGCCCAAAAAGGTGTTTGCTTGGTGGCGGAATGAATGGAGTTATTATACGCGAATTCAGCGTAGGGTAAGAGGGAGGACCAGTCATTTTGGGAATCAGAGCAGAAGCAACGGAGGTACTGTTCAAGTGTCTGGTTGGTCCTTTCCGTTTGACCGTTGCTCTGGGGATGGTAGGCAGAAGACAAGCAGATCTTTATTTCAAGGGATTTGCATAATTCCTTCCAAAACTTAGAAGTAAACTGGGTACCCCTGTCGGACGTGATGCTCCTGGGCACCCCATGAAGTCTTACGATCTCTTTGAAGAATACGTCAGCCGTGGTGGAGGCAGACGGGGTACCTACCAGAGGGATAAAATGAGCCATTTTAGAGAGCCGGTCCACAATGACCAGAATGGTGGTGTATCCCCTGGAAGGGGGTAACTCCACGATAAAGTCCATGGAGACTTCTGCCCATGGGCGATCCGGAATGGGAAGTGGTCTCAGTAGCCCCCAGGATTTGGTCTTGGGTCCCTTGCTGCGCTGGCAAGGGACGCAAGAAGCGACATAATCTTTACAGTCCTGCCTCCAGCCTGGCCACCAAAAGGAACGAGCAATAAGCTCTGAGGTCTTCCTGGAACCAAAGTGGCCTGCCAATTTGTGGTCATGGAAGGTTTCAAGCACAAGGCGTCTTACCCCAGGGGGCACGAAGATCTTCTCCCCAGACCACAGGAGGTCATCGTGTTTGGCCAGTGAGAGGTTGGTAGGGACCTGGTCGTGTTTGGTCGCAGCTTTGATTGTGGACATAAGGTCTATTTGAGTCAGTAGGCCGAAGTTTTGTGGAGTCAGGATGGTACTGGGTTTGGTTTCTTGGGGAGATTCTAGGAACATGCGGGAGAGCGCATCGGCCTTTCCGTTCTTGGAACCTGGTCTGTAGGCAATGAGGAAATTAAATCTTGAAAAGAAGAGGGCCCACCTAGCCTGCCTGGGTCTCAGCCGTTTGGCTGTCCTGAGATATTCAAGATTCTTATGGTCGGTCCAAACCATAACAGGGTGAGATGCCCCCTCCAAGAGGTACCGCCACTCCTCGAGGGCAAATTTAATGGCCAGCAGTTCCCTATCCCCCACATCATAATTTCTCTCTGGCGGGCTCAGCTTTCGGGAGGCAAAGGCCACTGGGTGAAGGAGGGCCTTGGCACCCTGGCGCTGGGAGAGAATGGCTCCGAGGGCAGTTTCAGAGGCATCCACCTCCAACACAAAGGGCAATGCGGGATCTGGGTGCCGTAAGATCGGGGCGGATGAAAATAAGGACTTCAACTGGACAAAAGCCGCCTGGGCCTCAGGAGACCAACTGAACCGACTGTGTTGGTGGGTGAGTAGGGTGATCGGTGCCACAATGGAGGAGAAGCCCACGATAAACCTCCTATAGAAGTTGGCAAACCCAATAAATCTCTGAACTCCCTTTTTATCTTTGGGAGCCGGCCAATCTTGAATGGCCTGTACCTTCTGTGGATCCATGGCAACCCCACTGGTAGAGATAACAAACCCCAGGAACTGTACCGTGGACTTCTCGAACTCACATTTTTCTGCTTTCAGGTAAAGTTTATGCTGCCTGAGGATGGTGAGGACTATTTTAACGTGCGTACGGTGGAGATCGAGAGAGGCCGAGAAGATGAGTATATCATCCAGGTAGACTACTAGGAAGTCATCCAAGTATCTCCGGAAAATGTCATTCACTAAGTGTTGGAATGTTGCCGGGGCATTACAGAGCCCGAATGGCATTACGAGATACTCGTAGTGCCCGAACCTTGATCTAAAAGCGGTCTTCCACTCATCGCCCGCCCTGATCCGTATGAGGTTATAGGCCCCTCGGAGGTCAAGTTTAGAGAAGACCTGAGCGGACCGAAACCGTTGGAACAGTTCGGGGATGAGGGGAAGAGGGTACCTGTTCTTAATGGTAATTTTGTTAATCTCTCTATAATCGATACAGGGCCTCAGGGAACCGTCCTTTTTCTCGACAAAGAAAATGCCGGCCCCAGCAGGTGACGAGGAAGGGCGGATGAACCCTTTGGCCAGGTTGTCATCAATGTAGGCCTTGAGGGTGGCTAACTCAGTCTCGGACAGAGGGAAAATACGGCCAAAAGGAACCGCGGCACCGGGTAAGAGGTCTATGGGACAGTCGTAGGGTCGGTGAGGTGGTAGGCGGTCGGCCTGTTGTTTATCGAAAACGTCCCTAAATTCTAGGTAGGTAGGCGGGACATGCTTCAGGTTGTCGGGTGCTGGTGCTAGAGCTGAACAGGACGCCAGGGTTGCGGGGGAGCAGTTTTGGGAACAGTATTGGGAAGGGAAGGAGACCTCCTTCGTCCGCCAGTTAATCAGGGGTTCATGTGCCTGCAACCAAGGGAGCCCCAGAATAATGGGAAACATGGGAGATGGAATAATATCCAAGCGGAGGAGCTCCTTGTGGCCGGAATCGGTAGTAACAGGAATAGGGTTGGTTTCCAAAGTGATCAAGCCGGAGCGCGGAAGGGATCCATCGGCTAGATGAACCTGGAGGCACTGCTTCTTGGGGACCAGGGGAAGCTGGAGCCGAGTAGCGAGAGAGGAATCCAAGAAGCAGCTGCAAGCCCCGGAATCAATTATGGCCGGGAGGCGGACCTCCTTTCCCGTTAACTGCAAAGAGATAAAGAGGGTAATGTAAGTGTGAGATAGACCGGAGACCTGGTAGTTTAAATTAAACCTGGGAAGGGACTTACTGGGCCTAATGGGGCAGGTGCGAAGATAGTGCCCGGAACCCCCGCAATAGAGGCACAGGTTGGCCTGACGTCTGTGTAAACGCTCCTCTGGGGTCAGAGGGGCGCGAACCAGGCCCAGCTGCATGGGCTCAATTCCAGAAGAGGGCACAGGTGGCGGATGATAAGAAGACTGGGCAGGACTCGGCTTGGGTATCATCCAACTGGGACGAGGCGTCTGGAAACGTTCAGCGCGGCGTTCACGCAGGCGTCTGTCAATCTTGGTGACTGCTTGTATGAGGTCCTCCAGAGATTCCGGGACATCAATCCGGGCAAGCTCATCTTTAAGGGTGTCAGAAAGTCCTTGGCGGAACTGATACTTGAGGGCCGGCCCATTCCAGCCGGTGTCGGCTGACCATTTTCTGAATTCAGCAGTGTAGTCTTCAACCGGTCTCCGGCCTTGGGAGAGATGGTGCAGGGTGGTTTCAGCGGTGGCCCCCTTCTGGGGATCGTCGTAGAGCTGACCCATACTCTCAAAAAAAGTGTCAACTGAGTTCAATACGGGGTCTCTCTGTTCCATCAGGCTATGGGCCCAAGCCTGGGGTTCCTCGGCCAGGAGGGAGATGATGAACCCCACTTTCACCACTTCAGAGGAGAAGGTCCTGGGCTGTAGGGCTAGGTACAGGGTGCAGGCATTTTTGAACGCCCTAAATCTCTTTCGATCACCCGTGAAGCGTTCGGGTGTAGGCACCCTAGGTTCAGGGGAAGCCACAACCACTGTGGGGTTGCTGGAGGCTGCTGATGGAGGAACCCCGCTGATGGTGGCTGAGTGGCCGGATGCAGGGGCAGATGGCCCAGTTAATTGCTGTAGGCGACTGTCAACTTGAGCGTAGCCCATCTGCAGTTTTTGGACAGCCTCAGTAAGTGCTGCCATCTGCTGACACAGGATCTCAAGGGGTGAACACGCTCTGTCGGTCTCAGACATGGCTGGTCTGTACTATCAGAGATGTACTTACCGAGACCGAAATGCTGAGAGCGGTTCACCCTTGCGACCCGGCGCAATCTGCCCCCTGGAGGTGAAACAGGGAACAAACGGCACCAGGAGGCACAGGTCACCTCCGGCAGGTGGGACCAGTGGAATGCCTGGGAGAGATGTGGACCTGGCCTGGGCAGACCGGCAGATGGCAGAGAGGAGAGGCAGGAGCCCAAACACCTGGCTGATGAACTGACACAGGTCGCTGAGCAGTCCGTAGTGATGTAAGTCCGGACAGCAGGCCGGGGGTCACACACAAGTATGATGCCAGTCCGTGGAAGCAAGCAGGGAGTGAGACACAGGATCAGGCGGCAAAGTCCGTTGAGCAAGCAGGGGGTCAAACACAGGATCAGGCAGCAAAGTCCGTTGAGCAAGCAGGGGGTCAAACACAGGATCAGGCAGCAAAGTCCGTTGAGCAAGCAGGGGGTCAAACACAGGATCAGGCAGCAAAGTCCGTTGAGCAAGCAGGGGGTCAAACACAGGATCAGGCAGCAAAGTCCGTTGAGCAAGCAGGGGGTCAAACACAGGATCAGGCAGCAAAGTCCGTTAAACAAGCCAAGGGGTCAGGATACAGGATCAGATCTGGTAAACACAGGAGACACACAGGCACTGAGCTGGAAAGACAGACCAGCAAAGTGCCTGTGCGTCAGGCAGCTTTTATAGGCGCCCAGTGGACGCTAATTGTGCGCCATGGCGCACAAACGGGCGCTAGTGCGCATGCGCGAGCGCCGGACCGCCGAGCCGCGAGTGCGCATGCGCCGGAGAGCGGGGCCGCCGCGCATGCGCACCGGAGAGCGGGCCGCTCGTCCTGCGCTGGGTCCCTGACAATTAGTGAGGGACGACTGTCTCTTTCTCAGCAGATAAAAGCTGGCAGCAGGGAGAGGGGAGAGACCAGCTTTCAGCTGCTGGAGGAAGAGTTCTGCAATTGTTGTCCATCACTAATCCCCTTTCCTGTGTGGGCTGCCCTGTGTGTTCAGGCCCCCTACAAGAGGACAGGTTGCCCCCCTATCAGCGGCCCTAAAGGTGAATGCTCCATTTACTGATAAACCGTTTACATAAACGGGTTTATCCCGCCCCCCTCTGACATCACAGGGAAAGCCATAGGGAGGGCGGGGTCACCATGTGTCAGAGGGGGGCGGGGTCACCAGGTGACCCAGCCCTCTGTTATATAACAAGTGTCAGAAGAACAGAAGCGTCACACGGTGGAAGACTCCCACTAAGGCAGATCGTGCGGATGGGACGAGAATAGCGGAGGAAGAAGAAGATGAAGAAGAAGATGGAGAAGAAGATGGAGGAAGAAGAACAACACCGAAGGAAGACCAGAAGAAAGGAGATGGAAGAAGAAGCTTAAAGATGAAGACATTAATAAAGGACTTGTCAAAAACCGTCTCTTGTGTTTTTTAACCCTTTTGACACTTTTTTTGTGAAATGGTAGGGGTACATTTGTAGCCCATTACCAATTCAGACAGGGGGGTGGGATCTGGGGGTCCCCTTGTTAAAGGGGGCTTCCAGATTCCGATAAGCCCCCCGCCCGCAGACCCCCACAACCACCGGACAAGGGTTGTAGAGATGAGGCCCTTCTCCCCATCAACATAGGGACAAGGTGCTTTGGTGTGGGCCGCTATCCCAAAGCACCCTCCCAATGTTGAGGGTATGTGGCCAGGTACAGTTCAGGAGGGGGGTGCTCTCTCGTCCCCCCTCTTTTCCTGCAGCCTGCCAGGTTGCGTGTTCAGATAAGGGTCTGATATGGATTTTTGGGGGGACCCCACGCCATTTTTATTTTTAATTTTGAAGCAGGGTTCCCCTTAATATCCATACCAGACCTGAAGGGCCTGGTATGGAATTTAGGGGACCCCCACGCATTTTTTTTTTTAATTTTGGTTCGGGTTCCCCTGTGGGGAAATTCCATGCCGTTTTTATCAATGAACTGTTATGTGTATTGTCGGACTGATAATTCATTATAGCCGCGAGTAGTTTTAAATTACTTTTTTTCCTTTAGAAATGTAATTTTACTGTCAGACTGTTCTAAACACGGGGAAACATGTGCCACTTTACAGGCATACTATAGACACCCAACCCCCCCCCCCCCCCCCCCCCAGGTACGAAATTTAAAGGAATATTACACTTTTATTGTTTCACTTTAAGCATTATTAAAATCACTGCTCCCGAAAAAACGTCCGTTTCTAAAACTTTTTTTTGCATTGATACATGTCCCCTGGGGCAGGACCCGGGTCCCCAAACACCTTTTATGACAATACCATGCATATAAACCTTTAAAATTAGCACTTTTGATTATTCATGTTCGTGTCCCATAGACTTTAATGGTGTTTGCGTGTTCGAACACATTTTTTGCCTGTTCGCATGTTCTGGATACGAACCAACCGAACAGGGGGGTGTTCGGTTCATCCCTACTGACCACATAAGACTTTTTTTTTAACATCCTGGACAGTAAAGATGTTCCATCTGGTTTGGGTCTCGTATACATGTTCAGATATCTGGATCCTTCACAGTAGCGTAGGTGACAGTCAATCCATCCTGGGAATAAATTGCGACATATGACAGGTTAGTGAGTGGAGACTTAAGGTGGATATATATAATCTCAGGTGTTCTGCAACAATACTCTGGGAACTTTGCACCACTATTTATAAAGCTATAGGGATGTTCTTAAGGCCACTGGTGGGGGGGGACAGCCATTCCTCACATATTGGGCCCAGGCCCCTTTGGATCAGCAGGGGGGGTCAGGTTTAGCTTGGAAGTAGGATGAGTCCTGTACAGTGGAGAGTTCCGGCATCTCCCCCACAGCTGTCACAGGATCGTGAGGGAATGCAGCATGTCCACCTAACTCACTGGCTGTTACTGGAACATCAAGAATGACCAGTGAATTAGGTGGACATGCTGCATTCCTTTGAAACCCTCCAGTGACAGCCTACTTTGTTGGTGGCTCAACTTTTGACTTGGGAGCACTGTCAATCAGACTTGCACTGACCCCACTCATGACTCTTGCCTGTGACTAGCAGGGTGGAGCCGGCCAGAGAAGTGAGTGAGACCTGCCATCAGAAATCATGGGCCTCGTACAGCTTAGCTGACAGGAACAATGAACCATGACTAACAGGCGGCCTCATCCACATGAACAAACCAGAATACCTGTGAGAATGAGCCCTTAAAGTGGTAGTAAAACCCGCTTTGTGATTATTATTTACAGGTAAGCCTATAATAAGGCTTACCTGAAAGTAAAATTAATATCTTCTAAGCGTGCACCGTTTAGGAGATATTCACCCTGAAGCCAGCGACATCACCGGTGCATGCGCTCTGAAGGTCCGGCATACCTTGCTGGAACTTCAGAGCTTCGTGCCCGAGCCAAGTGACGTCTTTGAGGCTCTGGCCAATCACACAGCCAGAGCGTGCAAACCCAGAAGAAAGACAGGGGGAGGATGTCAGCCCTCTCAGCAGTGACAGCGCCGCAGAATGGCTTTGTTCTAAGGTAAGTACTGCATAATGTGCTAGTATGCAATACTAGACTAGCACATTACACAGTTGCCTTACAGGTGTTTTTTTTTTTTTTTTACCAGCTGTGGTTTACAACTGCTTTACTTATGTTTTTTTTTTTATTCGTTTTTTTACAATTTATTTTTTTTTCATTTTTTTTACATTGTTTTAACAGCCCTGTGGGGGTTGGTGTACAGGCAGTACTGTTCAATCCCTTAATAAGGAGTGGAAAATGTGTGGAGTGGAAGACTTTCACCCCAAAATGGAGATGGTGAAAGAAGAAACTTTAAGGTGTTCTCATCAAAAAGTAGGTAATTATTGGTTCGTTTTTAACACATTTTTTTGGCACTCAATCTCAAATATAGTGTGAAAAGTATTTTCATACTTACATTTCTGATTTTATTACCTACAGAGGATAAAATGTAAAAAAAATGATATTAATAATTATATCAAATTGTAAGAAGACCAACATAAAGGCCAACATGTCTACCAATATCCCAATATCTAACGGGTACAAAAGGTTTATTCATTGAAAAATAATGAAACGTTTTTAATCAATTGATACAAATATTTGGACCGATCGTTGATCTAGAGCATCTGCATTTTGCATATCTACGCATTGCAGTGCTGCTTATGATTCATGTTGAGTGATTCTTTTTTTCAAATGCATGCGGGTACACCTTTAATGCTTTATTAAAGTGGAAGTAAACCCTCCTATCCTTTTCAGCCAAGGAAGCTGCCATCTTTGCCTCTGTTTAATCTTCAACTGCCACAGTGCTGCACATGTGATCCGTTATGACACCAGCCATTGGATGGTTTGACTGTTTGGTTGAGAGCACAGCCAATGTGCAGTTAGCATTCCCGGCATGCCTTTTTTTTTAAACTCTTAAATCGATGGATTTACTTCCGCTTTAAATAAATGGTTGCGGAGAACACTATGTGTATTTTTGTATTTTATTTATGAGAGTGTGTGTTTGGGATCCATCCCCCTGGGCTACTTTTAGCGATTGATCAATGTGGCTGAACTATGGGAGAAGCTGTGTCCATTCTGGAGAAGCCTTGTATATGCCCAGGCCCTGAAAGTGATATCATGCTGTATTGATTGACCTTTGTAGTGAGAGTCTATATTTGAGGAGAGCAAAAACCCAAGTGAAGGATCAAGAGATACTTCACTTGGGTAAGCACTTTGTTTTGCACAACATTGAAGACTATTTGAACTTTTTGTGAGCAATTGTGACTTGTCGTCACATTATATTTAATAGAAGATATATTTTATGCATGCTTATTCATTTGTTTACATGAATTGTACATAGAATTTTAATGCTCTAATTGTATATAACAATTACAGTAGAAATAGGAAGAGATAGCCCAGCTGCCACACACCTCATCCGACCCAAGTGGTTAGCAAGTAAAAGCAGCCTCAGCTTGATTTATCCAGACCACGACCCCAACACGTTTACCCCCACCACCTGCAGTCCATGAATGGTTCTGAGGCTGCTTTTACTTGCTAACCACTCGGGCCTGGTGAGGCGTGCAGCACCCAGGCTATCTCTTCCTATTTCTGCAGCATGTTTTGGGTCTGGACAGATCTTTCCTCAACCTGCACCCTCACTAATCAGTGGCATCCAACTCTTCCGGCCTTGACAGCCTGAGTGTGGACCCTTAAGCTTTTTATCATGGATGACAGTGATGACAATTACATTATTAAACAAATGCCCACTGTCACAACAGGGCTGCAGCAGCATCTGAAGGCTGAAAGACAATTTTGTAAGCCTCCAGTATTTATATAAGCATTATATCTGATATGGAGCTTACATAATTGGAAACTAATCTGATTGGTTCCTGACCCTCAGAGGGGACTGAAACTTTCAGTGGCAGCCGGAATTGAGATGTGCAAAGTGAGTACTAAAGCGCTGATAGGAGAATAAAAGTATTAAAAATGTTTTAGAAAACCAAATAAAATAGATAAGATGACCAAATGATATGCTGCACCATTAAAGTGTGTCCTACACTTAAAAGAATAAGCAAATAAATACTAGAGAATAAATAGTGCGCAATATCAACCTTAGTCTATTTAGATCAGCAGGTGAGGTTAAAAGACAAATGTCATGGTATAATAAAATATATAAGTGCTTGCTTGACAATCCCAGGTGCACAAAAATATATATATAAACTTCAAGTTACAATGAGGTTGTGACCAATTTAATAAATAAATAAATACACAATGTGTTGAAAATAAATACAATGTGTTTTAAATAAATAAAGTGCTTCAAAATGTGAGTAAAAACAAGTATGTATTATAATGTGTCAAAGAAAGGAAATATCCAATTTATGCCAGTGATGCATATGGGGATATATAAATTCCAAAAGCCAATACAGGCTTGACCTGATGGATTAGCTAATTAATTGATGAATTAATGGGTAAACGGCCGCCAGTTAAATAATATATTAATCCCATAGGTGATAGCAGTCAATTAAATGAGTTAGATAATTAATGAAATAACTCTTCACATCCACTAATGATATCCGGGACACAATTAGAAATGCTAGAGAAAAAAAAAAAAAAAAAAGAGAGAGAGAAAACAAGAAACTTCCCTTTATGCTGGGAATGTAGGGCTTTTTTCCTTTTGGTTCCTCCTGATATCTTGCTCCGGTATGATATAAAAGAGAAAAAGACACAAACAAAAAACCATTGCGCAGCGCTCTATTCAACCATCAAACAAAGAAGATCTTTTAGGTGGTTGCCTACAGCTATACAACTCACATGTACCCAGTAGGTGTTTGCGCGTTCAAATCCTGCTAATGGTCAGGCTCAGATAGTGGTCAGGCCCCCTATCTGAGCCTGACTATTAGCAGGATTTGAACGCGCAAACACCTACTGGGTACATGTGAGTTGTATAGCTGTAGGCAACCACCTAAAAGATCTTCTTTGTTTGATGGTTGAATAGAGCGCTGCGCAATGGTTTTTTGTTTGTGTCTTTTTCTCTTTTATATCATACCGGAGCAGATATCAGGAGGAACCAAAAGGAAAAAAGCCCTACATTCCCAGCATAAAGGGAAGTTTCTTGTTTTCTCTCTCTCTTTTTTTTTTTTTTTCTCTAGCATTTCTAATTGTGTCCCGGATATCATTAGTGGATGTGAAGAGTTATTTCATTAATTATCTAACTCATTTAATGGACTGCTATCACCTATGGGATTAATATATTATTTAACTGGCGGCCGTTTACCCATTAATTCATCAATTAATTAGCTAATCCATCAGGTCAAGCCTGTATTGGCTTTTGGAATTTATATATCCCCATATGCATCACTGGCATAAATTGGATATTTCCTTTCTTTGACACATTATAATACATACTTGTTTTTACTCACATTTTGAAGCACTTTATTTATTTAAAACACATTGTATTTATTTTCAACACATTGTGTATTTATTTGTTTATTAAATTGGTCACAACCTCATTGTAACTTGAAGTTTATATATATATTTTTGTGCACCTGGGATTGTCACGCAAGCACTTATATATTTTATTATACCATGACATTTGTCTTTTAACCTCACCTGCTGATCTAAATAGACTAAGGTTGATATTGCGCACTATTTATTCTCTAGTATTTATTAGCCGGAATTGAGAGTCACCCGCTGCATAGTGTCAGCTGATGGATGTCAAATGGAGGACATTTATTAACGTATGGCCAGCATGGGCCATTGTACTGGAGAGTGTAGTATACAGATTGAGGACAGGAAGGGGTGAAATATGACAGAACATTAAAAACCGTACTTGATAATTTGGGGTTATTCTTGGCAAAGACTCTATTGCCACAAAATAATTGAACTTACCTTTAGGCAGGTGACTTAATTCTAGGTAGGTGTAGCAAACATCTTGTGGATCTGGGTTTGCATCAGTTACTGGGGAAAAAGGTAAATAAAAACATTTCCTAATTAATAAATGTAAGGAAAGGCCACAGGGTCATTACGTTATGGTCCTCCTGAAAGTGTCAGTCCACCCAAAAGTGATATTTTAGTTTTAAGGAAGCCCCTGATTTTTATATAGCTTTGATACCCCAAAAATGAGATCTCCCATAATTCCTCTGTTCCTGTCCACCTGGTAGTTTTGGGTGCCTCCATCCTTCTTTATGTGTCTTAGCTCCACCTATTCAGGGATAGTGGGAACCCCTCACAACATGCACAGCAGGAGTTACTTTCAGCCACAGAAAGCCCATCAAAGCCAACATTTATGTTGTAATAGAAGGAAATCCCATGTGTAATAAAGAAGTATTATGTTAACAACTCAACAAACCACAAAGTGCAACAATTACTGTCAATCAATTAGTATCAGTCGCTATTACTGTATCTCTAATGGTGCCAATTAGGAAAGAGCTGGGTTGGGTCTAAACTCAATCCAAACACAGTTTGGCTTAACCCATGGTAAGCTGACACATGGTGGCATCCCTGCTGGCCAAATCAGATGGGGTTTGAGCATTCTCCGTCTCCCAGCAGCAGGTACACAATAGGGTGGGGATACTTGTGACAGCATTGGTCTAATGCGACCACATGTCCATATAAGGTCATTGACATTAACTAAATATAACCATGAGGACATATTTGGGTTAATTTACTAAAACTAGAGAAAGCAAAATATGGTGCAACTCTGCATAGAAACACATCAGCTTCCAGGGTTTATCGTCCAAGCTTAATTGAACAGGGTGAAGTTAGAAGCTGATTGGCTACCATGCACAGCTGCACCAGATTTTGCACTCCCTAGTTTTAGTAAATCGACCCCATTGGGTCAATGATGACACAAGCATCCCCACCCCTCTGTTTACATGCAGCTGAAAGGTGGGAAATGCCCTGACCACAGCTGTTTGGGCCAGTGAAATCCCTAAAAGTATCTTTACTCTCAATGAAAATTCTTCTTCCTGCCCTTTCCATTAAGTGCTACGTGCTGGTAAAATACTAGCCCATGCCCTTGGTACAAGTGTCCTCAAACTGATTTGTATTTTTGAGACCAGGTCTGTCACTGGTGATTGTTGACCATTGTGTGGTCGCCTTTTGGTGTCTAAAAGGTCCCACGGTCATGTTTAGATACCTACACACATGTTGTACCCAGAAAAGTGGAGATTATGAGAATTGAGGATGCAACTACAATGTATACTTGTCCACATACCTATTTCCGTGCATTTACTTGGTCTTTAAAAGGTATCTAAACCCCAAAAAGTAATATATTACAGCTTACCAGTCCTTAGATGTGCTGACTGCATTTGTTTTCTTTTACAGAATTTCAATTCCTGTCCCAGGGGCACAACGCTCACTTACTTACTCTGTATGAAGGAGCAGCATTGTTACCCTAAGGTGATCTGCTAATCTGAACTTTCCCTCTATTACCAGTGGCATTGCTATGGGGGTGCGGGGGTCACAATTGCAACCCCTGCCCCAAGGGGCCCATGCGGCCCCCCATCACATTATTCTCTGTCACACTCACGCCACCCATATGGCTCCTTTCAGTCTCCAGTCCTGGTTCTGGCTCAGCTGGTGATTGGTGGGATTAGCTGAGTTGGGGCCAGGTGTCTGCTGTGCCTCATGATGCCTCTGGACTGCATCCTTCCATGCCTGTGGTTGTAAGATAAGGGTGGCGAACAGAGAGAGACACCCGGTAGTATGAGAACAAATTTGGGCACATCCGGTGTATGTGCGGCAACACCATGTCCGCATCCCTGCCTGCCATAGTGCCCAACGCCAGAAAAAACACAGCCATGATGAGTCCTCCTATAGAAGTCCATCTGTTGACTGTCCTGTGCCGAGCCTGACTCCTCTGTGTCACCGCACACTGCACATACTCAGCAACTTCTGTGGACCTGTCCCCCCCCACCATCCTACCCCCGGACCCCCCACACCTGTCCCAGTGTCTTCCCTCCAAGCAACCTTTGCCCCGACCCCAAAAGAACTTTTCCTGATTGCCCGAAACAGTCCAGCTCTGATCATAACCCCCCATCACCTTCACAAACTCTGTTCACCCCCCTCTTCTCCATCCCGCCAACTCTACTCAGACCCTCCTCTTCTCCACCCCAAAACTCTGCTCACCCCCTCTTCTTCACCCCCCCCCCCCAAACCCTGCTCACTCCTCCTTCTTCTGTACTGAGAGAGGGGGGTCTAAAATTAATGGAGAGGGGTCTGTACTGAGGGAGGAGGGTTTGTACTTTGTGGAGAGGGTGGTAAAAAAAAATTAGAGACTAACTCCACATACTCAGCAACTTCTGTGTGCCTGCCCCCCCCCCCCCCACCATTCTGCCCCTGAGCAACTTATTCATAGCCTGACTAATTAAAGTTAGGCAGCCACCACATCTAGGGACTAGTAAGCTGCAATACATGACATTTTTGTTCTTGGGTTTAGATGTCCTTTAAGACATCCCAACACACCCATGATAATACTGTTACCCATATCTGCCAACTTTCTCAGATGGGGGACACCTATTAGCAAAAGTATGTGGGCATAGGACACAGCCCCCTGCCCCCCCCCCCCCCCCCCCCCATAGGTGAATTGTACAAAAAATGGATTGGTTAAGAACTGGAAACATTCAAGAATACCCTTAGAACAAGTTGAAAACAAACTTAATTGGATTACGATTAATGACAAGCTTACTTACACTCTCCATAACAAAGCAGAGATGTTCAACAAAATCTGGGATCCATGGATCGAACACATCTCCACTTAATGAGGAACTCCAGGTGACCCTCTCTCTCTCCCTCTCTCTCTCTATCTCTCTCTCTCTCTCTCTCTCTCTCTCTTCTTCTCTCTCTTCTCTCTCTCTCTCCTTTCTTTTCCTTCTGCTGATTCTTTCCTCTCTCCTTTGTCCTCCCTTTTCTTTTATTTTGTGATATACCCTTTATACAACTTGGTTATCGATATACCTGAATAAAACGTTATGGATAAGGCAGGAAGCCTTACAATAGTAGGAACAGAAGGCTATTCATGAAACTTTAAATCGGGCCGCTGTAGCCCTAGACTCTCCCTACCTTTCCCCCTGGTACTGCTATATTTTAATGTTACTCCTTTGTATACATCAGCACGTACCACGTCCTGTTTAAGGGCCTGAGTAGCTTCTACGAAGATGTTATGCATATGCCTTCTATCTCCTGACAGGTATTAAGCGGTATGAAAATGCACTGTTAAATGTTTACATGCTGGGTTGAATGTAACCTGGTTACTTGTCCATTCTTTGTTTTGTATTTACCTCAATAAAAAATATTGAAATATAAAAAATGGATTGGTTAAACCCAAAAATGCTTTTTTTTACCACTACTATTTGTTTATATTGGCTTTTGAAATGTGTAAATGCAGCAATTTAGAAATTGGACGAAAGGTTTAGCACTGGGAAACACTTTTTGAAAGATAAATAGTGCATTTTATATACAACTATATAGATCCGACCAAACTGAGGGACAAATGAGGAGGAAAAAGGGACAGAGGGACATTGTTCCAAATCAGGGACAGTCCCTCGAAATCAGGGACAGTTGGGAGCTATGGTATTACCCATTGTGGCCGTCTCTTGGGGTGATCCTTGACATGAAGCAGAAGACCCTTTTCTATGTTTACATCTCCAGATAAGGACAGCAGAAAGGACAATGATCAGAAGAACCCCAACTATGGACACAACAAGGACTGTCACATAGACTTCTCTGCCTGTAGGAAATAAAATAAAAAGACCATGAATGTTGTTTTGAAAATTAGAGGAAATCACACAAAATAGGGAAATCAATGGGTAAGGATGTTATTTTTATGCTAAGAAGCACATAGGTTTTCTGTTTTTTTAACAAGAAAACATAGGTTTTCTGTTTAGTATAAGTCAGGACTTGCTATCTTGCAAACTCGAAATTTAGCAGAAGAGTTAACCCTAAGTTGGCCATACACTAGGAGATTTTCGAATGAACCTTCATACAGTAGTTCTCATGAGTATATTTGATGACGGCGAATGTTGCTCAAAAGTATTTGTATGCTTTCATTTTCACTTTTGGATTAAATGTACCAAATTAAAACCATATACATTGTTATAAACATTTTTGTTTAAAAAAAATTGTCTATCCTGCTCCTTCGAATTTTCTCATCACTGCGGTCAAAAATTAACATTGATTTTCCCCACTAACAATTAGAAGATGGAACTAACGTTCTTAAAACTTAAGCCTTCTAATACAATTCTCCTGGCGTATGACCAGCTTAAAAATACAAAAGTTGAACCAGTGGCTTCACCCATTTCTCCAAATTCTGTACAGCACGCCCCCCCCCCCCCCCCCCTGTCGCTCCTCAGTACATCTTCTCTACCACTTCTCCGAGGTCAAGAAGGACAACCAGAAACTCTACTATTGTAACAGAGAAGGAACAGGATTCAAAGATTCCAGAATTCCATGTCAGTCATGTCGATTTTTCTGAAATTTTTCATTTTTGGATTTTCGAATTTACCAATTTACGAAATTCTGAATCTTCGGATTTTCGAATTTCCGAATATTCAGAAAAATTTGTAAATTTGGATATTTACGAATGAAGAAATGTATCTAAATTTGTTAAAAAACGAGTTTGGAACTTAACAAATTGCACATGTCTATAAGGCATAGTCACAGCCCTGGCTCAGCATAGATTAAATTCCAATCTCATACTCATCTACCAGTTGGCCATCAAGGCATCTCAAAGACATGAGAGATGGTGGTTACTAAATGCTACTCTTTCATATTTTTTGGTCTTGTCATACAGGCTTGGGTTGGAGTTCTTCAGTGTCTTAGAACAGTTTTAGTAAAGGGCTGGAATTCTCATTTAAAGAATTAGTCCACCCAAAATCACAGCCACAAAATCAACCAACGCCTCCTTGGTGGGTCCATGGCTCTCCTCTATTGTCCATTATATTTAAAAAAAGACCCAGACCACTTATGAAGAGCCATTGCCAAGTAGGTGTACAAAACAACAAATAAAGGAGCGACCCTAGCCCTGTGGAAGTCAATAGAGCCACAAGGAATGGCTAAAATCCAAATTTGCTTCACATTAAACTGAATTTTGATTTTATCTATTCCTGGGCTTGTGGCTCTATTGACTCCCACAGGGCTGGGAGTGACCCTTTATTTGTTACATTGTTAGTCTGGCAGAAAAAAGGCACAAGTCCATCCAGTTCAACCAATAAATAATTAAATTTGTTGTTTTGTGCTCATGTCTCTGTAGTCAAGTCCCAGGTCCCCATAGGCCTAATGGTGGCCTCCAGAGAAAGGTACAGCTGATATCCTTCTGTGTAGAGTGGGTTACAAGGCATGGTGGGTGTAATGTAAGGTAGATTCATGGGCGCCAGACACTTCTTGAATGCAAAGAGATTTATTGTCTAATAAACAGAACTGTGGGAGAGAGGGTTTAGGGCCAGGACACCCTTAAGTGGTTGCAAGGTTAATTGGAAGACTCCAAGACTTCTATAGGTAGACAGCCATGCAGGGAAAGGCACCCAGCCGGACACCACATTTTCATGTGTAAGATTGTTGTCTCCTATGGCAACGGTCTTGTAACAGTTTTTAACACACATTGTGATGAACTTCTCTTCTACAATCTCCTCTTGTAGATCTTCACTCAACTGAGCTCCCAGTCTTTCACTAGACTTGCTGATCCACTGCCACTGGATCCCCTGAGCTCTTCTAACCTTCTCACTCAGTATCTTCCTCAAGCATCACCCCGCGTCCCTGCTGGGTCCCTAGCTTGGCACTCACAGATACTCCTCAAGCATCACCCCACTGGCCTGCGCGGTCCTTGGCTTGGCACACAAAACTGCTCTGCATGAGTCACCTCCGCTGGCTGGGTCCCTGGCTTGACACCATGCTGAAGTTTCCCAATTCCCCGGTTGGTGAGAATACTGCTCCAGTACTTGCTTCAGCTACTCACTGTGGTCCCTGGTAACAAGATGGATGCCCCTTTAGTTTTCCCCTCTACCTCCAACCACAACAGGTTCTCCGGCCGGTAGAACCGTCACTTCTGGTTGGACTGCAAGCCACAGTCCCAACCCTACGCTGCTCTCTTGCTTCTGAATAGGCCCTCAGTCAGACTAGCAGCTAGATGTCCCCGGGATAGGCCTCAGACTCTGGCCTAGCAGCACAACGCACGTCCATCCAGACAGCTGTCCAGGTGGCACAGAACCCTGATCACCTGACTCCGCCCAAATAAATAGGCTCTCCCAGCAGGCCAAGGGACCCAAGAAAATCCCTGTCCATTGGCTTAGACACCCTATCTATTGCTAATCAGTCCTTGCTATGCCCTTGTCTTATCTAATGCCACCAGATACCCGGCCATCTAGTGACAGAAGAGAGAAGTGCAGCAACTCCAGAATTAGGGTGAAACCAATTGACCTCCTATCAATCGGCCAGGGCAACTACCACTTGGCAGGTACATTTAAGAGCAACCCTGCCTAACCATCTGGGTGCTACATCCTTGTAACACTACCCCCGTAGGGATTGCAGATGACAGGGTTCCCCACTGCTGCACAGCCAGACACATAACATCTTCAACTCTAATCCAGACACAGTGAACAGTACTTGTGCCTTGTTTTTGTGTTTTTTATTAGGGGGGGTAATAACTTGGATGGGGATGGGAATTATGGGATGTCCAACTTGACAGTAACAAAACCAAGGACAACTTCCTCCCTATTTACAGCTCCAAGTGATTCTTCTCCTTTATCCTGTACAACTCCAATTGATCCATTTTTTAGTAGCTAACAGTCTCTGTTAGATCAACAACAGCCCCTTACAGGCTAGGAACTCTCAGTCCCTTTGGAAAGTAGCACAATGCGTTGTGAAATGCATCCTGAAATTACCTGCACTTCCCTGTAGACACTGGTCCCAGCTCTACCACAGCAGGAGATGCTAGTCCACCTGGCTGCTTCTTCACCAGTCTACCTGACTGACTCTCTGGAGATCTTCCAGGGCAAGGTAGGGACGATTTAATGACACCACTGTCTTCCAGAGAGACCTGCTGTGTATAAGTCGCTGCACCATTCTGTAGTACTCACACTGTCCTCTCCTTGCTCCAGCGGCCTATCAGAAAAGCCTCCTTCCAACTTCTCTCGTGGTAGGATCTTTGCAGGCCAGTACCTGAGCCCAAGCCAAGGTAGAGCCCCTCCCCATCAGGGGTCCCTCGAGGGCCATTAACCGCCCCCTTAGCACTGCTTCTCCATCTTCCACCCGACTCTCCTGCCAGCATGACTCGTCCAATACTTAAGGGCTTGCCCAACCACCTTGCCAGGCCCACCATCCAGGGATTGGTCAAGCTCCCCTAAGTATGCCGATTAATCCTCCTGGCCTCCACCCACTAGCCTCTAGAAGTTTCTCCAAACTTCCAGACCCAGGCGGAAGTACCAGAGACTTGTCTGCATGAGTCAACCAGCCCTGAACTCTAATGACCCAGATTAGGACTCACAAGGTTTAGACTTGAGTCAGAATTTTTTTTACCTACTCTGACACTAGTAGCACACTAGAGGGTGCTACAGCTCATTACTGGTTGGGTGAGAAGTTGGAGCTGCCCTCATGGTGGTTATCTACATATCCCCTTGGAACCTCATTGCCCTTGTACTTACATTTTTTGCCAGGTAGGTGTGCAGATGTGGCAAAACTAAAATATGATGGCTTTTTGAGGGGATTATTCTTTTTTAAAAGCACGCTGTTGATAGAAGCAGTTTTTAAACACTTACTGTATATATGGATATAGAGCTCGTCACTCATCTTCCTCACAGTGCTGGACACCGTCCTCACTTCACAGGTAAATTTCCCAGAATCCTCCAGCCGAGCTGAGTGTTCCCTGTACGTATCAGATTCATTGTATTCCTGCACAGTCCATCCATCTCTGTAGAAGGTAAAGTGCAGCTCTGTGCCGCCTCTGAGCGGATCCAGTCTGGTGTCACATCTCACCGTCATCTCATCTCCTTCTATTACCCAATAAGCAGTTATTTTTATTTCCGGAGGGGAGAAGAGCTCTGGAAGAGAAATTCATGACAGTGACCCATTCCTGGAGTCGGTTTTCTATCCACTTGATAACAGTCTAAAATTTTTGTATGATTCACTTCCTGCGCCTATATCATCACGAATCTCTGATTAGTCCATGAAAGGTATTTCTGTATAGTCAATACATCCATAGAGTTAGCAAGAACCTCAACCCAGTTATGTGTATGGCTAATAGAAGGAAACTGGAGTATCAGGAAAGAACCACATAAATAAGTAGAAGGTAGGCAACCTCAATAGAGAGGGCATTTTTGGTGGGAATTCAGTTCAAAATATCAACACTGCAAAGCAAGAATGTCAGGCATTTACTCACAATGTTGAACAAGGGAGTGTCTGAAGAAGCTAAGGTTCACCAAGATAGAATACAACTCCAAAGCATGAAGGAATATCACAGACCCCCAATTATAAGTCTTCTTGACATGCTAGGCTGGGTTCACACTGGAGATTGCAGCGGCTCACAGCAGGAGTCCGGTGCGTCTCCATTCACCATTTCAGGTTCGATTTCAGCCTGAATTTTGGGCTAAATTCGGACCTGAAACAGACCAAAAGATGCACAGGACTCCTGTGCAATTCACACCGAAGCCACTGCAGAGATGTGGGAACCGACTCCATAGAGAGCCGGTCACAATCTCCTGCTATGCGAATTGGATGCAGAAAACGCAGTCTTATGCCGTGTACACACGACCGGGCTTTTCGACGAACTAGGTCCAACGGTCTTTCAGACGGACTTTCGGCGAAGTGCCGACGGACATTCCGAATGAACGGACTTGGCCACACACAAGCACACTAAAGTGCGACGGATTCAAACGTGATGACGTATGACCGGACTAGAATAAGGAAGTTCGTAGCCAGTAGCCAATAGCTGCCCTTGCGTCATTGTTTGTCCGTCAGACTAGCATACAGACGAGTGGATTTCTCAATAGGAACTGGGTCCGGCCGAGTTCAGGCGGAAAAATTTGAAACATGTTCTTTTTCTAAAGTCTGTCAGATTTTTTGAGAGCAAAAGTGCAATGGAGCCCACACACGATTGAATTGTCCGACGGATTTGTTCCGTCGGACCTTTGCTGTCGAATAGTCCGCTCGTGCGTATGCGGCATTAGTGTTTGGTAGAATCGGGATGGTCAAACTACCTGACTTTTGGGGACTACTGTATATTGCTGAGACCTCAGAACCTGTTATACCCATTGTGAGGGTTTACATCATGCCTGCCTTGATTTTTTTTAGGTATGTACACCTGCTCTGCCCATTATGAAGTGTTCCCCCCCATCTATGTGCTGAGTTCCAGGCACTGATGATGAAGTGGCACAGATAGGCAGCACTGATGTGTGCTGATGAGGCTGCACTGATGGGCACTGATAGGCTGCACTGATGGGCACTGATGAGGCGGCACTGATGGGCACTGATCTCCTACACAGTAGGACAGTGTGAATACAAGTGATACCTCCTGGAGCGGTAATTATTCTGATTTGGACACTGGTGGGCTCTGATGAGGTGGCACTGGTGGGCACTGAGGAGGAGGCACTGATGAGGCTGCACTGATAGGTGGCACTGATTGGCTCTAATAGGCAGCACTGGAGGGCTGTAATAGGCGGCACTGATGAGGAGGCACTGATGAGGCTGCACTGATTGGCTCTAATAGGCAGCACTGGAGGGCTCTAATAGGCGGCACTGATGGGGAGGCACTAATGAGGCTGTACTGATAGGTGGCACTGATGGGCTCTAATAGGCAGCACTGAAGGGCTCTAATAGGCGGCACTGATGAGGAGGCACTAATTGGCAGCACTGATGGGAACTGATTGGCAGCACTGATGGGCCCTGTTGGGGCTGCACTGATCATCAGGACACTGATGATCAGTGCCCTTATAATCAGGACACTGATGATCAGTGCCCTGATTATCAGTGCAGATGGCCCCTTTTACACTAGTCGGTTACTGGCTCTCTTCTCAGCGTGAGGAAAGGAGTGCCAATAACCAGCAAGTGTGTTTACATTGTGATCAACTGTATTTGACACAGCTGATAACGTGGTAAAGAGCCGATGTGATTGGCTCTTGTGACGGACCCCCGTACTCAAGAGGAGTATATCTGCCGTAAAAGCTTTCCTTGCTGGATACCAGCCCGATCCAAGACTCCTTAGCTCACCCATTCACTTGTCGAGACATCAGAGTAGGGTGGCACGAAACATAAGACTGTTTATTCAAACACTGGTACAAAGAGATATAAACCCAGGGGACAATTCCCCCCCTCCCCTCTCCACCCTGCCCCCGGTCAACATGCTAGAAACACAGTGAAGAGGAGCCGGGCGTGGTAACAATGGTGGCCGATAATAGTTCCATAAGCCTGGCTGGGATGTGACTGTCTGGTAACTTAGAACCTTGCGACAGCAGTAGACATGTGCACAACCAAAAAATTCGGTTTTTTTTCGTTTCGTTTTTTTCGTTTCCGAAAAAAATTCGTTTTTTTTCGTTTCGTTTTTTTCGTTTCCGTCGATTCATAACGATTCGTACATTCGTAAGTCGTCGTTGTTCGGATTCGTAATGATTCGTACATTCGTAAGTCGTCGTTGTTCGTATTCGTAACGATTCGTACATTCGTAAGAGTTATTTTTTCGTTAATTCGTTTTTTCGTTAGTTTCATTTTCGGACACATTCGTATTTATTCGTACATTCGTAACATTCGTAGATTCGTAATCGGAGCATAATTCATAATTTGATGTAATGTCTATGCTATTATTACATTTTAATAATTTACAAATCGAAAAAAAAAGTTACGAATCGAAAAAAAAAAAGTTACGAATCGAAAAAAAAGTTACACATTTTTTTGTTCATTAGAGACACGGAAAATTACAAATCTAAAAAAAAAAAAAAAAATAAGTTACGAATCGGAAAAAAAAGTTACGAATCGAAAAAAAAAAGCTACGAATCGAAAAAAAAGTTACGAATGTACGAATTTTTTGGTTCAATAGAGACACGGAAAATTACAAATCGAAAAAAAAAAAAAAAAAGTTACGAATCGAAAAAAAAGTTACGAATCGAAAAAAAAGTTACGAATCGAAAAAAAAAAAGTTACGAATCGAAAAAAAAGTTACACATTTTTTTGTTCAATAGAGACACGGAAAATTACAAATCGAAAAAAAAAAAAAAGTTACGAATCGAAAAAAAAGTTACGAATCGAAAAAAAAAGTTACGAATCGAAAAAAAAGTTACGAATGTACGAATTTTTTGGTTCAATAGAGACACGGAAAATTACAAATCGAAAAAAAAAAAAAAAAGTTACGAATCGAAAAAAAAAGTTACGAATCGAAAAAAAAAGTTACGAATCGAAAAAAAAAAAGTTACGAATCGAAAAAAAAGTTACAAATTTTTTTGTTCAATAGAGACACGGAAAATTACAAATCGAAAAAAAAAAAAAGTTACGAATCGAAAAAAAAGTTACGAATCGAAAAAAAAAGTTACGAATCGAAAAAAAAGTTACGAATGTACGAATTTTTTGGTTCAATAGAGACACGGAAAATTACAAATCGAAAAAAAAAAAAAAAAAGTTACGAATCGAAAAAAAAGTTACGAATCGAAAAAAAAAGTTACGAATCGAAAAAAAAAAAGTTACGAATCGAAAAAAAAGTTACAAATTTTTTTGTTCAATAGAGACACGGAAAATTACAAATCGAAAAAAAAAAAAAGTTACGAATCGAAAAAAAAGTTACGAATCGAAAAAAAAAGTTACGAATCGAAAAAAAAAGTTACGAATGTACGAATTTTTTGCTTCAATAGAGACACGGAAAATTACAAATCGAAAAAAAAATTAAAAAAAAGTTACGAATCGAAAAAAAAAGTTACGAATCGGAAAAGAAAGTTACGAATCGAAAAAAAAAGTTACGAATGTACTAATTTTTTTGTTCAATCCATTTGAAGCACGTTTAGCAGCACCATTGTAAGGGACACGGAAAATTACCATTTCAACAAAAAAAAAAGTTACAAATTTTTTCGTTCGTTTTCGTTCGTTTTCGTTTTTCGGATTTTCTTCATTAGTACATTCGTTGTTTCTAATTAGTTTTTTTTCGATTTTCGTTGTTTTTCGGATTCGAATGATTCGTTATTCGGATTCGTACGATTCGAACGATTCGTTACGATTCGTTATTCGTATTCGTACAATTCGAACGAAAACGAACGAACGAAAATAACGAAAAAAAACGAAAAAAACGAAAAAAACGAAACGAATTGCACATGTCTAGACAGCAGTCACACTAAATCTGGGAAACAAAGTGCTGTATGGTCCGTGAAAACAGTGTTATTTCCAATGCCAGTGTCACAGGGAACGACCGGGGCACATCGGGCAAATATACCCAGAAATAGTCCTGTACAAGCCCATAACATTAGATAACTTGGCTGGTTCAGGGAAAAGGTAATCCAGGGAAACAAGGACAGAGACTAAATGGGACTGGTATTGTTACAGCTCTTTACCCCGATCTGATGCCAGCAGCGATCACAGAGCGCACCGGCAAGTCGGCAACTGGTTAATCACCCCCCAATTTCCTTACAGTACGGGTGAATATTAAGTCTCTTCTTGTATGGGGGACTTTTTTTTGTTTTATTTCTGCAACATACAGTAGTCTAAATCAGAACAATTACTGCTCCAGATGGTATCACTTGTATTCACATCCCAGTGTATAGGAGATGAAGGGTGTCGGCTCGGCAAAGGCAAATAGCAAAAATGAGAAGAGGACGGCCGTACTCCAATATAATGCCTTTATTGACAAGGCTTAGTCCATACACCAATCAGAGACACAGGTCCAGATGATAGCTGATGCACTTCGCACCGTTAATGGCGCTTAACTGCTTGCCGATCAGCCGACGTCATTATACTGCGGCAGGTCGGCGCGATCCCGAGAGTCAGCGTAGCTATACGTCGGCTCGTGGGATCGGGATAGCAACACAGCGGGGTGCTGATGCTCGTGGCCAGCGATCATCGCGACCGTTAATGGCGCTTAACCGCTTGCCGACCAGCCGCCGTCATTATACTGAGGCAGGTCGGCGCGATCCCATGAGTCGTCGTAGCTATACATCGGCTCGTGGGATTGGGGTAGCAACACAGCGGGGGTGCAGATGCTCGTGGCCGACGGACGCGATGACCGCCGGCCACGAGTGATCACGAGTACGAGAGGCAGAACAGGGGCGTGTTCTGTGAGGAGTGACAGATCGTGAGTTCCTAATAGCTAGGAACCAAGATCTGTCATTTCCTCTAGGTCAGTCCCCTTCACCTACAGTTAGAACACACACAGGGAACACAGTTAACCCCTTGATCGCCCCCTAGTGTTAACCCCTTCCCTGCCAGTGACATTTTTACAGTAATCGGTGCATTTTTATAACACTGATCGCTGTCCCAAAAATGTGTCAAAAGAGTCCGATGTGTCTGCCATAATGTAATAAAACGCAGATCGCCACCATTACTAGTAAAAAAAAAAAAATAATAAAAATGCTATAAAACTATCTCCTATTTTGTAGACGCTATAACTTTTGCGCAAACCAATCAATATACGCCTATTGTGATTTTTATTACCAAAAATATGTAGAAGAATACATATCGGTCTAAACTGAGAAAACATTTGCTTTTTTTTTTTTTTAAAAATTTATGGGGATATTTATTATAGCAAAAAGTACAAAATATTGTGATTTTTTATCAAAATTGTTGCTAGTTTTTTTGTTTATAGCGCAAATAAAATTAAAACCGCAGAGGCGATCAAATACCACAATAGTAAATGTATAAATTATATCATGTGAAAGAAAAAATGGGGAGGGGGGAGGGGAGGGGAAATATTGCTGGGTATTGGCACCCCTATTCCCCGTCAGAGGATAAATCCACCCCAAATTGCAGCAAGTTCCTATTCGGTCTCCTTCAGGAGTCGCAGCTATGTATGACACAGGCTGTTTAGGAAATGTAGCCACAGTTCTCTAGAGGATATAAAAGGTGTATAACAAATGGAAAAAGGGAACAAACTGGCGCTGACCCTTAGGCAAATGAAAAATACACTCCCGTAGGTGGGGGCATACACCACTAGACGGTGGGCAGCCCGGCTAGACCAAACAAATAATATATAGCATGTCTAACCATGTAATCGCAACAGTGAACAAGATAAAAGATATATAGTCCACAGTACTGACGTAGGAGTAGGCTCCTTCAGCACATACTCCTATCTGTCATCTATGTGTCTTGCGGTTCGCCACCAGGTCTAACTACTTTTGGTTCAATGGAGATTTTTATCTCCAAGAAAAGGGTGTAGCCATGGGGGCAAAATTTGCCCCCAGTTTGGCAAATATCTTCATGGCCAAATGGGAGGAGGATGTCGTCTATGCCCAGGGGCTGCCTCAGATAGCCCTCTGGGCAAGATATATAGACGACATCCTCCTCCTATGGAAGGGAGATAAGGACTCTTTGGATAAGTTCATGCTTTTTCTGAATGACAACCAGCGGGGCATCAAATTAACTCACGAAGTTAGTACTTCGACAATTCATTTCCTGGACCTGGAAATATCGGTTCTGGACGGCCATTTGGTCACCAAAACATTTTTCAAAGCGACAGATCGCAATGGGTATATCCCAATAGACAGTTGCCATCATTCGTCCTGGCTCAAGTCCATACCTCGAAGCCAGCTCACCAGAATTAGGAGGAACTGTTCTAATCTAACAGACTTCTTCTCACAAGCCGAGACCATAAAAAATAGATTCTTGGATAAAGGATATGACGCACAGGGTATAAACAGGGACATTGAGATAGTGGCTTCACTTAATAGAGAAGAACTGATCAAGGATGCTCCTAAAAAAACACAAGAATCACAACACAATTGGTCACTTTTGACCTCATTCTCTGTCCAACATAGACAGGTAAAAGGAATCATTTCAAAACACTGGAGTGTCCTCAAAAACGATAGAGTCCTAGGCCCCCTCCTCCCAGAGAAAGCAGGAGTTATCTATAGAGGGGCCCCCTCGCTAGGTGGTCGGATAGCTCCTAGTGTATCCGATCCACCTATTGTCCCCTCATTTTTTCATAACATGAAGGGTTTCTTCCCCTGTCGTAGGTGTAGCGTGTGTTTACATAATGTCTATGGGAAGAAAAAAACCGAAACGTTTGTATCAAGTGTTACCGGCCAAGAATTTAAGATGAAACATTTTTTAACCTGCCAAACTCGACACGTTGTGTACCTCATCACTTGCCCTTGCGGCAAACAATACGTTGGTAGAACCATTCGTACGTTTGCCGTGAGGTGCAATGAACACATTGCAGGTATCAAAAAGGGCCGCACTGATCATAATGTCCCCAAACATTTTCGGTTATATCACAACAGGAACCTGACAGGGACGAAGTTTCAAATCATTGACAGATTTGTCCCCAACTGGAGGGGCGAGTCAAACATTAGGGGCGTATCCAAACTAGAGACCTTTTGGATATACTCTTTGAAGAGTTATTCGCCCCATGGTCTCAATATAGAATGGGATATCAACGCATTCATAAACAAATCCTGATCTGAACACCCTCAGTTAATTATGCTCTGAAATAAATAGATGACGCTAATACAAGAGCCGTATGACTTACTGATATATTGAAAATGCCATACTTAGAATATCTACCATTTTTGTATAGCAAGCTACACCAAATTTACATAAAATATGAAAACGTGTTATGAAGTGTACTGGTCCCCGGATCTTCACTTTCTGTCAATAGAGAATAGGACATCCCGGGAATCTTTTATTTGGTGGCCCCTATATATTATGACCCTATGACCTCTCTTCCTCTCAGCCACTATGTGATTGTGTGGTTGGGACTAACTGTATCTATCTTCTTTTCTAACCTTTTTGAGTTCAATTTTTATTACTCTGATTTGTATAATGATTAATACCCACTAGTTTACATCCACTAAAAATCTGTTTTGTTTAATTCAAACTACATATTTCTAGACTAGGAGGTTACTATGCTAGCCATTAGCGCTAAGAGTTGAGGAAGTTACCTGATATGACAGGCTATGACAACACTCCTCCCCTCTCCCATGTTTTCTCTAAGCCCTGCGGTTCATCTCTACGGAGTGAGCACGCAAGCGCAATAGGCCAGACTATTGAGACACAGAGACACCTCCCATAGGGGCGTGTCTGTTCCCCATCACATTGAATTCCTATCACTATCTGTCCCGGACACCCGCGCATGCGCGATCGGGCGTCGCGTCGAGTTCGTCTACGTCACTCCTCCCGGCCGCCTCCACTTGGTGTGCGGGCGCGCATGCGCTGTTTGGACTGACGACCGGACATTCCCTCTTAGTGACGCTGATAGGGTAGTGACTCCCCCTCCCCTCATGGCATGTTCTCTATGGATTGGTTCAGTGCTGCAAGCCACTCCCAATCGTATTCAGACACCCATAGGCAGACTATTACTACTTGTTGCTGATTGGCTAGGCAACAATCTGAGAATGAGGCTTGGTCCTCGGATGCTTCTAGATGACATCATTCCGGCCCTAGATGAGTTTGAGCGTGGAACGCACGCCGTTGATACCGGAAGTGAGGATCCGTGCTCCAAAAACTCAGCTGTTGTCATTTTGAAATCCTGCATAAAGGTATATATATTGTAGACAGGTGGCTGGTAGACATATACCCCAGTTGAAGCCTTCAGTAGGCGAAACATGTAGGGTTGAATGTCTACCGAAGCCACATTTTAATCTTTTTTGCGCAAATGTTTTTTATTACCGTTTTATCCAATAAATACCAATTGGGAAATTGGTTTCACACTATGAGGAGTTGCCTCTCTATCTCTGTTTCCTCCTCCATTTGAGCTGCTGCTGACAAGGATCCCCCAGAGAAGCTATTACCACTGCTTACCGTTTAAAATCCGGCTAAAGCTACAGGTAAGCGACTGTATTGACCTCTGGAGGAACAGTCCAGCGAGATCCAGCAGATCGCCATAGATCCACCACTCACCTGGTATATCCAGTACAAGCCTTGCTGACTCACTCCGAGAGGGGTGAGTCCATCAGCTCTGGTAAGAGTACCCACCTTTACCGTCTTTTTCTTGTTTAACCGATTATACATCTTGAGTACCTCCAGTGATACATCTATACCCAGTGAAGATATTGCTGATTGAACTGTTTTTTGTCACCTTCTTTCTGTCATCCTATCCACCAACAGGACTTTTTGTATATTGTTATATGGTTAGATTGTGTCCTGAATAGATGACAGATAGGAGTATGTGCTGAAGGAGCCTACTCCTACGTCAGTACTGTGGACTATATATCTTTTATCTTGTTCACTGTTGCGATTACATGGTTAGACATGCTATATATTATTTGTTTGGTCTAGCCGGGCTGCCCACCAAAAGAAAGCTCTATTTGTGGGGAAAGAAGGACGTCAATGTTGTTTGGGTGCAGCGTCGTACGACCGCGCAATTGTCAGTTAAGTCGACGCAGTGCCGAATTGCAAAAAAAATGGCCCGGTCAATCAGCAGCCAAATCTTCCAGAGCTGACGTTGTTAATCATAGCTACGATTAAGCGCCATTAACGGTGCGAAACGCGTCAGGTATCATCTGGTACTGTGTCTCTGATTGGTGTATGGACTAAGCTTTATCAATAAAGGCATTATATTGGAGGGCGACCGTCCTCTTCTCAACATACAGTCGTCTCTTTAGAGCTTATGGACTTTAATTTACCTTTCACAGAGATAACGGAAACATCTGAGCGCTCATGAACATTTGAACTATCATTGCTGTATATTTGTTTAGTACATTTGTACCGTCCAGACTGACTCCTCGTTATATTAGGAATATGGAATGTGGAGTCAGATTCTGAGGATTTTATCTCCTGATCATCTTTGTAGAATTTTGTGTTTATTGAATTAAAATCTTTTATATGATGACATCTCAGAGTCAGGGGGTCTCCTTCATAGATGACGGATGGAGGTCTCTGCAGGATGACATAATCTGAAATGTAATAAAATTATACTTTAGGTTGTTCTATTCACACCCAACAATCTGTAATGATGGAGATGAGATGATGACTCACTATCTGTAACATTTAGGAAGACGGGATCACTGATATCACCACCGATGGTCCGGCACCGGTAATATCCTCTGTCCTTCACTACTGAAGATCTAAAGATATGAAGTGTCTGTTGATCTCCAGGTATTGTTTGGTTATCTTTGTACCAGTGATAGGTCCGGGGCTCCTCTGGTACAGTAGACGGCACATCACATGTTAGAGTCACATCGTCAAGGAAGATTATATTCCCCCAGTTGGGTGTGAAGGTCACCACAGGTTTGATGGCCCCTCCTATAGAAGAAAAGAGATCACACAGAACACATAGAGAGCACAGTGTGCAGCAAAACACAGAGAGGTGAACACATCCTGTATGAGAAAAATACATTCTCTATAGAAATGGGAATGTTTCTAGTCCCGGGCACAGGAAGTTTCCAAAATGTTGTTAAATCTCTGTTTGCCGCAATGAAAACGACTCTACCCTTAATCCTTTTGCTGCCAGAGCCATTTTGGTATTTTTCGCACACATTTAAAAAAAAAAAAAAATTTAGTCCTGAAGATTATCCGTTTGCGTATGAGTATGGTGGCAAAGCGGCTCTCCTGTCACTCTCACGTATCTAGTAGACATGTGCGATTTAGTTTCGTACGAATTGAAAAATTTGTACGAATTTCCGTAAATCCGTACATTCGGGAGGATCCGAAATACGAATTTCTATGCTTCCGAATTTTGGACGAAATTTTGTTAACGAATTTCGGATCCAAATTCCGTTACAACGGGAACGTGACTGGTGTTTTGTTGACCAATCAGAGGTTTTCTTCTGCTGCTGAGTGAGGGTTGGGAAAATGACCTTTTTTAATATGGGAGGGGGAGACTGGTACTGGTAGTCGATGGGAGATTCAGAATCAGACAAAATAAGAATGATCGTTAAATTATTCGTTATGATGAAGTTAAAAACCCAGTCAGCACAGCACAGGGATGGGGGGAGCCCCTCATAATGAGCACAGCACAGGGGTGGTGGGAGCCCCTCATAATGAGCACAGCACAGGGATGGGGGGAGCCCCTCATAATGAGCACAGCACAGAGATGGTGGGAGCCCCTCATAATGAGCACAGCACAGGGGTGGGGGGAGCCCCTCATAATGAGCACAGCACAGGGATGGCGGGAGCCCCTCATAATGAGCACAGCACAGGGATGGGGGAGCCCCTCATAATGAGCACAGCACAGGGATGGTGGGAGCCCCTCATAATGATAAATTAATCATAACGAACGTTCGTAACTGTTATGAAAAGTTAACAAACCTAACGAAAATTCGTATTTCATACGAATCCAAATTGAATTTCGGACACGAATTACGAAATACGAATTAGCGGCTAATACGAAACGGAACGTAACGAAACAAAACTAATTTATTGACGGCGCCCATGTCTAGTAGCTAGCATGTGATCTTGCACTTCTGGGTAGGAGGTGCGCAATGTCAGTGCCGTGGCAGTACTGTGGTTGGACGCAGATCATGTGGGATCAGCAGGTGCTGGCGAATGGATGTCCGCTGGCACCCACTGATCAAAGAGAAGACATCAGAACAGAGCTCTGACTATGTAAACAAGGCAGAGCTCTGTTCCGTCAGCGGGGATATGCTGGATTTTGTTTCCCTGCAAAGCACATTCCTTGGTAAAAAAAACAGCACATAGTAAACACAAAAACACTGGTTAGGCACACATTTAACCCTTTGATTGCCCCTAGATGTTTATTCCCTTCCCAGCCAGTGTCATTAGTACAGAGACAGTGCATATTTTTAGCACTTATCACTGTATTAGTATCATTGGTTCCCACAAAGTGTCAAAAGTACCAGTTAAGCCTCGTAAACACGATCGGATTGTTGGCCAACAAAACCGTGGACTTTTGTCCGAAGGGCGTTGGTCCAAACTTGTCTTGCATACAAACGGGAAGGAATTGTTGACCAACAAATACGAACGTAGTGGCGTACTACATTGTTTTTCAGCTCTTTAGCACCACCCTTTGGGCTCCTTCTGCTAATTTCGTGTTAGCAGAAGTTTGGTGAGTGTTGATTCGCACTTTTCATTTCACGCTTTTCATTTCGCACTTTTCATTTTGCGATTTTCAGTTTGTTTCTGAACGGCCGTTCGTCAATCAGCCATGTTGCGGAATCGGAAGAGATAACGTGTTATTTATTATTGGCCTTGGAGTTATTGCTTTGACCCAAGTCCAGTCCAGGAACAGGAGGAGGAGGAGGAGTTCTTGGACCAAAAATTGGTTGCTTTATTAATCGCTACCAATTATGAAATATGCCTTTGCTGCAGGAGCTCCAGGAGAATAATCCGGATGATTTTCGGAATTATCTCCGGATGACGGACCCCCTGCTTTCACCCTATATTAGGAAGCAGGACACATGCATGAGGCTTTTATTTTATTTTTTTGGTTGAATAATAATGATTTGATTTGTATATTTTCTATATTTTTTTGGATTTTTTGGTTAAGTTCTATTGGCAGATAGCATGTCTAATTTTGTTTGTTTTCTTTTTTTAATGCACAATAAAAAAATTGTGTAAAATAATACTTGGCTATGTGTTTTACTTCAAATGACAGTTTGGGAGTCGGCAGTTACATTTAAAAAAATACAATGTAAAATTAACAAGGGGCACCAACATAGTTGTATCTTTGATCTTAAAACTACGGGATAATGGTGTTGTGGTAACTTGCCCAAAAAAATTAAATAAAAACATAAAAATATTATTCTCGATATCACTAGAAAAAAAGCCTTTGAAAATGTGTTTGCAATAACTCCATCAGTATCACCAGCAAAGCAGCTCCATTATTATCCCATTAAAGAAGAAGAGAATTATGAGTAAGCACTGAATATAGTGCGAAACGCGTCAGCTCTTGTACCCCCTTTTTTGCTTTGCTGTTTTCAATAAACAACACAGGATTTTATCTTTTTCCGGTGTGCGGCTGTCCAGAGTTCTTTTGATACTTCCTGTCTTTTCTCTCTATGTCGAATCTTTTCTCTCTATGTCGAATCTTTTCTCTCTATGTAGAATAATCTTGAACTAATAGAGCTAAGGTTAGGCACATTCTACCTTTATTGCTATTGTCTCTATAATGTCAAATCTTTCTCTATATGTCAAATCTTTTCTCTCTATGTCGAATCTTTTCTCTCTATGTCGAACCTTTTCTCTCTATGCCGAATCTTTTCTCTCTATGTCGAATCTTTTCTCTCTATGTCAAATCTTTTCTCTCTATGTCGAATCTTTTCACTCTATGTCAAATCTTTTCTCTCTATGTAGAATAATCTTGGACTAATAGAGTTAGGGTTAGGCACATTCGACCACAGGTTCGATGGACACAGATCACTATTGTCAGCGTCATGTCGAATCTCCTATCTATATCGAACTGTTGTCACAACGAAAACGAAAATAAAGCATTTGTTTATGTCGGATCTTTCGGTTTTCGGATTCGGCGCGTTCCTTATCGTTTGTTATAACGATAACGAAAATACCCAAAATTCGGATGAAAATGCATTTGAACGAAAACGAATGCACATGTCTACTGATTACTGTATAAATGTCACTGGCAGGGAAGGGGTTAACGCTAGGGGGCGACCAAGGGGTTAAATGTGTGTCCTATGGAGTGTTTCTAACTGTGCGGGGGATGGGAATACTTGGGGGAGGAGACCAATTGTTGTTCCTAAGCATTAGGAACAACTGATCAGTCACCTCACCCCTGACATAACGAAGATTTGTCTATTTACATCGACAGACCTCTGTTCTGTCTATGTGTGGAGCGATCGCGGGGGCCCGGCGGACATCGCGACCGATGCGTGCGCGTATCGGCTCAGTCGTCGCGCTGTGGGCATGGGGGCGTGTGGGCGTGCGGGCGTGAGCATTCCACCTGGTGGTCTTAAAGCGGCCGACGTACAGCTACAACGGCTCACCCAGGGGAGCCAACCTGCCGCAGTATAACTGCGGCGGCTGGTACGGGAAGCAGTTAAACACACACCACCCAGGTCTATACATAAAGGGTTAAATGTCAGTTCACTAAAAAAAATTGTAAGTCCGTTACAGGTTTGGGGAAGTGCCTTAAAGCTGTATGTGGGGTTGCAGAGTTCAGTTTCCTGAAACCGCCTTAGTGAAAAAATTATTCTGGCAGTGAGTAGGCAGGTGCCACTTCAGTTACTGACATTTATTTTGACAGTGTTTTAAATGGTGTATTTCAGTTGGTGCCTCTGGGTTACGAAGGGTTAACTTTTCTGCTCGGTTTCCCAAGTGTTCATAGTGCTGCGCCCAATTGGTAGCATATAAATACAAGGGAAGGGCAGCCTTGTGGGCTGCTGCCGCCGGTCACTCCATATATGGGAACCAGAGAGAGGATTGTGTAACCATGTCATTGATCTTTGCTTCGCCGTCTCCCCTTGATGTTACCCTGTTTGGGGGTTCCAAGGACATGAACTAATGGAATTCAAATTTGAACTTTCATGGACTTTATGGAGTTTGTCTACATTCAGAGATATGTTCAATTTTAGGACATTGCGACGGACAGATCGGACACTTTTGACACTTTTTTGGGACCACTGGCATTTATACAGCGATCAGTGCTATAAAAATGCCCTGATTAGTGTGTAAATGTCACTGGTAGGGAAGGGGTCAACATTAGGGGGCAATCAAGGGGTTAATTTTGTGTTCCCTCAGTGTGTTTTAACTATATTGGGTTAGGATTGACTAGGAGAGGAGACATATAGTTTTTCCTACTTAGTAGGAACAAAAGATATAGCTCCTCTTCCCTGACAGCACAGGGATTTGTGTGTTCGTGCATTCGTGTGTTCGTGCGATCATGCCCGCCGGCCACGCGCATTGGGTCCCCCGCCGTGCAGCGGGCACGTGCGACCTCTGGTGGCCGCTAAAGGGAAGGACGTACCCATATGGGATTTCGCCCAGGGGAGCCATTCTGCCGCAGTATATCTGCGTGAGCCGGTCGGGAACCGCTTAAAGTGGAGTTCCACCCAAAAATGGAACTTCCGCTTTAAGGGAAGGGGACCCCCCTGACATGCCACATTTGGCATGTCATTTTTTTGGGGGGTTCCAGCTCCCACTTCCTCCCAGGGCACCGGATGGGAGATCACCTCTCCCCCCTACCTCTCGGCAATCATCTAGGACACGTCACAGGTCCCAGATGGTTGCCCTGCCAGTCACAGCGCGCAGCGCGGCTCGTGCATGCGCAGTGCGTACCCGGCTGTGAAGCCACAGTCAGGCACCCACAGTGACAATGCTGGTGCCCCAGTGAGGAGGGGGAGATGAGCGGGGCTTCATACGCCCGCATCGCTGGACCCTAGGACAGGTAAGTGTCCGATTATTAAATTTATTACCGTATATACTCGACTATAGGCCGTCCCGAGTATAAGCCGAGACCCCTAATTAACCACAAAAAAATGGGAAACCTGCACTGACCCGTGTATAAGCCGAGGGTACAAAATGCAGCAGCTACTGTAAGTGGAAAAGAGGGCCAGCAATGCCCATCTGCAGCTGCCTGTCCCCTGTACAGACCCCCCCCCCGTGTCCCCATTACAGCCTACCTGTGCCGATCTTCGGTCCCCGGTCCCCGCTCTCCGGTCTCCGGTCTTCGGTCCCCGCTCTCCGGTCCTCGGTCCCCGGTCCCTGCTCTCCGCTCTGTCCCCGCTCCCCGCTCCCCGCTCTCCGCTCTCCGCTCTGTCCCCATGTACGGTGCCATTGCAAAATTAAAAAGCCGCGCCTCCTCCTCATCCTCGTCCGTGATAGGAGGAACGCTGTTTTCCCAGCAGTCAGTGCGCAGTGTTCCGCCTATCACGGACGCCCTCTCATCCTCGTCCATGAGATGAGAATGACAGGGCATCCGTGATAGGCGGAACACTGCACTGCTGGGAAAATTAGTGTCCGCCTATCACGGACGGGCGGGAGGAGGCGGCGCGGCTTTTTAAAACTGCCGTCTGTCTGCATGACAAGCTGTTCATGTAGGCAGACGGCAGTGACTCGAATATAAGCCGAGGGGGGGACTTTCAGCCCTAAAAAATGGGCTGAAAATCTCGGCTTATATTCGAGTATATACGGTAAATTTATTAAAACTTTTAATTTAATTTTTTTACGTCGGAACTCCGCTTTAAGTAGTTAAAATGGCAATTAAAGGTTCATTCTTCACATTTGTGGCCTTTTAAATTGCAATTAGTGTCTGTGTATAAGTAGTCAATGAGTTTTTTAGCTCTCACATGGATGCGCTGAGCAGGCTAGATACTGAGCCATGGGGAGCAGAAAAGAACTGTCAAAAGACCTGCGTAACAGGGTAATGGAACTTCATTAAGATGGAAAAGGATATAAGAAGATACCCAAAGCATTAAATGTGCCAGTCAGTACTGTTCAATCCCTTACTAAGAAGTGGAAAATTCAGGGATCTTTAGATACCAAGCCAAGGTCAAGTGGACCAAGAAAGATTGCAGCCACAACTGCCAGAATAAAAACCCCACAGGTAACCTCAGGAGAAATACAGGCTGCTCTGGAAAAAGACGGTGTGGTTGTTTTTAAGAAGCACAATACGATGATACTTGAACAAAAAATGATCTACAGTTAGAACACGCTGAGGGAACACACTTAACCCCTTGATCGCCCCCTAGTGTTAACCCCTTCCCTGCCAGTGTCATTTGTACACTGATCAGTGCATTTTTATAGCACTGATCAATGTAATAATGTCACTAGTCCCCAAAAAAGTATAATTTGGGGTCAGATTTGTTCGCCGCAATGTTGCGGTCCCGCTAAAATTCACAGATTGCCCCCATTACTAGTAAAAACAATAAAAAATAAATAAAAGTCCCTAAATTGATCCTGTAGTTTGTAGATGTGATAACTTTTGCGCAAACCAATAAATATATGCCTATTGCGATTTCTTTTTACCAAAAATATGTAGAAGAATACATATCGGCCTGAACTGATAAATAAATATTTTTTTTTTATATATATTTTTTCTGGGTATGTATTATAGCAGAAAGTAAAAAAAAAAACGCCATTACTAGTAAATAAAAAAAAAATAATAAAAATGCCATAAATCATTCCCATAATTTGTAGACACTATAACCTTTGCGCAAACCAATAAATATACGCTTATTGCAATTTTTTTTACCAAAAATATGTGGAACTGGTGAAGAAATTAGTTTTTTTAATTTTTTTTAATTTGGGGGATATTTATTATAGCAAAATGTAAAAAGTATTGTTTTTTTTTTTCAAAATTGGCGCTCTTTTTTTGTTTACAGCGCAAAAAATAAAAACCGCATGGGTGATCAAATGCCACCGAAAGAAAGCTCTATTTGTGGGGAAAAAAGGACTTCAATTCTTTTTGGGTACACGTTGCACGACCACGCAAATTTCAGTTAAAGCAACGCAGTGCAGAATCTCAAAAAAGATGGCCTGGTCATTAAGGGGGTGAAATCTCCCGGGGCTGAAGTGGTTAATGAAAATCAATAAACAAGATTAGTGACCCAAACCCTTTTTTTTTTTAAAACATTAAAATCAACATTTTTTTAGTACTATTGGATTTATAGTATATTGTCCAGTATCAGATTTGTACTCACCAGATCTTCCCACGTTCAAAGCTGAAAAGCCAAAATACACTTTTTAGAAAATTTTATATACAGTACATTTAATTAAAACATATCTAATGCATTTAAATGCTTTTTTCTTTTGTTATCAGTTAGAAATTATAATTTTTTTTTATGACAAAGATGTTGTTAAGATCTCAGTTTTCTATGGTGACCAGTAGAAGATCAAACTGTCACTTTCTCTTAGGTGATAAGCCTCCAGTCAGCCCACCACCATCACCTTTATAAGCGTATTTCAATCAGAAGCCAGACCAATTCCTCCCTATGGAGTTCCAGTCAATGAGCCATCAATATTGCATACACACGATCGGACTTTCCGGCAGACTAGGTCCGGCAGACCGGAATCTGTCGGACAATTTGATTGTGTGTGGGCTCCAGCTGACTTTTTTTTCCCAAAAGTCAGACGGACCTAGAAATAAAACATGTTTCAAATCTTTCCGACGGACTCGAGTCCGGTCGAAAAATCTGTTTGTGTGCTAGTCCGACGAATGAAAACCGACGCTTGGGCAGCTATTGGCTACTAGCTATGAACTTCCTTATTCTAGTCCGGTCGTACGTCAGCAAGTTCGAATCTGTCGGACTTTGGTGTGCTTGTGTGTGGCCAAGTCCGTTCGTTTAGAAAGTCTGTCGGAACTCCGCCGAAAGTCCATTGAAAAGTCCGATCGTGTATATGCGGCATAAGTCTTCCAAAAAGAACCACTCATCAAAAAGGCCAACGTAAATTTATTATACAGCAAAAGGATGTAACATTCAAAACCCACCTGGTCGGACGGTGTGACGGAACATCCCTACACTCCTCTTGAGTGCGTTCCTCATATATCACTTCCTCCCAGTCTGAATATGGATCTCAGATATTCCAACCGCTCCCAAGCACCAAACGAGACGAAACTTGCTTAGTGCCAACATGGACTGTTTTATTAGAACCAAACTGACAAGTATTTATATACAGTAGAAGAGGAGGTCCCCCTCCTGCTCATATTACTCTAACAATACACCTGTAACAACTTAACATAAACCAATTAACTAATCCCTTTAAGCAGCCGATGTGACTCTGTGCCCATCAGGATTTCACTTCAGGTCAGACTTGTTGTCACCGAGCTAAACACAGTTTATTATAAATTATCATAATTACAACCACAAGACATTTTATCACAATAGCAGGAGACCACCAGTAACAGACGGACCATCTACTACATTGTACAGAGGACAATGTGATCAGCTCTCTCAATTAACATCTTGAGTTCATGACACTAGCATCTGACAGTGTGTGTCCCAACAGCATGAGACAACACACATTATATATACACATATATACAGCATTGAATCTGACTAGCACAGATTATTGATGGTTGGGGTTCTCCTTCACCCTGTGCTCCTTAAAATCCAGGGCCCATAATCGGTTGGCAGGAGGCTCGCATTTAGTCCTCTCAAAAAGCCTGTGTCCCGGCTAGGTCTGTCACAGACAGCTACCCAGATGCCTTTCCCTCCATCATTGGAGCTTAGCTACGGAGTCATCAGGAATGAATTATAAAGCCACCAGCCCCCCCCTTTACAATACCAAACAACCAGAATCCCCAACCCCTCATGAGCTGTATGTGTCAGGAGGTGGAAATACTGGGATTCTGGGATGTACTAGGAAAGAATATACAGTGCTTTGCAAAAGTATTCACCCCCCTTGGCTTTTTACCTATTTTGTTACATTACAGCCTTTAGTTCAATGTTTTTTTTTTTATCTGAATTATATGTGATGGATCAGAACACAATAGTCTAAGTTGGTAAAATTTGAAAAATATATACATAAAACTATTTTTCAGAAATAAAAAAATGATAATTGGCATGTGCGTATGTATTCACCCCCTTTGTTATGAAGCCCATAAAAAGCTCTGGTGGAACCAATTACCTTCAGAAGTCACATAATTAGTGAAATGATGTCCACCTGTGTGCAATCTAAGTGTCACATGATCTGTCATTACATAGACACACCTTTCTGAAAGGCCCCAGAGGCTGCAACACCTAAGCAAGAGGCACCACTAACCAAACACTGCCATGAAGACCAAGGAACTCTCCAAACAAGTAAGGGACAATGTTGTTGAGAAGTACAAGTCAGGGTTAGGTTATAAAAATATATCCAAATCTTTGATGATCCCTAGGAGTACCATCAAATCTATCATAACCAAATGGAAAGAACATGGCACAACGGCAAACCTGCCAAGAGACGGCCGCACACCAAAACTCACGGACCGGGCAAGGAGGGCATTAATCAGAGAGGCAGCACAGAGACCTAAGGTAACCCTGGAGGAGCTGCAGAGTTCCACAGCAGAGACTGGAGTATCTGTACATAGGACGACAATAAGCCGTACGCTCCATAGTGTTGGGCTTTATGGCAGAGTGGCCAGAAGAAAGACATTACTTTCAGCAAAAAACAAAATGGCACGTTTTTGGTTCGTGAAAAGGCATGTGGGAGACTCACAAAATGTATGGAGGAAGGTGCTCTGGTCTGATGAGACTAAATTTTTACTTTTTGGCCAGAAAGCACTATGTCTGGCGCAAACCCAACACATCACATTACCCAAAGAACACCATCCCCACAGTGAAACATGGTGATGGCAGCATCATGCTGTGGGGATGTTTTTCAGCAGCCGGGACTGGGAAACTAGTCAGAGTTGAGGGAAAGATGGATGGTGCTAAATACAGGGATATTCTTTCCGCAAAACCTGCACCACTCTGTGTGTGTAATCCACCATTACTGACAGCGGGTTATAATAAACAGTTGTAACATAATGTATTTCTCATGAAACAAGACAGTTCCTACAGTGCCCATTAGATGGTGAACATCATATAAGAAGGAGAGGGGTCACCATACTTTGTTCACAACAGATGCAAATATAATGAGTGTGTTTTACGTGAAGCCTTCAACAGGTTCACACTAATGACTTGTTTTGTGTGTTTCGTGTGATCCCAAAGGAAAGACATTCAGCCGATACTCAGATAATAGAAAGAATAAAAACGTTCTACTTACATAGGAACACGATGGCGAGGACGACAGACATGGTAGCCGAGACCTGGAGGTTGTGACTCTCTTTCTGAGAAGCAGAAGTTATGAGTGTCTTCACATTTCCTGAGCTTTTTATATGGAAATTTCATAAGAGTTAAAAACAATGGCGTAATAAATGTAGAAAGATGAATAATCTTTGAGAATCAGATCTCAAACAAAACTTATATTACATTTGAGGGTGGACATTGTTGGTTTGCACCCAGGATTGCTGGTCTAGCTGGATCATACAATAGTGAGGATCGTGTTTGTAGTCCAATGTTGTCACGTTGGCTTCCATTGCACTACCTCAATGCATAGTACACTCAGGTGACACCATATGGGCAATCTATTGGGTAAATGTACCAAATTGCAATATCAGGTTAATTTATAGAAAGAAAAATACTGAAAGTACACATTTAAACTTGACTTGTTGGTTGATTTACTTGCAATTTTTTGAGTTGGTAACATGGTCGTCTTAATTTTACACGTTGCATTGGACAGGAAGTGTAATGCCAAGAGTGGATGAGTGAAATTCAGGAGACGGGTCCTGGGAGGAAATAATTTCCACCACCTTTTCTGTTTACTGCATTGTACTGATCTGCACATGCTGAACTTCAAGCAAAATCTGAATACACGGATGAGATACTGTACATGCCAAATGATTTGTATTTATGTCCATCCAGGATTGAGGTTCACACTGCTTATTTTTTACTGTCATTTGCACAAGCAAATATTAGGAAACAAGCAACACCCATCTTAGACTTTCTTATGCATAACACTTTATTTCCTTCCTGTTAAACCGTCCTAAATATGCAAGTTCAGTGACCACTTCTGCTTTGTCCACGGCTCATTGTGTTTGGTGCATGATTTTATTGGTTCAATTTTTATTCTTTTTTATTTTGTGATGTCTGGCTTCTAGATGATAGTTCCTTTTACATTTTTACGTCAAAAATATGTTTTTCAGAGTTTCATTGAGGTCATCGGTTTCATAGAAGTTCTTCCTCTTTGCTACCGCTTGTTGTGGAAGTAGATAAAACACAAAGAGGCAGCTAATACACACAGGGCCGTCTCTAAGGCAGGGCAAAAGGGGCAGCTGCCCTGGGCCCTGTCATTGTTGTGGGGCCCAAAGCATCTGCCTCATACTTGCCAACTATCCCAGTTTAAATTCCCTTGTCCCTTGAGGTTTTAGCCCTGTGCTGTGTCCTGATATCTCAGTGTGAAGTTCTGTTACTAATGCTGCCCAGCTCTGCCGTATTGTTGTGTACAGATGACTTACCTGCAGACCCTGTGTTTACATGTAAATACTGGCATTGATATGCAAATAGTGACAGCATTCATATGTAAATAGCGGCAGACCGGCAAGCATTGATATGTAAATAGGGGCAGAATTCATATGTAAATAGTGGCAGACTGGCAGCATTGATAGGTAAAATGAGGCAGTATTCATATATATATCATTACATTGGTGCCTGGTGTAGAATCCTTTCATTCACACTAGTGGTCAGTGTGAAGGTCCCCCTTACATTGGTGGTCAGTGTAAATCCCTCCTAATATTGGTGGTTACTGTGAATCCTTTTATTAAATTAGTGGTCAGTGTAAACCCCTATTACATTAGTGGTCAGTGTAAACCCCTATTACATTAGTGGTCAGTGTAAACCCCTATTACATTGGTGGCCAGTGTTGAAACTCCTCTTTATATTGGTAGTCTGTAAAAAAAATAAGCATTGCCATTGATCACACCCTCCCCTCCCCCCAGGACTGCCACTGATCCCAGGAGTTCTAGGATCCCTAGGAGTTTCCTGTGTATTATTATTATCACCTCCCCAGTCCATTGTGTGCAGGCAGTGAGGCGGTGATGTGCTGTAACCTCTAGCAACCAATCAGTGAGCAGTATTGATTTACAGTAATCTCTAGCAACCAATCAACAAGCAGAAATCATGTGCTGTAACCTCTAGCAACTAATCAGTGAGCCGTAATTCATGCTGTAACCTCTAGCAACCAGTCAGTGACCGGTAATGATACACTGTAACCTCTGGCAACCAATCACAATCGCTGCCTGATCTGATTCAGTAAACAGATTTTGAGTCTAGCTGGTATTTATTGTATGTCTCAGAGCAGGTGGAGAGCAAAACTGCAAGGAGGGGGGTGGCAGGGGGAGGGGCCCAAGAAAATGTTCACCCAGGGTCCAATCGATATTAAAGACGGCCCTGAATACACATACAGAAATCACCAGTCGTATTATATTCTTCTATGTAATTTGAGGAGGGAAGCAGTGAGGGAGTATACATAACCCTTTCAGTGCCGTTTTTGCAAATTATTTGCACACATTTAAAAAATCCTCCTAGGCCTTAAGTTTACTTATAAACCCCATATAGCCATGGACTTTTTGTGGAGCACTGTATATATAACAATGTATATGTAAAAATACAATTTTTTTATACATCAATAAAAGAATGGTCCAAAATCCACAAAAAGAATAAAGGAGGTCTGTGTTGACGGTTCACATAAATACAGTATATAGATCCACTGTAATTAACTCGACCTGTTTCAAATGATCTTCTTTAAGAGTACATGTGAATAAAATCAATACAATAGAACCCACAGTAATCTTTGAAAACAAAATGATTCAGTCAGCTGGAATCAGGGCCGGATAACCTTGGGGCTATTGGAGCTGCAGCTCCAGGCCCCCTACCTTAAGATAGGCCCATTTGCCAAAAAAATTTAAAAAAAGATTGAGTTTCGAGAGTTGCGGAGATCCCAAATTTGAGGATTAGGTAGCCTACCCCACCACTGGTCAGAATTTGGGTCTCGTAGGACCTATGGTTCTGGAGGTACGTGGCTCCTTGCGCAGCCTGTCAGAAGCTGCATACAGAGCGGCCAGTTTAACCGCTTCCAGACCGCCGATTGGCGGCAGCAGAATGGCTCCCCTGCGTAAATCGCCGTAGCTGTACGGCAGCCGATTTAAGGGGATTAGGGGGCGCGTGCGCGAAGCGTCACTGAGGAGCCCGTGCGCCTGCCCGGTGGCCACGATGTCCGCCGGCACACTCGCAATCGCTCCTGACAGAGCAGGAATGGACATGTGTGTGTAAACACACACATCCACGTCCTGTCAGGGGAGGGAAGACAGATCATGTGTTCCTTGTATATAGGAACACCGATCAGTATCCTTCCCTAGTCAGTCCCCTCCCCCCTACAGTTAGAACACACACAGGGAACACAGTTAACCCCTTGATCGCCCCCTAGTGTTAACCCCTTCCCTGCCAGTGACATTTATACAGTAATCAGTGGCTATTTAAAGCACTGATCGCTGTATAAATGTCAATGGTCCCAAAATAGTGTCAAAAGTGTCCGATCTGTCCGCCGCAATATCGCAGTCCTGATAAAAATCGCAGCTCACCGACATTACTAGTAAAAAAAAAAAAATAATTATAAAAATGCCATAATTCTATCCCTTATTTTGTAGACGCTAAACCTTTTGGGCAAACCAAGCAATATACACTTATTGCGGGTCAAGGGTAAACAGTAAGGCAGAAGCAGAATCCAAGGTCAGGTCAAGAACATGCAAGGTCAGCAATGAGAAGATGCAGGATCAATCAGGATACAGCTGAAGATCAGCAAAGGATATGAGAATGAGCTCCCTTTAAATAGCCTGTCTGGTGCCAAAAGGGATTGTTTCTGAGCGTGTGCACATGGCGTCCGCGATTGTGAACTACCACGCGGATGCGCGCGCCTGTTAGCCATTCTCTGGAAGCTATCCTGCGCATGCGCATATCTATGCGCCAGACGTATCACAGGGATTCCCTGACAGTGGCATGGTTGTTGGAGTATTTCAAAAACTGCTGATCTACTGGGATTTTCACGCACAGCCATCTCTCGGGTTTACAGAGAATGGTCTGAAAAAGAAAATATCCAGTGAGTGGCAGTTGTGTGGAGGAAAATGCCTTGTTGATGTCAGAGGTCAGAGGAGAATGAGCAGACTGGTTCCAGATGATAGAAAGGCAACAGTAACTCAAATAACCACTCGTTACAACCAAGGTATGCAGAACACATTGAACCTTGAAGCAGATGGGCTACAGCAATAGAATACCACACCGGGTACCACTTCTGTCAGCTAAGAACAGGAAACTGAGGCTACAATTCACACAGGCTCAACAAAATTGGACAATGGAAGATTGGAAAAACGTGGCCTGGTCTGATGAGTCTGCTGCATTCATATGGTCCGGTCAGAATTTCACGTAAACAACATGAATGATGGATCTATCCTGCCATGTATCACCGGTTCAGGATGGTGGTGTAATGGTGTGGGGGATATTTTCTTGCCACACTTTGGGCCCCTTAGTACCAATTGAGCATCAATTAAACACCACGATCTACCTGAGTATTGTTGCTGACCATCCCTTTATGACTACAGTGTCCCCATCTTCTGATGGCTCCTTCCAGCAGGATAATGCTCCATGTCACAAAGCCCCAATCATCTCACCACTGGACAATGAGGTCACTGTCCTCCAATGGCCTCCACACTCACCACATCTCATCCAATAGAGCACCTTTGGGATGTGGTGGAAGGGGAGATGGGCCTCATGGATGTGCAGCCGACAAATCTGCAGCAACGGCGTGATGCTATCATGTCACTATGGACCAAAATCTATGAGGAACGTTTCCAGCACCTTGTGGTATCTATGCCACGAAGAATGAAGGCAAAAGGAGGTCCAACCCACTCCAACCCGCTACTAGCAAGGTGGACCTAATAAAGTGGATATATTTATGTGAACCTTCAACACAGTTATACTTTATTCCTATTGTGGATTTTGTGCCATTCTGTTATTGATGTATAAATTAAAAATGTAGTTTTATATTGTATACAGTGTTTTGGTTATATCTACAGTATATGTGCCACCTAATATTTTTCTATATTTGTGTTTTGGATCTTATCTTAGTTTTTTTAAGAAAACCACTTTATTTCCTTCCTGGTAAACGCTCCTCAATGTGTGATCTCAGTGACCACTTCTGCTTTCTCCACAACTTACTATATTCGGTGTATAAGCTCAGTAGTTTCATTTTTCATATTTTTTTTAGATTAACCATTTCCGGATCACTCCCCACGCAGATATAATGCTGCTGTTCTGTTCTGGATCACTTACCTGATACATGACCAGCGCTTCTGGGTAGGGGGCACGCCACACAGGGGGCACGCCACATGCCAGCCACTCTGGCTCTGTTTTGATTTGTTACAGCACAAGCCTATCAGCAGGTGCTGGCAAATGATTGATTCAGGGAAGGGAGCTCTGAACTCTCACAGGTGATGTTTTCAATTTTTTAGGAACAAAACAGCAAGATCGCTTAGTAAAAGCAGCACATACAGTAACACACACATTACACATTGTTAGGCACACACTGCACCCCTTTGATCACCCATAGATGTTAACCCCTTCCCCAGCCAGTGTCATTAGTACAGTGACAGTGTTCTAACAATTTTGATCTCTACTGTAAGCGCTTATGACCTGTATCAGGTTCTGTGGCTTTGTAAAAATTAGGGCTGTTACTGATTAACAGGGAAAGTCCTGGGGTGCGTGTTATACGCCGATCCCCCCCCCCCCCCCCCCCCCCAAAAAAAAGTGTCAAAAATAGCGAGCGGCGCCGAAAAATAGCGAGCGCCTCCGGAAAAGACAGAATCGCCGCCGGAAAAGACCGAAGTGCCTCTGGAAAAGTCCGAGCCAACTGTTCGGCTCCGCTCAAAGTCAAGCCTCCCTGCGCTCGCTCCCGAAACAGCAGGGAGGCGGGACCGCGAGCGGAGCCGAACAGTCGGCTCGGTCTTTTCCGGCGGCGCTTCGGTCTTTTCCGGCGGCGATTCGGTCTTTTTCGGCGGCACACGCACGGTCTGTCTCGGCGGCGGGAAATTTAAACGTGGGCAAGGCTGCAAATGACGCTGGGCAAGCTGCAAATTACTCTGGGCAAGCTGCAAATTACACTGGGCAGGCTGCAAATGACGCTGGGCAGGCTGCAAATGACGCTGGGCAGGCTGCAAATGACACTGGGCAAGCTGCAAATGACGCTTAAATGTAAGTTTTTTTTTTTCCCTAAACTTCCCTCCTAAAACTTTTTTCCTTAAAATGCCCTCCTGAACTTGGGGTGCGTGTTATACGCCGGTGCGTGTTATACGCCGATAAATACAGTAATTATTACGCACATACAGATCCAACTACGTTTAGCTGATCTCCTTGCATTGCAACTCTGCATTAGTCAGTGGTAAATGTGATATACACTATATACAATCACCCGACACTAGTTAGTTTCCACAATCCATGACTTAACTTCACAGTTCACACAAATATGTTTTAAATTCAAACTGTAGCACTGATGTAAGTCATTTTTTTCCCACAGTAGCGTGACAATCCCTCCACCTCCGGTCTAACTAATCACTCTCACCTTATGGCATGGACCCCTGTGCAAACAGGTGGTCATGCAAGCAGGTATCAAAAGGGTATAACACGGACCATAAACTTCTCTCACGTCTCCTTAGATCTCAGCAAGGACGCCAGGTCATGGGTAGAAAGAAAAGATCTCAGTGCTCACCGCTTAAGTATAAGATTCAATTTTTGTGTTCAAACACAAACTACCCACATAAAGATGATAAAAACACAGCATGTAAAGCCGACAATCGTGTTAGTTCCGTAGGGCAGCAGCGTATGACGTCATGCGTAGCTCCTCCCCCGTACGGGCTACGTTCAATCAGAACTTCAACGTCACCGGACTCCTCCCCCCTTCCCTTCGTTAGCAGATGGAGGCACTTTGGGAAGGGGGGAGGAGTCCGGTGACGACATCACCGGATCTCAGACGGAACTCCCTGAAGACCAGGAAGCCAACGGAGAGATGAGTACCGATCAAAAGAATTTTGATTGATCAAAAAAATGAACGATTAATCGAGGTATTAATCGTTAATTTCAGCAGCCCTAGTAAAAATCCATAGTTGTGAAGGCATACAAATATAAAACTAATCCATAGTAATAAAAAGGAACACTAAAAATGTATTGAGTGCCATACCAAGAAGAAAAAAAAAATAATGAATTAAATGAATAAAAAGAAAAGATACAATCTACAGATTGACCTTAATTCACCTTAGACGGACAGTATCAATATCAGTAACTGTAGGCAGAAGGGTCATTGAGTATATCAGCAAGCCCCTGAGTTATTACCATTACACATAGTGGTAGTGCTTACATCTGCTGCATGCTGAGCGGAGATGGTAGAAAGAAATCCTCAGCCGGTGGAAATGGGAGCAACCTGACCAGAACTCCAGTGTAGCTGCAGTGGAGGATTGAATTCACTGGGTTGAAGTTGGACTTGAGAAAGCGCATGCTTGCGAAACACTTTGTCATAGTTAATGCCCCACACCATTGCTTGTGTTCCACCTGCTCTCCACAGTGTGTGACTCCTCCTCAGCTTCAGTGGCATTCGGCGCGGCCTGTTATGACGTCATTCTTTGGGCGCCGAGACCCTAGCCCACACACAGGGATGCCACCTTCTGTATCTCCATCTGCGGCTCTTGATGTGAGCCTGCTCTCAGAAGCCATGACTCCATGTTGCTACAATAACACATTTCACGTGCATGTGCTTTCTCAAGTCCAACTTCAACCCAGTGAATTCCATCCTCCACTGCAGCTACACTGGAGTTTCGATCAGGCCTTTTGTTCTGGCGCTTGTTTTTTTTTAAGTGTCTCATAGTATTAGTACTGGCCACTGTATTAGTGTCACTATTGTTTTTAGTGTCAGTTAGTGTACCCCCCTCCCCAGCCAGTGTCAGATCGCCCGCCACACTATCACAGTGCAACTTACAAGTCGCTGACCAGGCAATGTACCTTTCACAGAAACCAAATAATATACACTTATTGGAATTTTTTTTGTACCAAAGACATGTAGCAGAATACATGTTTGCCTAAATTCATAAAAAAATTTGATTTTTGAATTTCTTTATTGGATATGTTTTATAGCAGAAAATAAAAAATCCAGTGGTGATCAAATACCACCATAAGAAAGCTCTATCTGTATGAAAACAATGATAAAAATGAAAAGTGGGCACAGTGTTTCATGTCCGCACAATAGTTAAAATAGTTAAAGTAGCACAGTTCTGAATATCAAAAAATGCCCTGATCATGATGGGGGAAAACCATTTGGAGCTCATGTGGTTAATACCAATATTTTTGTGAATATTAATTTAAGTGTAAAAATTACATAGTAGGTGAGGTTGAAAAAAGACACAAGTTCATCAAGTCCAACCTCTGTGTGTGATTATATGTCAGTATTACATTGTATATCCCTGTATGTTGCAGTCGTTCAGGTGCTTATCTAATAGCTTCTTGAAACTATCAATGGCCCCAGCTGAGACCACCGACTGTGGAAGGGAATTCCACATCCTTGATGCTCTTACAGTACAGAACCCTCTACAAAGTTTAAGGTTAAACCTCTTTTGTTCTAATTTTAATGAGTGGCCACGTGTCTTGTTAAACTCCCTTTAGCGGAAAAGTTTTATTCCTATTGTGGGGTCACCAGTACGGTATTTGTATATTGAAATCATATCCCCTCTCAAGCGTCTCTTCTCTAGAGAGAATAAGTTCAGTGCTCGCAACCTTTCCTCATAACTAATAATCCTCCAGACCCTTTATTAGCTTTGTTGTCCTTCTTTGTACTCGTTCCATTTCCAGTAAATCCTTCCTGAGGACTGGTGCCCAGAACTAGACAGTATGCTCCAGGAGTGGCCGGACCAGAGTCTTATAGAGCGGGAGAATTATCGTTTTATCTCTGGAGTTGATCCCCTTTTTAATGCCAATATTCTGTTTGTTTTGTTAGCAGCAGCTTGGCATTGCATGCCATTGCTGAGCCTATCATCTACTAGGACCCCCAGGTCCTTTTCTATCCTAGATTGCCCCAGAGGTTCTCCCCCCAGTGTATAGATTGCATTCATATTTTTGTCACCCAAATGCATTATTTTAAAATTTTCTACATTGAACCTCATTTGCCATGTAGTTGCCCACCCCATTAATTTGTTCAGATCTTTTTGCAAGGTTTCCACATCCTAGGGAGAAGTTATTGCCCTGCTTAGCTTAGTATCATCCGCAAATACAGAGATTGAACTGTTCAACAAATTAAATAGGATTGGTCCCATCACAGAACCCTGGAGGACCCCACTACCCTCCCCTGACCATTCCGAGTACTCCCCATTTATCACCACCCTCTGAACTTGCCCTTGTAGACAGTTTTCAATCCATGTACTCACCCTATGGTCCATGCCAGCGGACCCTATTTTGTACAGTAAACGTTTATGGGGAACTGTGTCAAATGCTTTTGCAAAATACAGATACGCCACGTCTACGGGCCTTCCTTTATCTATCTGGCAACTCACCTCCTCATAGAAGGTTAGTAGATTGGTTTGGCAAGAACGATTCTTCATGAATCCATGCTGATTACTGCTAATGATACCGTTCTCATCACTAAAATCTTGTATATAGTCCCTTATCATCCCCTCCAAGAGTTTACATACTATTGATGTTAGGCTAACTGGTCTATAATTACCAGGGATGTATTTTGGGCCCTTTTTAAATATTGGTGCTACATTGGCTTTTCTCCAATCAACTGGTACCATTCCAGTCAGTAGACTGTCAGTAAAAATTAGGAACAATGATCTGGCAATTACTTGACCGAGTTCCCTAAGTACCCTCTGGTGCAAGCCATCTAGTCCCGATGATTTATTAATGTTAAGTTTCCCAAGTCTAATTTAATTCTGTCCTCTGTTAACCATGGAGGTGCTTCCTGTGATGTGTCATGAGGATAAACACTGCAGTTTTGGTTACTGAAGCCCCCCTGATAACCTTGTGAAGACTGAGGAGAAGAAGAAATTCAATACCTTCGCCATCTCCCCATCCTTTGTAACCAGATGTCCTTCCTCATTCTTTATGGGGCCAATATGGTCTGTCCTCCCTTTCTTACTGTTCACATACTTAAAGAATTTCTAGGGATTTTTTTTGCTCTCCTCCGCTATGTGTCTTTCATGTTCTATCTTAGCCGTCCTTATTGCACCCTTACATTTCTTGTTGCATTCTTTATAAAGTCTGAATGCTGATGATGATCCCTCAACCTTGTATTTTTTGAAGGCCTTCTCCTTTGCTTTTATATGCATTTTTACATTGGAGTTAAGCCATCCAGGACTTTTGCACACTCTTTTAAATTTATTACCCAATGGGATGCATTGGCTAATGCCATTATTTAATATGCTCTTAAAGCAAACCCATCTCTCCTCCGCGTTCTTTGTTCCTAAGATTTTATCCCAATTTATGCCTTATAGTAAGGTTCGTATTTTAGGGAAGTTGGCTCTTTTGAAATTCAGTGTCTTTGTATTCCCCTTATGTTTCCTATTTGTGTAATTTATATGGAAGCCAATTGACCTGTGATCGCTGTTCCCTAAATTGCCCTGTATTTCCACATCCGAGATCAGGTCTGTATTGTTGGTAATCAGTAGATCCAGTAACGCTTTATTTCTAGTTGGTGCGTTTACCATCTGACCCATAAAATTGTCCTGCAAGGCATTTAGGAACTGGCGAGCCTTAGTTGAATGCGTGGTTCCCTCTGCCAAGTCTATGTCTGGATATTTAAAATCCCCCATTATGATAACACTTATGATAACACTTAATGCTGCTAATCAAAATTGTGATAGGAGATCTGAAAAAAGAAAGACATTTTGGGACTTTATATGAGACCCTGACCATCCAGTGCATTGGTCTCCATCCCTATTGATATGAGAAAAAAGGGGGAAAATGGGGGCAGACGGGGCAATTGGGACTTTGTGTGAAACACAACACTAGGGCATATTGAGTCATTAAATATGAAAAATTATGTGATATAAATATTTATTGATAGCCCATGAGAGCATAGTGTAATCAATGATACAAAAATTAAAATCAATAAATATGGTACAGGGTATGTCGAACATGATAGTTCATCACATTATAATAAAATAGTAGCATAGTTCATCACATTATAATATAATAGTAGCATCATAAACAATGTAGCACATGATCAATGATAGTAGTATTAACACTACGCCCAACAGGTGTATACATAATCGGAATTCAATCAGAATAAAGTTAATAACTCAAATATTGAACACCCATGATAGGTACATGATTGCTGTGACATGACATCAAGTATATATGCTCAACGGGTTTCGTGGAAGTTGGTCCACTCATCAGGAGCAGCTAATTGGGATAACCTATAAAGTAATATAGAATGGTAATTAATGGTATTTAATTACAACGGGGAGAGAAGGAGCAGAAAATTCTGGTCCTGACACTTTTACCTAAGGGTATATAATGTAATGGTAGTAAGTCGTATGTGGTGATGTTCATGATGGTGAGAGGCACTGGGGGATGGATATAACATCCCCCCGGGAGCTGAGGAGGTAACCAAGCGGCAAGGTGGGGCAAACCACGAACCATGTATAGAGATAGATAGCAAGAATTATAGCCTTCCAAGGCTGTGGTATAGATAGTGAACCCAGAGGGTGGCTGTAATACATAATGATATATAATAATGAACAAATTTTAGTATTGTAAAAAGTTACCACAGTGTAAAAATAGTAAGTGTAAGAATAAAGTGAAAGAATGTAATGAGAGGGTATATGGAGAAACCCCCCTCGTAGAACAAAGTGGGATAGTGCAGGAAGTTAGGAGAGGTGAATTCAGAAAGAAGCCGCTCACCAGAACAAGCTGCGGTGAATTGCCTTAGGTGTGTAAAGTAGGAAGCTATATAATTGAGTGCAAAAGAGTGAAATCCGTGGATATCTGGAGATGGCATTTACCAATCCGCCTGCCAGCGAGGTCCCGCCAACGTCACGCTAGGTCGTGCTGTGAGAGAGGAACCGGAAGCAGCCGCAAACAGGCGACTGGCGCCTATATATGGGCAGCCCCGCCTCTGTCAAATTGCACGCCAGAGAGACAAAAAACCACGTCAGCGCACGGCGTCAATGTGACGTCGGATGTGCCGGTGTGTGGGGCGTGGCGTCGACGCGCAGAAGGATCGGGCCCCACAACCTGAAGGATCGAGGGAGTAGGGGACAGTCCCAGTGCACGTCGCAGCTCCCGGGAGTGGATGAATGCCAACCCTCGAGTGCTGTCCTCGTACAGAAACAGTAAAGCCAGGGTATTGCCAATATAGCAGATGGCATGTAACGGCATTTGATATAAAACAACAGCAATAACATGGAATAGGTAAAATATTTAGTGTGTGTTTCCATCCCTATTAATTTGAAAAAAGAAAGAAATTTTGGGACTTTATATGAGACCCTGACCATCCAGTGCATTGGTCTCTATCCCTATTGATATAAGAAAAAAGGGGGAAAATGGGGGCAGACGGGGCAATTGGGACTTTGTGTTCTTTGTGATAGGAGATCTGTCTCCCCTTCCTCCCTCAGGTTAGGGGGCCTATAGCATACTCCCAGTATTATTTCCCCCTTTAGCTTCATCCCTTTGGAGCTCTACCCATAAGGATTCCACCTCCTCCTAGCTCCCTTAGTGATGTCATCTCTCACATTCACTTGTACATTATTCTTGATATATAGTCATACCCCTCCCCCTTTTTTACCCTCTCTATCCTTGCGATAAAGGGTATACCCTTGAATGTTTGCCAGTCAATCATGAGAGCTGTTGAACCAGGTCTCTGAAATTCCCACAAAATCCAAATCCTCCTCGTACATTAGTATCTCTAGTTCACCCATCTTGTCCGCCAGGCTCCTGGCATTGATGAACATGCCACGAAGTTTAGACCGTTGAGGTTCCTTGAAATTCAACCAAGACCATTTTCTTATTCACTTAGATGTCACTTTCATTGATGTCCTCAGATTCATCAAAATTATTCTTTTCTACCACTTGTGGAAGTAGATGAAACATACAGCAGCAGATAATACAAATCCAGAGATCACCAGTCGTATAATATTCTGCACCGCGTAATCTAAGGAGAGTACCAGAGATGGAAGTTATTTGATTTTTACATTAAAATTTTGAAATATTACAAAAATGATATATGAAGGGCCTGGATAAGCTTCTTTCTCATTGGCCACAAGAAATAATATTGTTTCATGTTCCAATAATACAGTATGGTCTAATATATTCTATTAATAAGAGGAGAGGTCACAAGGACACAACACTTAACTGGGAGAAAAGTGTGTCACCTGCTCCAGAGGTGCATATGTCACAAGACTGGCTGACCAAACTTACATATCCATTGGCAGGCAAACCATTAAAAATATTTATTTAAGCTGTGTATTTAACCTTATGTTTTCACTTAGAAGACCTTTTACTATAATTATTCTCTCCAGTGTCTTCACATTATGGAGGTATACATATTTTTTTTTAGCGCTTAAAATTTTACTGTCAGAACCTGGATCACCTTCTGGTGGCACTGTGACTCCCAGAGCAGAAGTTTCTAGTTCCAGTTTTCACCAGCAGGTGTCTCCCACCAGCCAGCAGATCCCAGTATTCAGTCTCCACCTGATGCTGGCTGCTGGGAAGGTATTTAGTCCCTCCTCTATCAGTACCTCTCACTTCAGTGTTTTGCTCTGCTAGCCAGATACTGCTTCCTATTTTTCCTGACCCTGCCCTTGATCTTGCTCTTGTCCTGTATCCTCTACCTTGCTACCTGCTCCCCTAATTCCTTATCCCAGTCCTGGTTCCCCTCTTCCTTGTATCTCTGGTCTTACCTTATTTATCCTTGTTTCTCATTTTGTACGTATTGTATATAGTTTTCTAATTAGAATTTCTGTTACTTAGGCTACTTGTTAGGTATTTTTGCCTCTTAAGCCCCATACACACGGTCGGACAATCCGCGGACCAGGTCCGTCGGACCATGTCCGTCATACTTTGTCCGATGTTGGTTTTGCGTACACACGGTCGGACAAAGTTGTCGGAAAATCCGATCATTCTGAACGTGGTGACGTTTGTTGCCTACGACGGGACTACGTAGAGGCTAGTAGCCAATAGCTTTGGTCTTGTAATGTGATCTGAGCATGCGTAGCACTTTGTCCGGTCGGACAACCGTACACACGATCGGATTTGGTGTGATCGGACCGTGTTGTCGGCAAATCTTTCCAGCAGGAGATAAGACTTTGTCCGTCGGACAAACCGACGAACACTGTCCGATGGTGCATACACACGGTCTGATTTTTCAACAACCTTGTCCGATCGGACCAAATTGATGAAAAAGTCCGACCGTGTGTATGGGGCTTTAGTTGATGGTTCACTTGTATAAGTAGTAACGCCGTAAATAAAAGAATCAATATTCAGGGCTCATCATCTGACCTGGGGGAAGAAGCAACTTCTCTCATGGAGCCCCATGAGTCTATCCAGTTGGACCATATTTTAGCTAATTTTTTCTGGGCAGTTTCTGTCTGTGTAAGTAATCCTATACAATCGGAAGACCCAGTTGGGGTAGCACGCCATGCAGTGACTGTTGGTGAAGCAGTAGCTTTCCAATGGAGAAGTATCTCCCTACGTGCATAAAAGGTGGCCTAGGAAACAAATTACTTAAGTTAATGTCCCATAACCTGTTCATCAAAAATGCTCAGCAGCAGTCATTTGTGGTCCAACTCGAGGATTACGTTAGTAAATTGGTTGATATCTGCCAGCACTGCTGTCCAGAAGGAATAAAGAGCACAGGACCACACCATACGTAAAAAAAAAAGAAAGCCTCTGGCATACCACATCTGGGACAAGACGAGGGAGTAGAGGGATAGATGGCTGACAATTATTGCGGAGTATAATAAATTCTATTCAAGTATTTAGGTTGAAGCAAACAATCCCTGGCAGAGATCATGGTGGTGGCATAAGAGGCCAAGCAGTCATCCCACTGACATTTGTGTTTTGGATCTTTCAAACAATAATTTATAACTAAAACTCTGTGTGCTTTATGTCCACAGCCCTATAATCAATATATATATATATATATATATAGCAAAAAAATAGGACTTTTTGTGGAGCATATAAATATAACCAAAACACTGTATATATAAAAATAAAAATTTTTTTATACACCAATAAAAGAATGGAACGAAATCCACAATAAGAATATCGTGCCTGGGGGGTGTCCTTATTCTGCCTGTAAAGTAGCGCATCTTTCCTGTGTTCATAACAGTACCACATCAAATTGACATTTCTAAAGGAAAAAATGTAATTTAAAACTGCTCGCGGCTGTAATGTATTGTCGGTTCCCGGCAATATAGATAAAAATCATTGAAAAAAAACGACGCAGTTCATTACCAGGCCCTTCAAGTTTGGTATGGATTTTAAGGGGAACGTGCCAAAATAAAAAAAAACGTGGGGGGGTCCCCACAAAATCCATATTAGACCCTTATCCGAGCACACAACCTGGCAGGCCACAGGAAAAGAGGGGAGGACGAATGAGCTCCCCCCCTCCTGAACCATATCAGGCCATATGTCCTCAACAACATGGGGAGGGTGCTTTGGGGTCCCCCCCAAAACCCCTTGTCCCCATGTTGATGGGGACAAGAGCCTCTTTCCCACAACCTTTGCCCCCTGATCCTGCCCCTGCCCCCCCCTATGTAAATCCATCTTCAATCACACGGTCGACAACGAAAAAAAAAACGAATAAAAAACTGGAAAAACGCTGCCTCGATGGGAGACGTCCCCACCACATGATGTCAGAGGGGGTAGGGTCATCCATTTACATCACTGGGTGGCCCCACCCTCAGCTATTTAACACCTGTCATTGCAAAAATTCTGCAGTCATGAGGACGCCTCCCATGAAGGCAGAGTTTTTCCATTTTTTTTTCTCAGGAATGTCAGCGCTGTGATTGAAGATAGATTTACATCGCGGGACACTTTTTTCCTATTAATAAATGATTTGTCCAAAACTGTCTCCTGTCATTTTTGCTTTTTTGATACTTTTTTTGGTGTATGTTTTTTTTTTTTGTTTATAACAAACATGTTATACTTACCTCCTCTGTGCAGTTGGTTTTGCACAGAGGATCCTCCTCTTCTCTGGTCCCTCTTCTGTGATCCTGGCCCCTCCCTCTGGTGAGTGCCCCTCAGCCAGCAGCTCTCTACGGGGGCACCCGAGCCGAGTCAGAGCTCTGTGTATCTATTCATACACGGAGACCCATCCTCTCAACCCCCTGATTGGCTGACTGATTTTGATTTACAGCCCCGGGAGCCAATGGCGCCGCTGTTGTGTCTCAGCCAATCAGGAGGAGTGTCTGCGACAGCTAAGACACTCGTGGACATCGCTGGAGAGAGATGGGGCTCAGGTAAGTAATTAGGGGGGTGCTGGGGATGCTGCTACACACAGAAGGTTTTTTATCTTAATGCATAGAATGCACCTTCTGCCTTTACAACTCCTTTAAGATCGTGAGGGGGGTTGAATTGTGATAACGATTTTTTAACGATTAATCGTGCAGTCCTAGTTCATTGTTTGCTGGGCATCCCATAAATCCCTTTACCCTATCCAAGTTGTTACCCCCCTAAAAACAAAAAAAACAAGTTTCAGGATTGACTTCTTGTGTCTGACTGCAAGTGGTAAAGTGTGTGTTGCCTGGCTGTACAGGAATGGGAGAGTCGTAATTTACAACTGGACATAACTAATAATGGCCTCATTTCACATACTCACCATGTATCTGAATATAGGTCCCATCACTCAACTTCCTCACAGTGTCGGACACCGTCCTCACTTCACAGGTATATTTCCCAGAATCCTCCAGCTGAGATGACGGCACTCTGTATGTATCAGATACATCGTATCCCCGCACAGCCCGTCCATCTCTGTAGAAGGCAAAGTGCAGCTCTGTGCCGCCTCTGAGTGGATCCAGTCTGGTGTCACATCTCACCCTCATCTCATCTCCTTCTATTACCCTGGACGGGGTCCCTTTTATTTCTGGAGGAGAGAAGAGCTCTGGAGGAGGAAATTGTTAAAAATGAGAATTGATGGGAATTTATTAATTATAAGCTAAATGTTGATGATCACACATCAGTCTTTAGTTGAGTAGAGCCATTGTATCCACTACAGTAATACACACACATAGAGAACCCGGTATGGTCAGCTTTGTCATAAGTCATTTATTCTATCTGTATGTATATCTGGATGGTGAGTGGCAAACCGAGACCCGGGAGTAAACCAACACAAACATACAAACTTCAATCGGTCAATGTACTGAATGATAACTGGGCTTAGGGCTCCAGTGATGCAAGGGAGTCCCCCTGTATAGAGTATTAAGACTTAGCAGTCCATCATCAATGTAACCAACCAGTCATTGTCATAGTTACATAGCTAGTCCTTCAAGTTCAACCAAATAAATTAAAATTTAAGTAATTTCAGTAATATTTCCTTTTTTCTTGTCATCAAGAGGGTGATATTTAGTGTTAGTACCATCCAACCATCTCATCCAGTATTAGAGGAGCCCCCAGCCTCACTGCTGGAGGTGGTTCTGGTTCCGGGACAGGTGTGTCTCTATGGGAGGCTGTACAGGTCTACTCTGCCCTTGGAACTAGCACCACATCCAATATTCACACAATGGCGGCCTCCAGAGCCGAATGGAAGTCTTCGCACACATATACACCACGCATCACATCACAAGATATGGTGACGGGTTCCTCCAAGCAATAATTTCTAGAATTCATATGAATTTATCATTTATCAAAATAAAAATGTGTCCATATCTATTACATCTGTAACTGGACAGGTTAGACCAACACCACCTTTCACAACGCCATACACATCACACAAAATAAGGATCTCCTGGAACAGGGAAGAGTGCAAAGAAAAAAAGAGCTGTGAGGACCTCAGTTATCAGAATAGACTGAGGAAATTATAGAAATGTATAGGTTGTTACACAGTATCTCCATGTTTTGTTATGGTCAGGACTAAATTTATATGTATTTAAAGATATTTCTTGCTGTAGTCAGGTACTGTAATGGCATATGGAACAGTTGATTGGATGGTTGGGTACTTGGATGTGATGATTTTTCCCACTGCTTTGCTCTGTAAGAAACCAACCATTCAGGAAACTGGCTTGAGGAATTTTTTTTATTTTTATTTCTGCATGTATTTTCTTTTCTTAATACTGACCTTTTTAGAATGCCATCAGGCCAGTCATGTGAAATACAGGGTCTTCTCCTCTGGTAAAAATGTAAACAAAGAAAGAATTTTTCCTGCGCTCGTGAAGGCGTTGTTGGTATAGAGTAGGTAGTACTTACAAAAGAGGGAAAATAGAAGGTGATCATGCATGTCCGGCTGCCTAAACGGACCAGGGGTGGTCCGAAGAAGGCCAAGTGGAAAAAAGAGGTGGAAGGCGCGTGATCTAACGCTTGGATCAAGATAATACAATGTATTCATATAAAAAATCCAAGCGTTAGATCACGCGCCTTCCACCTCTTTTTTCCACTTGGTCTTCTCCTCTGGTGTTGGGTTGTTCTCAATGATGCAGAGAGTGGGGCTGGTGCTGGTATTTGCCTCATTACACTGTGAGTGCAGGGCATAGGGGTAACACCCCCTGTGTGTGGGGAGGAGGGTCCATGACACCCTACACCCACAGGATGTCCATGACACCCTACACCCACAGGATGTCCATGACACCCTACACCCACAGGATGTCCATGACACCCTACACCCACAGGATGTCCAAGACACACTACACCCACAAGATGTCCAAGACACACTACACCCACAGGATGTCCAAGACACACTACACTCACAGGATGTCCAAGACACACTACACTCACAGGATGTCCAAGACACACTACACTCACAGGATGTCCAAGACATACTACACCCACAGGATGTCCAAGACACCCTACACCCACAGGATGTCCAAGACACCCTACACCCACAGGATGTCCAAGACACCCTACACCCACCGGATGTCCAAGACACCCTACACCCACAGGATGTCCAAGACACCCTACACCCACAGGATGTCCAAGACACACTACACTCACAGGATGTCCAAGACACACTACACTCACAGGATGTCACATGCCGTTATTTGCCTTATTACACTGTGAGTGCAGGGCATAGGGGTAACACCCCCTGTGTGTGGGGAGGAGGGTCCATGACACCCTACACCCACAGAATGTCCATGACACCCTACACCCACAGGATGTCCAAGACACACTACACCCACAGGATGTCCAAGACACACTACACTCACAGGATGTCCAAGACACACTACACTCACAGGATGTCCAAGACACCCTACACCCACAGGATGTCCAAGACACCCTACACCCACAGGATGTCCAAGACACACTACACTCACAGGAGTCAGAGAGGAGGTATGTATCCTAGATTGATTTTTATTTTGAACTATGGCCGGGGCAGCATTAAGAAAATAAAGTTGCCATGACTTGGGCTTTAATTTACCTTTCACAGAGATATTGAATACATCTGAGCGTTCATGTACATATGAATCATCATTGCGGTGTATTTTTTTAGTACATTTGTACACTCCAGACTGACTCAGATCTATTTTAGGAAAATGAAACTCAGAGTAAGTTTCTGATGATTGTATCTCCTGATCATCCTTGTAGAATTTTGTGTTTATTGAATTAAAATCTTTGACATGATGACATCTCAGAGTCAGAGGGTCTCCTTCGTAGATGGCAGATGGAGGTCTCTGCAGGATGACATGACCTGAAATGTAATAAAATGATACTTTAGGTTGTTCTATTCACACCCAACAATCTGTAATGATGGAGATGAGATGGATGACTCACTTTTTGTAACATTTAGGAAGACAGGATCACTGATATCACCACCGATGGTCTGGCACTGGTAATCTCCTCTGTCCAGCTCTGCTGAAGATTTAGAGATATGAAGGTTCTTTTGATTTCCAACTATCTGTGTCTTGTTTTTAAACCAGTAATAGGTCCGGGGTTCCTCTGGTATAGTAGATGGCACATTACATATTAGAGTCACTTCGTCATAGTATAATATATTCCCCCAGTTGGGTTTGAAGGTCACCACAGGTTTGATGGCCCCTCCTATAGAAGAAAAGAGATCACACAGAACACATAGAGAGCACAGTGTGCAGTAAAATGTACATAGGGGGACACATTTTATGTAAAAAAAAAAAGCTCTCATGTTGCATGTTGAAAAAGTATTCATACCCTTTGCAATTTTCCAAATTTTGTCATGTTACAACCAAAAACGTAAATGTATTTTATTGGGATTTTATGTGATAGACCAACAACTGCTTTAACCATCATACACACTATTCATGACTTAAGACTCGTACACACGATCGGATTTTCCGCAGACAAAGCCTCTGACTTTTGTCCGAAGGGCGTTGGCCAAAAACTTGTCTTGCATACAAACGGCACACAATTGTCGACCAACGAACATGAACGTAGTGACGTACTAGACATACTACGAGCCGATAAAGAAGAAATTAAATTGTCAGGCACCACCTCTTGGGCTCCTTCTGCTAATTTTGTGTTAGTAGAAGTTTGGTGAGTGTTGATTCCTGCTTTTCATTTCGCACTTTTCAGTTAATTTCTGAACGGCCGTTCGTCAACCAGCCATGTTGCAGAATCGGAGGAGGTAACATGTTATTTTTTATTGGCCTTGGAGTTATTGCTTTGACCCAAGTCCAGTCCTGGAACAGGAGGAGGAGCATTTCTTGGACCAAAAATTGGTTGCTTTATTAATCGTGACCAATTATGTCATATGCCTTTGCTGCGGGAGCTCCAGGAGAATAATCCGGATGATTTTTGGAATTACCTCCGGATGACGGACCCCTGCTTTCACCAACTCTTGGCATTTTTTACCCCCTATATTAAGAAGCAGGACAAATGCATGAGGCTTTTATTTTATTTTTTGGTTGAATAAAAATTATTTGATTTGTTATATTTTCTATATTTTTGGATGCATAGAATGCAGTTTTTGGTTAAGTTCTATTGGCAGATAGCATGTCTAATTTTATTTGTTTTTTTTTTTTTTTAATGCACAATAAAAAATATTGTGGAGAATAATACTTGGCTATGTGTTTTTCATACTTCAAATGACAGTTTGGGAGTCGGCAGTTACATTTAAAAAAAAATACAATATAAAATTAACAAGGGACACCAACATAGTTGTATCTTTGATCTTAAAAGCTACGGGATAATGGTGTGTGGTAACTTGCCAAAAAAAAAAAAAAAAAGCATAATAATATTATATATAATATCTTTTGAACTAATTTTGAATAGTGAGTTACTTTACAATTATATTCTGAAACTGTATTATTTATTTGATAAATAGTTTCTTTGATATATATCTAATGGATTTTGTTCAATCTACTATAGAAAATGTTACAATACTTCATCCCTGAAGAAGATTATATTTACTATTAAATATTGAAACGCGTTGTCATTCCACCACCACCAGTCATCTGGAGGTTTTGGGATCACCTTGCGGGCACGCTCCCGAGTCCAGCATTTGGCATCCATAGAGGCCTAATGCAGGACTCGGCCCTGCCCCCTGGTGCCAGCATCATTGGATTTGATTGACAACAGCGGGAGCCAATGGCTGCGCTGCTATCAATCTATCCAATCAAGAGTTAGGAACCCGTGGAGAGAGGGACGGCGGGGACAGAAATTCGGGGCTCAGGTAAGTAAAATGGTGGGGGGCTAGGGGGAAGGTGACTGCAAGGTGTTTTTTCACCTTAATGCGTAGGATGCATTAAGGTGGAAAAACCCAATCCTTTACAACCCCTTTAAGGACTGACCTAGCCACCCTGCATTCTGCCTGGGGATTGTCTAACTTCCCTCAGGTATTCAGATTAGTACCTCCTGGCTTTTTTCCCACTAGCATCCAGAAACTTCTACCAGTTTCTAGATCCAGGGGGAGGTACCAGAGACCTGCCTCTGTAGAGTCATCCTGCCTGACCAGCTGTAACCTGACCCAATTTCAGACTCACAAACTAATCGTGAGTCATAACTTAAATTTCTTTGCACTAACACTAGAGGGTGCTACAGAGTCATAGCAATGTCATATATGCGCCCTGAGCCCACCTACTTGTGTGACAATAGCAAATTGATATTCGCTATTGTCTTCCTGCTTCTCCTCTCGGCCAATCAGGAAGTTGGTCTTGAGACCCGATTAGCCGAGAGGAGAAGCGACCGTATTGGCCGGGCAGGGGAGAGAATGTACATAGAGATCCAGGAGATCCAGAGGAGGCTGTCCTCATGAGAGCAATCTCTAAGTAGCAGTGCTCTGCATAAGCACCAACACAGCCCATCCGCGTGGGGCCCAGGGGCGGGAGTCGGGTGGTCAGGTGCACTGGTGGTCAGTCGCCACTGGTTTGTAGTCCTTGGCACAGAGATTTTACAACATCTCTGTAATATAGAAAACTACTTCTCTCAAAGACTAACTTAAGACTATGGCTACCACCCCCCCCCCCCAACCTGACTGAACTAGAGAGGATTTGCAAGGAAGTATGCATAAAATACCACAGTCCAGGTGTGCAAAGCTTGTAACGTCATACCCAAAAAGACTCGAAGCTGTAAATGCTGTAGTAGTGTAGCTCGAGTACAGGGTCTGAATACTTACTTTAAGTACATGTGATATTTCATTTTTATTCTTTTTAATAAATTTACTTTGGATTTGAGATTGTCCTGAAATAAATACCAGCACTGTAGCCATTTCCATCAAGCTTTTCTGTGATACATTCAAATAAACGTTTCATTTAAATTGCGTGCAAATTTTTGCTAACCCACACTGTTTTTGATTAGTCTTCTATTACTTCTATTAGTCTTGCATTACTGTAAAGCTATTAACAAAATTATAATCAATGCCCCAAACTCCTTCTTTCTCAGAAACATTAAGATCAACATTTTTTTTATAGTATTAATGTATTTATGGCATATTATAATGATAGATGTATCAAGTATGAGCTCTGTACTCACCGGATTTTCCCATGTTTAAAGCTGAAAAGCCAAAATGCACTTTTTAGAAAATGTTATGTACAGCACATGTCAATAAAACATATCTAATGTATTTCAATAATTTTTCATTCTTTCATTTTCAGTTGGAAATCATACATTTTCTTTATAACAAGGATTATTAGGATATTAGGATCATTATTAGGATCTATAACAAGGATTATTAGGATATTAGGATCATTATTAGGATCTATAACAAGGATTACTAGGATACTAGGATCATTATTAGGATCTATAACAAGGATTATTAGGATATTAGGATCATTATTAGGATCTATAACAAGGATTATTAGGATATTAGGATTCCAATTTTCTCAGGTCACCAGTTGAACTGCCACTCCCTTCTATGTGACAAGTAGACATCGAAAAACGAAATATTTGATTTAGAGAGGTTGGGTTAACCACTTTCAAACCCGGAGAGACCCCGGAGGTTAGCAGGAGGGGGGGGGATTATCACGTACCTTACAGCGGAGTCCGGATGCTGGGGATGGCCTCGTGCACGGTTCCGGTCCCAACACCCCTGGTGGTGGGAACAGGGAGTGCTGGGGCACGAAGGGGTGCAAGTGCCTGCGGCTGGTAGACTGGTGCTTGGAAGTACTGGTTCCTCTGGAGAGCTGGTGTATACGTTGGCATCCAAGACTGTACTCAGTAAAGGCCGAACAGGTGGATGTAGGCACTGCGAGGTCAAGACGGGAAACAGGTCGGCAACTGGCTGGCAAACAAGGTACAAGCGGAAGGCAAGTTCGTGGTCAAAGACAGGCAAAAGGTTGGCAACTGGCTGGCAAACAAGGTACAAAACGGAAGGCAAGTTCGTGGTCAAAAGCAGGCAATAGGTTGGCAACAGGCAGGTGATAAGGTACCAAGTTAGAGAGCAGAGATGTAGTCCAGGAATCCAAGCCGAGGTCAAACCAAAGGGAACAGTCAATAAGCGGGGTCAATCCAGGAAGGGTAACAGGAAAACCAGGTGAATCCGGAACAAGGTAGGCAGGAACTTCAGGCAGGTATTCAGGAGATAAGACTGAAGACGATCCAGCACTGACACCATGTGAAGGCCCTGTTTATATAGGGCGCCTTGTGCTGGGATTGGTGGAGGTGCGGGTCCGTGCGTGATTACGCACACACGTTCGTGCTGACGTGGGAGTGCGTGCCCTCGTTCGTATTGACAAACGAGGGCGCGCATAGGTCAGCGTTGGTACGCGGGTACGCCCGCACGTTCGGTTCCGTTGGGAAGGCTGCGCATGGGTATTGGCGCTTGCAGAGTGGGGATTCACCCCTACTGGACGAGGACGGGTATGGAAAGCGTGAGTTCTCTGACAGGGATGTGGGAAGTGGTTAAGCAACCAGACCTTATGTTAAAACTCCACCATTGTGTCAACATCAACTGTCTTTATATTCTCCCCATGAGCTTCCTTACACAGCGACTGGACATGTTCATTTAACCATCAGATACTTCAATGCATCCATCATAACCCTCTTAACAAACCTCTTCTATCATGCTTATGTATGATTGAAAGCTTATTTCAATCAGAAGCCAGACCCTTCCCTCCTTATGAAATTCCAGTAAATCAGTCATCAGACACTACACAACTATGAAACCACAATTTCCACTTTACTAAACCAGACACTCTCATTCAGCTCCTTATGGAGACCCCCCACCCCTCTATAAGCTGAGGGGTAGAAGTATAATTCTGGGATTGACTTGGAAAAATAATATTACTTTAAACAATGACAAGGGGCATTGGGCAGTAGACTCAGTACATGTACCCTGGTACCCAACCATAGCATTGCCCCAACCTTTACCTACATTATTTACCCTACAGGTGAACCTCAGCTGCCTTCATTATTGACTTTGGCAATTAAAACCAAACTCTTCTGAAAATTAAATTTTTGGTTCTGATTTATTTAGATAAATGGGAATGGTCTAACCTGTGTGACAAGACCACGAACAGAGCTTACACTCAATACTTATAAAGCAACACTAGTCAAGAAATGTTCCTCCCAGATACCTTCTGTAGCTTCTTTCCATGATGTATAATCCACTATCACTGAGAGTGAGTTATACCAAACAATTGTAACATAATGTGAAACCTGGAGACCATGGCAGCATTTTGCATATACCGAAGCCTATCTCAATGAGTTTACACAACCTGTGTGACACGTTTTGGTCTACTTGTGTTTCTCTACGGGAGAGTCCTACCTTTCTCCTCTGGTTTACAACTTGGCTTTTCTATTACTTCTTCTCTCTTCCCGTCCTTCTTCCCCCTTCCCTCACTTTCTTTTCTTCTTCCTTCTACCACTCTGCTTTCTCTTTGTCCTCCTCTCCCCTCTTTTTCCTCCTTCGTAACCCATCTTGGCCATGTGACCATTTGCTGGATATGTATACTGGTATGTTCTCCCATGTATCCGCCTTTATCAGCAGCATCATGATTTGTTTTATTGTGTGTTCCCCTTTCCAGAACTTTTCTACGTTTACGTTTATATGCCTTATTTATTTGTATTTCATTACACATTACTGAAGGTGTTTTCTATGTTATTTAAGCCTCCTTTAGAAATGCTACATTATCTGACTGTACTATAACAAGATGAAGTGCTCAAACTGCCTGATCTACCATTGTCATCACCGTTTACCGTCCAAGATAACTCTTTATCTCAGTTCATTTTGTTGTAATTGCCTTTGGTATGATGTAATTTGCTGCTCAGTAAAGGAATAAAAAAAAAAAAATGTAAATTGCTTAGGAGACAATATATTTGAATTCATGGATACTTGAATATCCATACAGCTAGAATGTAACATGAGCTGGTTTTTGGGTCGACCCTGTGGACTTCTTCACCTTTTTTCTCCTCTTTCTTTCTTCACATTTCGTACGTTACCTTTCTTTTAAAATTCATTATTCGATCAAATATAAATATTACCATATGAGTATAAGCCGAGTTTTTGAGCACATTTTTTTGTGCTGAAAATGCCCACCTCGGCTTATACTCGAGTCAAGCACTTTTCTGAAGCAATGAATGACATTTTCCGACCCGACTTTGGGGCCTCGTATCTCGGGGGCCACTTGGTGCTAGGAACCCCAAATTTGGTGTGCAACCCCAGTGGAACAAGTACAACATATCCAAATTAGGGTTTCCTAGCACAAAGTGGCCCCGAGATACGGGGCCCCAAAGTCGGTTCGGAAAATGTCATTCTCTGCTGCAGAAAAGTGCTTGACATTTTCCGACCCGAATTTGGAGCCCCGTATCTCGGGGCCACTTGGTGCTAGGAACCCCAAATTCGGTGTGCAAACCCAGTGAAACTAGCACTAAAACATATCCAATATATATCCATATCCATAATAATATTAGGGGTTCCTAGCTCCAAGTAGCCCCGAGATACAGGGCCCCAAATTCGGTCAACTGTGCCCATCTGCAGCAATGTCATTTTGGGACCCTTTTGGTCCAGAGACCCAAATTTTGTCTGCAGCTAGGGGGCATCTAGGAACCCTTAACTACCGAGTTTGAAGTTTGGGGGATCTATGGCTGCAAATGGGCACAGTGAGGCATGCAAATGGGCACAGTGAGGCTGCAAATGGGCATTGTTGACCCTCTTTTACACTTACAGTAGCCACGCATTTCTCACCCTAGGCTTATACTCGAGTCAATACGTTTTTCCCAGTTTTTTGTGGTAAAATTAGGTGCCTCGTCTTATATTCGGGTTGGCTTATACTCGAGTATATACGGTATTTCTCATTAAACTATAACTCATATTATTATTATTATTTTATATTTTTTTTTTTTTTGGTATTTAAACCCATACTAAACCCCCAGCCTTATTTGAATAATCAAATGTTTGTATAATTATTATATACATATCTTTATATTCGCAGTTTATATATTAATCAGCTTTCTTATGTTGTTAATAGTCTCTACTATATTATTATTATATAAATGATATATATATATATATATATATATATATATATATATATATATATTATATATTATTATATATTATTATTCTTGTTATTGAACATACAATTGATAAAAACTTTTGACAAGGAAAAAAAATGTAAAATAATGTATTTCTCATGGAACAAGACAACTCATACAGTGCCCATTGGATGGCAAATATGATGTAAGTAGATGAAGAAGAGACACCACCATACTTTGTCCACATCAGATGCAAATATAATGAGTGTGTTTTTCATAAAGCCTACAACAGGCTCATAGTAATTAGTTGTTCTTTTTTCTGTGTGTCACACAATCTTGACGTAAAGACACTCAACTGATACTCAGATAAAGTAAAAAATTAAAACCGTTGTACTTACAGAGGAACATGATGGTGAGGAAGATAGACATGGTAGCCGAGACCTGCAGGTTGTGAGTGTCTCTCGGAGAAGCAGAATTTATGATCATCTTCTCATTTCCTGAGTGTTATTTATACACATCTGCTACTATCGCTAGTGCTCTATCGGATATGATAGGCTAGACAAATCTCATATTGTATTTTAAGGTGGACGCTGCTGCCTTTGTACCTAGGGTGGCCACCTCATCCTTTTTAAACCCAAACACATATGAATTACACAGGTTCTGAGGCTAATTTAATGCAGATAAGGCATCAAGTGAGTTTAATTACCACCTTAATCAACCACAGAACCTGTGTAATTAATATGTGTTCGGTTTTTAAGGGATGAGCTGGCAACTCTACTTGTACCTGAGATTGCTGAGGACCTTGCTTGGTGTCCAGTGTTATGCCCCGTACACACGATCGGATTTTCCGACAACAAATTGTTCGATGGGAGCTTGTTGTCGGAAATTCCGACCCTGTGTAGGCTCCATCGGACATTTTCCGTCGGAATTTCCGACAAAAAAAATTTGAGATCTGGATCTCAAATTTTCCGACAACAAAATCCGTTCTCGTAAATTCCGAGCGTGTGTACGTGTGACGAAACGTCCCAGATATTCCAACCGCTCCCAAGCACAAAACGAGACGAGACTTGCTTAGTGCTAACATGGACTGTTTTATTAGAACCAAAATGACAAGTATTTATAATACAGTAGAAGAGGAGATCCCCCCTCCTGCTCATATTACTCTAACAATACACCTGTAACAAATTAACATGAGCTAATTAACTAATCCCTTCAAGCAGCCAATGTGACTCTGTGCCCATCAGGATTTCACTACAGGTCAGACTTGTTGTCACCGAGCTTCACACAGTAGATTATACATTATCATAAGTACAACCACAAGACATTTTATCACAATAGCAGGAGTCGGCCCGTCTACTACATTATACAGAGGACAATGTGATCAGCTCTCTCAATTAACATCTTGAGTTCATGACACTAGCATCTGACAGTGTGTGTCCCAACAGCATGAAACAACACACATTATATATACATATAGACAGCATTGAATCTGACTAGCACAGATTATAGTGGGGTTCTCATTCACCCTGTGCCCCTTAAAATCCAGGGCCCATAATCAGTCGGCAAGAGGCTCGCATTCAGTCCTCTCAAAAAGCCTGTGTCCCAGCTAGGTCTGTCACAGTACGCAATTCCGACGCACAAAATTCCACACATGCTCGGAATCAAGCAGAAGAGCCGCACTGGCTATTGAGCTTCATTTTTCTCGGCTCGTCGTATGTGTTGTACGTCACAGCTTTCTTGACGTTCAGAATTTCCGACAACATTTGTGTGACCGTGTGTATGCAAGAAAAGTTTGAGCCAACAACCGTTGGAACAAAATCCAGGATTTTGTTGTCAAAAAATCCTATTGTGTGAACAGGGCATTAGTGTTATTGTCACTTTGGCAAGGTATAACCATTGCAATATCACTGAATAGTAAACTCTGGTTACACCGTATTGGCACGCCTTTGGTGTAAATGTACTGAGAAGAATAGCATAAACAAGAACTACGCATCACCATTGCTCCTTCTTCACAGGTACAATACTATGATCGGAAATTTACTCTCCCTGGAATAGTCAAATTTGTCTCGCAAGTTTAAAGGCCCATTGTAAGTGAATAAAACATAATTTATAGAAAAAAAAGGCGTTGCAAGTCAAAATTTTAAATACTCCATACTCCATAAAAATTTAGGATTTAATTGATACTCCAAATGTGAAACTGTGGCGGCATTATCGCATGTAGAGAAATCTAGAAAAGCATTATGGACAATGTGGGATTGTAAAATATGTCACCCAGGAGATTAGATAAGGTTATAATACATGATAACCTGTAAATATAAAAATTTTAAAAATCTAATCATATAACAAAAATAGTAAAAATGGGGTAAAGAACACCACTAATAAATTTTATAAAACCAACAAATATTTTGTCAATATCATGCCCTCTAAGAAGAGGGTAATATTGTGCCAACGTGTTTCCTGGGAACGGCTTCATCAGGACACTGGCACGATCAATAGATCTTCCACACATCCATCAACAATTAGGCTACAAGGATAAAGCACACAATCAACATCATAAGTACAAGCAAAACATTTTACATACACAAAAAAAGCACCCAAACACGCAGACAATACACAAACACATATATACAGTATATTTACTATTGGTATACATTACTGGTCTTACAAATAAACATTTAACCACATCAATACAGGGCACTTATACACCTTCCTGCCCAGACCAATTTTCAGAGCTGTCGCATTTGAATGGCAATTGCGCGGTCATGCTACACTGTACCCAAACTACGTTTTTATCATTTTGTTCCCAAAAATAGAGCTTTCTTTTGGTGGTATTTGATCACCTCTGGGATTTTTATTTTCTGCTAAACAAATAAAAAAAAGACCGAAAATGTTGTTTCTGTTACAAAACTTTGTAAATAAGTAAGTTTTCTCCTTCACTAATTGGCACTGATGGGGCTGCACTGTTGGGCACTGATAAGGCGGCACCAATGAGGTGGCACCAAATGAGGTGGCACTGATGGATACTGATGATGGGCACTAATGCGGCACTGATAGGGCACTGATAGGTGGCACTGATATGCAGTACTGATGGGTACACATAGGTGGCACTGATGGGCACTGATAGGCAGCACGGGTGGGCACTGATAGGTGGCACGGATGGGCATGGATGGTCACTGATAGGTGGCAATGATGTACATTAATGGATGGTACTGATGGATGCCAATCCGTGCCAAACAATAATGCCTGCCAATCAGTGATGCCCATTGTTGGCACTGATTGGCATCCATTGTGGGCACTGATTGGCATCCCTGGTGGTCATGGGTGGCATACCTTGTGTGGTGGGCATCCCTGGTGGTCCTAGTGGCATCCCTGCAGTGGTGGCCCGTCCATAGGGGGCTCCCGAGCGCAGTGCACAGTGCAATATGGGAAGCGCCACGTCATCATCATGAGATTGCAGACGAGGCGCTTCATTTGCCCCACAAAAACTCGGCGCGATGGACAGGCTGGGCGAGTGCATAGACTTCAGTTAGAAGTCTGAGCAGAGCTTCCGGAAGAGTGACGTTGGCACTGGACTGCTCAGTCCAACGTCCCGCCTGAGAGCATCAGCAGGTAAGCTGATGGAAGCTCACAACTTGTTTACTTACCATGTTTTCTGTGGTCGGACGGCAGCACCCCCCCCCCCCCCCCGCTGACCAACTACATTAAGTTTTTGTTGATCTGCGGCAGCAACCCCCCCGCCCTGTTTATAAACGACATCAATATTTCGGTGGTCGCGGGACCCCCCCCCCCCGCTTATCAACTACATAAAATTGAAGTTTTCTGTGGTCTGCAGTAGCACCCCCCCCCTCTTATCAACTACATTAAGTTTTCGGTGGTCTGCAGCAGCACAAACAACCCACCGCCCCCCCGCTTATCAACTTCATTAAGTTTAAGTTTACGGTGGTCAGCGGCAGCAACCCCCCTTGCTTATCACCTACATTAAGTTTTCGGTGGCCGAATTATGTTTTTGGTGGTTGGCAGCAGCACCTCCCGCCCCCGCAGAATGCAGATATGTGTGATTTACAGGTTGTAGAATGCAGATATGTGCAATTAACAGGTTGCAGAATGCAGTTATGTGCGCTTTACAGGTTGCAGAATGCAGATATGTGCAATTAACAGGTTGCAGAATGTAGTTATGTGCGATTTACAGGTTGCAGAATGTAGTTATGTGCGATTTACAGGTTGCAGAATGCAGATATGTGCGATTTACAGGTTGAAGAATGCAGATATGTGCGATTTACAGGTTGCAGAATGCAGATATGTAGGATTTACAGGTTGCAGAATGCAGATATGTGCGATTTACAGGTTGCAGAATGTAGTTATGTGCGATTTACAGGTTGCAGAATGCAGATATGTGCGATTTACAGGTTGTAGAAGGCAGATATGTGCGATTTACAGGTTGTAGAAGGCAGATATGTGCGATTTACAGGTTGCAGAATGCAGATATGTAGGATTTACAGGTTGCAGAATGCAGATATGTGCGATTTACAGGTTGCAGAATGCAGATATGTGCGATTTACAGGTTGTAGAAGGCAGATATGTGCGATTTACAGGTTGCAGAATGTAGTTATGTGCGATTTACAGGTTGCAGAATGCAGATATGTGCGATTTACAGGTTGTAGAAGGCAGATATGTGCGATTTACAGGTTGTAGAAGGCAGATATGTGCGATTTACAGGTTGCAGAATGCAGATATGTAGGATTTACAGGTTGCAGAATGCAGATATGTGCGATTTACAGGTTGCAGAATGCAGATATGTGCGATTTACAGGTTGCAGAATGCAGATATATGCGATTTACAGGTTGTAGAATGCAGATATGTGCGATTTACAGGTTGCAGAATGCTGATATGTGCGATTTACAGGTTGCAGAATGCAGATATGTGCAATTTACAGGTTGCAGAATGCAGTTATGTGTGATTTACAGAATGCAGATATGTGCGATTTACAGGTTATAGAATGCAGATATGTGCAATTAACAGGTTGCAGAATGCAGTTATGCGCGCTTTACAGGTTGCAGAATGCAGATATGTGCAATTAACAGGTTGCAGAATGTAGTTATGTGCGATTTACAGGTTGAAGAATGCAGATATGTGCGATTTACAGGTTGCAGAATGTAGTTATGTGCGATTTACAGGTTGCAGAATGCAGATATGTGCGATTTACAGGTTGAAGAATGCAGATATGTGCGATTTACAGGTTGCAGAATGTAGTTATGTGCGATTTACAGGTTGCAGAATGCAGATATGTGCGATTTACAGGTTGTAGAAGGCAGATATGTGCGATTTACAGGTTGTAGAAGGCAGATATGTGCGATTTACAGGTTGCAGAATGCAGATATGTAGGATTTACAGGTTGCAGAATGCAGATATGTGCGATTTACAGGTTGCAGAATGTAGTTATGTGCGATTTACAGGTTGCAGAATGCAGATATGTGCGATTTACAGGTTGTAGAAGGCAGATATGTGCGATTTACAGGTTGTAGAAGGCAGATATGTGCGATTTACAGGTTGCAGAATGCAGATATGTAGGATTTACAGGTTGCAGAATGCAGATATGTGCGATTTACAGGTTGCAGAATGCAGATATGTGCGATTTACAGGTTGTAGAAGGCAGATATGTGCGATTTACAGGTTGTAGAAGGCAGATATGTGCGATTTACAGGTTGCAGAATGCAGATATGTAGGATTTACAGGTTGCAGAATGCAGATATGTGCGATTTACAGGTTGCAGAATGCAGATATGTGCGATTTACAGGTTGCAGAATGCAGATATATGCGATTTACAGGTTGTAGAATGCAGATATGTGCGATTTACAGGTTGCAGAATGCTGATATGTGCGATTTACAGGTTGCAGAATGCAGATATGTGCAATTTACAGGTTGCAGAATGCAGTTATGTGTGATTTACAGAATGCAGATATGTGCGATTTACAGGTTATAGAATGCAGATATGTGCGATTTACAGGTTGTAGAAGGCAGATATGTGCGATTTACAGGTTGTAAAATGCAGATATGTGCGATTTACAGGTTGTAGAATGCAGATATGTGCGATTTACAGGTTGCAGAAGGCAGATATGTAGGATTTACAGGTTGCAGAATGCTGATATGTGTGATTTACAGGTTGCAGAATGCAGATATGTGCGATTTACAGGTTGTAGAAGGCAGATATGTGCGATTTATAGGTTGTAGAATGCAGATATGTGTGATTTACAGGTTGCAGAATGCTTATATGTGCGATTTACAGGTTGCAGAATGCAGATGTGTGCAATTTACAGGTTGCAGAATGCAGATATGTGCGATTTACAGGTTGCAGAATGCAGATGTGTGCAATTTACAGGTTGCAGAATGCAGATATGTGCGATTTACAGGTTGCAGAATGCAGTTATGTGCGATTTACAGGTTGCAGAATGCAGATGTGTGCAATTTACAGGTTGCAGAATGCAGATATGTGCGATTTACAGGTTGCAGAATGCAGTTATGTGCGATTTACAGGTTGCAGAATGCAGATGTGTGCAATTTACAGGTTGCAGAATGCAGTTATGTGCGATTTACAGAATGCAGATATGTGCGATTTACAGGTTGTAGAATGCAGATATGTGCGATTTACAGGTTGCAGAATGCAGTTATGGCCGATTTACAGGTTGCAGATATGTGCAATTTACAGGTTGCTGAATGCAGATATGTGCGATTTACAGGTTGCAGAATGCAGTTATGTGTGATTTACAGGTTGCAGAATGCAGATATGTGCAATTTACAGGTTGCAGAATGCAGTTATGGCCGATTTACAGGTTGCAGAATGCAGATATGTGCGATTTACAGAATGCAGTTGTGTGCGATTTACAGGTTGCAGAATGCAGATATGTGCGATTTACAGGTTGCAGAATGCAGTTGTGTGCGATTTACAGGTTGCAGAATGCAGATATGTGCGATTTACAGGTTGCAGAATGCAGTTATGTGCGATTTACAGGTTGTAGAATGCAGATATGTGCGATTTACAGGTTGCAGAATGCAGATATGTGCGATTTACAGAATGCAGATATGTGTGATTTACAGGTTGCAGAATGCAGATATGTGCGATTTACAGGTTGCAGAATGCAGTTGTGTGCGATTTACAGGTTGCAGAATGCAGATATGTGCAATTTACAGTTTGCAGAATGCAGTTATGTGCGATTTACAGGTTGCAGAATGCAGTTATGTACAATTTACAGAATGCAGATATGGCCGATTTACAGGTTGCAGAATGCAGTTGTGTGATTTACAGAATGCAGATATGTGCGATTTACAGGTTGCAGAATGCAGTTATGTGCAATTTACAGGTTGCAGAATGCAGATATGTATGATTTACAAGTTGCAGAATGCAGATAGGTGCGATTTACAGGTTGCAGAATGCAGATATATGCGATTTACAGGTTGCAGAATGCAGTTATGTGCGATTTACAGGTTGCAGAATGCAGTTATGTGCGATTTACAGAATGCAGATATGTGCGATTTACAGGTCGTAGAATGCAGATATGTGCGATTTACAGGTTGCAGAAGGCAGATATGTAGGATTTACGGGTTGCAGAATGCAGTTATGTGCGATTTACAGAATTCAGATATGTGCGATTTACAGGTTGCAGAATGCAGATATGTGCAATTTACAGTTATGTGCGATTTACAGAATGCAGATATGTGCGATTTACAGGTTGTAGAAGGCAGATATGTGCAATTTACAGGTTGCAGAATGCAGATATGTATGATTTACAGGTTGCAGAATGCAGATATGTGCAATTTACAGTTTGCAGAATGCAGTTATGTGCAATTTACAGGTTGCAGAATTCAGATATGTGCGATTTACAGGTTGCAGAATGCAGATATGTGAGATTTACAGGTTACAGATTGCAGTTATGTGCGATTTACAGGTTGCAGAATGCAGATATGTATGATTTGCAGGTTGCAGAATGCAGATATGTGCGATTTACAGGTTGCCTTAGTAGAGCCCTGTGTATAATGTGCAGCCTGGTATATGATGTGCAGAGCTCGTGTATAATGTGCAGCCTGGTATATGATGTGCAGAGCCCTGTGTATAATGTGCAGCCTGGTATATGATGTGCAGAGCTCGTGTATAATGTGCAGCCTGGTATATGATGTGCTGATCCCGGTGTATAATGTGCAGCCTGGTATATGATGTGCAGAGCCCTGTGTATAATGTGCAGCCTGGTATATGATGCGCAGAGCCCTGTGTATAATGTGCAGCCTGGTATATGATGTGCAGAGCCCTGTGTATAAAGTGCAGCCTGGTATATGATGTGGATTCTATAAGGGGTGTGGCTTATGAGAAGTGGGGAGGGGCCAAACATGGAGGGGCGTGGTCTTTGCCCCCCCATCCTAAAACTTCACCAGCCGCCACTGCGTCCCTGGTGGTCCAGTGTGGGCATCCTCTGGGGTACTGCACTGATAATGAATCAGCACAGACCCCCCTGTCAGAAGAGCAGCCGATCGGCTCTCCTCTACTCGCGTCTGACAGACGCGAGTGAGGAAAAGCCGATCAACGGCTCTTCCTGTTTACATCCTCATTAGCTGTGATTGGACACGGCTGATCACGTCTGACAGAGACTCTTTACCTAGATCGGAGATGTGGTGTGTCAGACTGACACACCGAAACAACGATCGCCGCAATGCGCGCCCCCGGGGGCACGCAGCGGCTTGATATCCTGGCGACGCCATATGACGTCCGGTCAGGATATCGCAACCACTTTGCCGACGTCATATTGCTATATGGCGGGCGGCAAGGGGTTAATAGGTCAGTGAGTCATACAAGAGTCACCACTCCAAATATTCACTGTTGCAAACCTGATCACCTACTGTTCTAAGGAACCAGTCCTAGCTGATATAAAAAAGAAGCCGCACACCGATAACTAGAGAGGGGCCGAACACCCCCGTGTTCAGTTCGCAAGCAGAACTCCCCAACAGGAGAAAAGTTAATTGAAGTCTTTGGGAGCACACCTTAGCAAACAAATTCGTAAGCTGTAAAGCCCCTTCACGGCACCCTGTTTTATTAGTACAGTGACAGTGTATATTTTTTAACACTGATCACTGTATTAGTCACTGGTTGCCAAAAAAGTGTCAAAAGTGTCAGTTAGTGTCAGATTTGTTCACCACAATATCACAATCCCGCTGTGTCGCTGATCGCCTCCATTACTAGTAAAAAAATAAAAATTTTAAAAATAAAAAATCTCCCGTAGTTTGAAGACGCTATAACTTTTGCGCAAACCAATCAATATACGCTTATTGGGATTTTTTGACCAAAAAATATAGAAGAAATGCATATTGGCCTAAATTGATAAAGAAATTAGATTTTTTTTAAAAAATTTTATTGGGTATGATTTATAGGGAAAAAAAATGTTTTTAAATATTTTTGGGGGATATTTATTATAGCAAAAAGTAAGAAATATTGTATGACTGTTCTCTGTGTTACGGGAAACGGCAATTCATTCGCCGCGAGTGATTTTAAATTGTATATTTTTCAAAATTATCGCTCTTTTTTTGTTTCTAGCGCAAAAAATAAAAACCACAGAGGTGATCAAATACCACCAAAAGAAAGTTCTATTTGTTGGAAAAAAGGACATAAATTACAGTGTCACACGACCACGCAATTGTCAAAGTAATGCAGTGCCATATCCCAAAAAATCTCCAGCCCTGACTTCCACCACGGTCCAGAGCCGGTGTTCCTCTTTGGGCACAATGACGCTCACATCATTCTTCCTATATCCTGTGAGCCTGGTCTGTGGTTTACATCGCACCTTCACGGCACCTCGGGGGCGGGTCATCAAACAGAATGGGTTTCAGAGTATTCCAGGACTGAGCGGTACTCACTTGTCATAGCTTGAGTGCTGTTCAGTCCTGGAAGAATGCCCATCCCCCTTGCTACCAGAGGAAGAATAGGAAGTACTGGTGTCATCACCAGCTAGAAGACTGCAAGAAAAAGGTATGTGTAGTGTTCAATTTTTAATGAAAAACACTTGAAGGGAGGGGCTTCAAGGGGAGGCAGGTGGCTGTAGGGTCCTAAATTCTGTAGGCCTGCTTTAACTCTTCAGTGAAACTGTAATTTAGCCATTCTGGTCTGAAGCTTGGCTTAGTCTTCGCCTACCCTGTTCACCTGCATGTACTCACCTGACCTTCTTTGGAGCCCCCTGACAGCTCTGTCCTCCTCTGATCACATATCAGGATGGAGGAAGCTGAGGTTGTCCTACAGTAGAAATCCCTGTGCTCTCTTCTGAATAGCTTTCCCTAACCATTCCAATAAGAGGAATCCAACAACCACACTTAGACGCCATGGAAAAGACCATACAATGTAACTTTTATTTGAAAAGAAATCCAATGAAGCAGCGCTATAAATATAAAAAGAAATAAAATGATTCAAGAAAAAATAGTGACTAATCCAAACAGTGAATGTATGTGGACTACAACACACAGCAACGTGTGTAAAAAATAATCAAAATGAATAAACAGTCTATAAAACACATCAGTGTAGATTCTTGTGATATACAGTACACTAGACATGTGCAATTAGTTTCTTTCCAAATTTGTTTTTTAACAAATTTCGACAAATTCGTTAATTCGGAAATATCTGAATTAATGAAAACTCGTTTGACAAATTTTTCAGAATATTCGTAAATTAGAATATTTGAAAATTTGTAAATTCGTACATTTGCACATTCGTAAATTCGTACATTCGTAAATTCGTACATTTGCACATTCGTAAATTCGTACATTTGCACATTCGTAAATTCATACATTTGCACATTTGTAAATTTGTAAATTCGGAAATCTGAAATAGTAATTAACTAATAATAACTTAACTATTACTAACTATTAAATTATAGGTATTGTAATTTACTTTCAAATTTGGCTGTTAGTGAACGTAACAAATACAAATTTATCCGAAATAACGAATGCTGTATCCCAGCGAATGGAACATAATGAATTAATAATAATAAATAACACTAATAATAATAAAAACTTTTTATTATTATTATTTATTATTAATTTGTTCCAGTCCATTTGTTTAGATGCGGCATCATTATTTCGAATAATTCGTAACTTTGGATAAATTTGTATTTGTTACGTTCAGTAACAGCCAAATTTGAAAGGAAATTACAATAACTATAATTTAATAGTTAGTTACTATTTCAGATTTTCAAATTTTCGGGTTTTCGAATTTTCTGATTTTCTAATTTAGAATTTCCAAATTTACGAATTTTCTAATTTACGAATGTACGAATTTACGAATATACAAATTTTATGATTTACGAATGTACGAACGTACAAATTTACAAATTTACGAACGTGCGAATGTACAAATTTACTAATTGCAATCATAAAGAATGACCCGAAAAACGAAAAAAAACAAACAAATGAAACGAAAGGAATGGCAACTTGAACTATGCACCAAACGGCCAGGGAGACTCGAACATCAAACCACCAGGAGGATAGGTCAGGCGTTACCCAGAAAAGCAAGAAGACTCTCCATAGTGTAAAACGTACCAAAGGTTTATTAAAACTTTTAAAGTTGCCCTTACAGAAGTGAAGTTGTAACGATCAAGAGAAAAACAGCCGGCCGGCTTGCGAACACCTGTCCACTGAGTACAGCGCGATGACGTCAGCATGTCAACCTCCCTACATGCGTTTCGTCACAAACTGATGTCGTCTCAGGGATCCCTGTGCTCTCTTCTGATTGGCTTTCCCTAACTATTCCAATAAGAGGAATCCAACAACCACACTTAGACGCCATACAAAAGACCATACAATGTAACTTCTATTTGCCATGTTCCATTAAGAAAAGCTTTTAGCATAAAATTCTTCTTGAACCTTTATACGTAAAAGGGGGTCAAAATAAGTTCCAAACTTGTTTTATAAAATTAAATCACTTATTTACAGCCAAAATAAAACTTGTAACAGTTCTCTTATTTCACAGATTGCTTGAGTAAGGTAAATGCTGCATTTACTGATAAAACAGTCCACTTCGGGAAAAAAAAAGTTTTTCTTGAACGATTAGAACCTCTGCCCAGGTTTCACTGCTATCTGTGTCCTCTGATGGATGTCAACAAGAAGAGCAAGTGAGGGGAAATTTCCCCAACTGGGAATGAAGGATATGTCACCAGTACAAGAGGATGTTAAAAAAGGGTCCAAAGCTTTACTGATCAGTGACATTTTAGGGCCACACAGGAGCCCTTCATCAGGCCGTAGACATTTCCCCAACTGGGACACAGAGAACATCTAAAAACATCTAATTCTTCTTCACTCCACTGAATCCAATTATTGTGGCTGGAGGTTGTAAAAGCTTTGTGTTCGATCTTCGGGATATGCTGACCACATAAGAACATTTTTAAACATCCTGGACAGCAAAGACGCTCCATTTGGTTTGGGTTTCTCGTATACACGCTCAGATATCTGGATCCTTCACAGTAGCGTAGGTGACAGTCAACTCATCCTGGGAAAGAATTGTGACCACTGACAGGTTAGTGAATAGAGACATTAGGTGGCTTCATATCATCTCAGGTGTTCCACAGCAATACTCTGGGAACTTTACACCACTATTTTATAAAGCTATAGGGATGTTCTTAAGGCCGCTGATAGGGTGGAACAGCCATCTCTCACGTATTGGACACATTGGATCAGCAGGGGGGGTCAGGTTTAGCTTGGAAGTAGGATGACTCCTGTAGAGTGGAGAGTTCAGGCATCTGCCCCACAGATGTCACAGGATCGTGAGGGAGTGCAGCATGTTCCACCTAACTCACTGGCTGTTACTGGAACATCAAAAATGGCCAGTGAATTAGGTGAACATGCTGCATTCCTTTGCAACCCTTCAGTGACAGCCAACTTTGTTGGTGGCTCAATTTTTGACTTATGCCGCGTACACACCAGCGGATTTTCTGGCAAACTAGGTCCGAAGGTCTTCCCGACGGACTTTCGGCAGATTTCCGACGGCCTTTCCGAACGAACGGACTTGCCCACACACGAACAAACTAATGCCGCGTACACACGGTCGGAATTTCCGATGTAAACAGTCCAATGGGAGCTTTTGATCGGATTTTCCGACCGTGTGTATGCCCAACAGTCTTTTTCTGTCGGCATTTCGGATGGACTTTGGATTGAGAGCCTGTTTGGGAGCTTTTGATTGGATTTTTCCGACGGAAAACCTTTCTATCAGATTTTTCGATCGTGTGTATGCAATTCTGACACGCAAAATTCCGACGCATGCTCGGAAACAATTTGACGCATGCTCAGAAGCATTAAACTTCCCTTTTATAGTGCCGTTGAACGTGTTGTATGTCGCGGTGTTATTGATTGTCGGAATTTGGTGTGACCGTGTGTAGGCAAGACAGTTTGAGCGAAATTCGGTCGGAATTCCGACGGGAAAACCATCAGACCTTTTTCCGACGAAAATTCCGACCCGGAATAAGTCTGTTCGAAAGTCCGTTCATTTTGAACGTGATGACGTAAACGGGACTAAAAAAGGAAGTTCAATAGCCAGTAGCCAACAGCTTCCCTTGCGTCGTATTTGGTCCGTCGGACCAGCACACAGACGAACAGTTTTCCCGATTTTAGTCTGTCGGAATTGAGTCCGTCGGATAGATTGGAAACATGTTCTATTTCTAGGTCCGTCTGATTTCTTTTTTTGAAAAACGATCGGATTAGCCCAAACACGATCGGACCTAGTCTGCCGGAAAGTCCAGCTGTGTGTACGCGGCATTAGGACCACTGCCAATCAGACTTACACTTGCCCCGCTCCTGCCTCTTGCCTGGGAATAGCAGAGTGGAGCCAGTCAGAGATGTGAATGGGAACTACAAATCTAAAATATAGTGTGAAAAGAATTTTCATACTTACATTTCTGATTATATTTCCTACAGGGGATGAAAAACCCAAAAAATTAAAATAAATAGTATAATAGTAACTACATCACATTGCAAAAAGGCCAACATGTCTACTAATATTTAACAGTTGCAATTTTACAATCTAACAGTTACAATTACTAACAGTTTAATCACTGAAGAATAATTAGACATTTTTAATCAATTGACACAAAAGTTTGGACCTATGTCTGTACTAAAATACGACTGAAACTAAAACAACCGACATGACTAAAATAACTGAAACAAAATCAATTGAGATGACTAAAATACGACTAAAACTAAAACAATTGAGATGACTAAAATACGACTAAAATTAAAACAATTGAGATGACTAAAATACGACTAAAACTAAAACAATTGAGATGTCTAAAATACGACTAAAACAATTGAGATGACTAAAATACGACTGAAACTAAAACAATTGAGATGACTAAAATATGACTGAAACTAAAGTGGCATTTTAGTTAAAAGACTAAAGCTAAAACTAAATTGAAATGTGACGTCAAAATTAACACTGTACATCATGCATCGGCTGCTATAAAGAGGATGTGGCTTAGTGGTTAGCACTTCTGCCTTGTGATACTTGGGTCCTTGGTTTACTTCCCCAACTAAATGTGTAAATATATAAAAACAATGTTTTTTTTCTCCTATTTTTTAAAATACATTTTGTATTATTTGTTTAATGCTCTAATTGTATTTGACAATTATAGTACTAAAAAGAAGTCCGCAGTCACAACCAGGCTGCAGTAGCATCTGAAGGCTGAAAGCTAATTTTTCCAGCAAAGCCTCTAGTCCTCATATGATCAATATGTCTGATATGGAGCTTACATAACTGGAAACTAATCTGATTGGTTCCTGACCCTCAGTGGGGACTGAAGCTGCCAGTGGCATTGGGGATTGAGAGTCACCTGCTGCATAGTGTCAGCTCAAACAGAGGACATTTATTAACGTATGGCCAGCATGGGGCATTGTACTGTGGAATATTAATACACTGATTGAGGACAGGAGGGGGTTAACCACTTCAGCCCCGGAAGGATTTACCCCCTTCCGGACCAGGGCATTTTTTCCGATTCGCCACTGCGTCGCTTTAGCTGACCTTGTACCCAAACAAAATTTACACCCTTTTTCCCCCATAGATAGAGATTTTTCTTGGTGGTATTTGATTACTTCTGCGGTTTTTATTTTTTGCACTATAAACAAAAAAATTGCGACAATTTTGAAAAAAAAAGCAATATTTTTTTACTTTTTGCTATAATAAATATCCCCAAGAAATATAAAAAAAAAAAAATTTTTTTTTTCTCAGTTTAGGCTGAAACGTATTCTACATATTTTTGGTATATTGTTTGGTTTGTGTAAAAGTTATAGCGTCTACAAACTGTGGGATAGATTTATGGCATTTTTATTCAAAAAAAATTTTTTTTTTTACTAGTAATGTCGGCGATCTGTGATTTTTTTATCAGGACTGCGACAATATGGCGGACACATTAGACACTTTTGACACTATTTTGGGACCATTGGCATTTATACAGCGATCAGTGCTATAAATAGCCACTGATTATTGTATAAATGACACTGGCAGGGAAGGGGTTAAATGCTAGGGGGCGATCAAGGGGTTAAGTGTGTCCTAGGGAGTGATTCTTACTGTGAGGGATGGGCACTTTGAGAGGGGCGGCAAATTGAACCACGGCCGCCTCTCTTTCTCTTCTATTTACCCAGCAAATTGACGACCAAGATTTTCTTCCAGCGGTTTTGTGTGCTATGAGGACAACTGCCCCCTGGGCCACTCTGCCTGCCCCTATACTACCCTAACCCGCTCCTATACTACCCTAGGGTTAAGTGTGTCCTAGGGAGTGATTCTAACTGTGGGGGGATGAGCTACCTAGGACATGACAGCGATCACCGCTCCCGATGACGGGGATCAGTGATCTCTGTCATGACACAAGGCAGAACGGGCATCTCCCCGTTCTGCCTCTCCATCTCACGATCGGGGGCAGTCAGCGAACATTGAGTTTGTGGATACACTCCTGCAGCGTGCGCGCGCCATCGGTGGCGCGCATTCACCCGCAAGGCAGCAAATTCAAAAGGACGTACATGTACACCCACTTGCCTGTACCAGCCATTCTGCCGACATGTATGTGTGTGTGGCGGTCGGCAAGTGGTCAAACACAACAGAACTTTAACAGCCACACAAGGTCATTTGGGGATATTCTTGGCAAAAACACGACTGCCACAAAATAATAAACTTACCTTTAGGCAGGTGACTTAATTCTAGGTAGGTGTAACACACATCTTGTGGATCTGGGTTTTCATCAGTTACTGGGGCGAGAAGGTCAAACAAAATATTTCAATCAGTAAATGTATGAAAAGACCACAAAGTTCTCAGATGATAGCCCTCCTGAAGGGGTCAGTCCACCCAAAAGGGACATCTTAGCTTTAGATAGGCAGCCCCTGACTTATTATATGTCTCCATGCACAATGCGTCTCCTCCCTCCTCTCCTCCATGCACAATGCGTCTCCTCCCTCCTCTCCTCCATGCACAATGCGTCTCCTCCCTCCTCTCCTCCATGCACAATGCGTCTCCTCCCTCCTCTCCTCCATGCACAATGCGTCTCCTCCCTCCTCTCCTCCATGCACAATGCGTCTCCTCCCTCCTCTCCTCCATGCACCGTGCGTCTCCTCCCTCCTCTCCTCCATGCACTGTGCGTCTTCTCCCTCCTCTCCTCCATGCACCGTTGGTCTCCTCCTTCCTCTCCTCCATGCACCGCGCATCTCCTCCCTCCTCTCCTCCATGCACCGTGGGTCTTCTCCCTCCTTTCCTCCATGCACTGTGCGTCTCCTTCCTCCTCTCCTGCATGCACCTTGCATCTCCTCCCTCTTCTCCTCCATGCACCAAGCATCTCCTCCCTCCTCTCCTCCATGCACTGTGGGTCTTCTCCCTCCTTTTCTCCATGCACTGTGCTTCTCCTCCCTCCTCTCCTCTATACACCGTGTGTCTCCTCCCTCCTCTCCTCCATGCACCGTGTGTCTCCTCCCTCCTCTCCTCCATGCACCGTGCGTCTCCTCCCTCCTCTCCACCATGCACCGTGCGTCTCTTCCATCCTCTACTCCATGCATTGTGCGTCTCCTCCCTCCTCTCCTACATGCACCGTGCGTCTCTTCCCTCCTCTCCTCCATGCATTGTGGGTCTCCTCCCTCCTCCCCTCCATGCATTGTGGGTCTCCTCCCTCCTCTCCTCCATGCACCGTGCGTCTCCTCCCTCCTCTCCTCCATGCACTGTGCGTCTCCTCCCTCCTCTACTCCATGCACCGTGCATCTCCTCCCTCCTCTCCTCCGTTCACCGTGCGTCTCTTCCCTCCTCTCCTCCATGCACCGTGCGTCTCCTCCCTCCTCTCATCCATGCACCGTGCATCTCCTCCCTCCTCTCCTCCATGCACCGTGTGTCTCCTCCCTCCTCTCCTTTATGCACCGTACGTCTCCTCCCTCCTCTCCTTCATGCAACGTACGTATCCTCCCTCCTCCTCCTCCTAGGCCGCCAATCGGATCACCTCTCCTTTAGGCAATCGGGTGACGAGTCTCATGACCTGCTTCCTGATTGGCCAGGAGGAGAATCAGTGTAATAATTTTCATTCGCTATTTTTACACAACTAGGTGGGCTTGGAGTGCAGTGCCCAGAGCAAGGCCACCCTTTTTTGAAGCCTATTAGAGCCTCTGGTCCAAAAAACTTTGGAATCCATGTGTCCGGCGCCCCACATGTAGATTAGGGCTCCAGATGCATAAATAGAGGGGACAAAGCTGATCTGCTGATTTGGACTACAAACACGCCTCCATCTCCATTTCCATCACATGGGTATGGGGGGGGGGGGGTTGTATTTGCAAAATATAGTTTGAAATGCTAATAACCTCCCTTGTGATTTCAGTGCAGCTCTCAGGAAATAGCTGTATTTGTGGGCAAAATCAACTAAATTTTCTGTAACAGCTGAAAATGTTTTTAGCCAGAACAATGAAAACAAATACAGACGCCACATCTACGGAACAAAAAAATGGCAAATAATAATTTTTTGTTGTGGGTTTAGACATCCCAGCACACGTGTGGTAAAAATTTTACCTATTCTGGCCGCCTCTTGAGGTGATCCTTGAGTTGAAGCAGAAGATTCTTTTCTATGTTTACATCTCCAGATAAGAACAGCAGAAAGGACAATGATCACAAGAACCCCAACTATGGACACAGCAAGGACTGTCACATAGACTACTTTGCCTGTGGGGAAAAAATAAAAAGACCATAAATATTGTTGTGGACAGGGCCTACCCTACCCTGGGTCCCCCAGGGGGTCCATTGGACCCAGGCAGCACTTTGAGAGGGGCGGCAAATTGAACCACGGCCGCCTCTCTTAAGCCCCATACACACGCGCGGATTATCCGAGGACCAGGTCCGTCGGACCATGTCCGTCATACTTTGTCCGATGTTGGTTTTGCGTACACACGGTCGGACAAAGTTGTCGGAAAATCCGATCATTCTGAACGTGGCGACGTTTGTTGCCTACGACGGGACTACGTAGAGGCTAGTAGCCAATAGCTTTGGTCTTGTAATGTGATCTGAGCATGCGTGGCACTTTGTCCGGTCGGACAACCGTACACACGATCGGATTTGGTGTGATCGGACCGTGTTGACGGCAAAGATTTCCAGCAGGAGATAAGACTTTGTCCGTCGGTCAAACCGACGAACACTGTCCGATGGTGCATACACACGGTCTGATTTTTCAACAACCTTGTCCGATCGGACAGAATCCATGAAAAAGTCCGACCGTGTGTATGGGGCTTTACTCTTCTATTTACCCAGAAAATTGACGACCAAGATTTTCTTCCAGCAGTTTTGTGTGTTATGAGGACAACTGCCCCCTGGGCCACTCTGCCTGCCCCTAAACTACCCTAGCCCGCTCCTATACTACCCTAGCCTGTCTATATACTACCCTAGCCTGTCTATATACTACCCTAGCCTTCCCCTATACTGCCCTAGCCTGTCCATATATTACCCTAGCCCAGTGATGGCAAACCTTGGCACCCCAGATGTTTTGCAACTACATTTCCCATGATGCTCCACTACACTGCAGAGTGCCAGAGCATCATGGGAAATGTAGTTCCAAATCATCTGGGGTGCCAAGGTTCGCCATCACTGCCCTAGCCTGTCTATATACTACCCTAGCATTCCTCTATACTGCCCTAGCCTGTCCATATACTGCCCTAGCCTGTCTATATACTACCCTAGCTTGTCCATATACTACACTAGCATTCCCCTATACTGCTCTAGCCTGTCCATATACTGCCCTAGCCTGCCCAAATACTACCCTAGCCTGCCCATATACTACCCTAGCCTGTCCATATACTACCCTAGCCTGTCCATATACTGCCCTAGCCTGTCTATATACTACCCTAACCTGTCTATATACTTCCCTAACTTGTCTATATACTACCCTAGCCTTCCCATATTCTGCCCTAGCCTGTCCATATACTACCCTGGCCTATCTATTTACTACCCTAGCCTCTCTAAATACTACCCTAGCCTTCCCCTATACTGCCCTAGCCTGTCCATATACTGCCCTGGCCTGTCCATATACTACCCTATCCTGTCTATATACTACCCTAGCCTGTCTATATACTACCCTAGCCTGCCCCTATACTGCCCTAGTCTGTCCATATACTACCCTATCCTGTCTATATACTACCCTAGCCTGTCTATATACTACCCTAGCCTGTCCATATACTGCCATAGCCTGTCTATATACTAATCTAGCCTGCCCCTACACTACCCTAGCCTTCCCCTATTCTGCCCTAGCCTGTCCATATACTACCCTATCCTGTCTATATACTACCCTAGCCTATCTATATACTACCCTTATATTTACAATTGCATCATTATTTTACCTTATATATCAATTGGATTTTTATGAATATGAATTAACCTAGTATACAATTATCTATTATAGAGATCTACCTTGAATTGAATGAATTTGTTTTTTACGGTGTTTACAGTATGAACTAATCATGTTATCAATTGTATTTTTGTTATATTATTTATACAATTATGAATCTTGATATTATTTCTACTTTTGTCATTTTTTATATATACAATGAAATCATTTAATGCTAATTGATGCCATGTGATGCTTATATGCAACGTTTTTGGTTCTAATATATTATTTTGGGTACCTGTCATATTCACTATTACCGTGTTATCTCCTGGGTGCATGCCTCATATAAAGTCCAACCTGTTCTGTCTTTTCTGCTCTATATACTACCCTAGCCTTCCCCTATACTGCCCTAGCCTGTCCATATACTGCCCTAGCCTGTCCATATACAACCCTAGCCTGTCTATATACTACCCTAGCCTTCCCATATACTGCCCTAGCCTTGGCTGTCCACTTGCCTATGCTGACGGTTGTGGTACTCAGTTACTTCGGGAGCCACAGTCTGATCTGAATAATGAGTCTGGGTTTTAGGTGATCTGAAATCTGGACAAATGATTCAAAACTATCGGACTATCTGGGTGAATCCTGGACAGGTGGCAACCCTAATCTAGCGTACACACGATCGGAATTCTCGTCAGAAAAAACTCTGACGGTTTTTCCAACGGAATTCCGACGGAATTCCGCTCAAGCTGTGTTGCCTACACACGATCACACCAAATTCCGACGGTCAATAACACAGCGGCATAACACACGTTCAACAGCACTATAAAAGGGAAGTTTAATGCGTCCGAGCATGCGTCTAATTGTTTCCGAGCATGCGTCGGAATTTTGCGTGTCGGAATTGCCTACACACGATCGGAAAATCCGATAGAAAGGTTTTCCGTCGGAAAAATTGAGAACAGGTTCTAAATTCAAAGTCCGTCGGAAATTCCGACAGAAAAAGACCGTTGACCATACACACGGTCGGAAAATCCGATGAAAAGCTCCCATCGGACTGTTTCCATGGGAAATTCCGACCGTGTGTACGCCGCATTACAGTCACCCTCTAACAGGAAGTCAGGGAAGATTTGGAGGAGGCTGAGAGCAATAGTAAGTACTTTTCTGAGTTAAGAATATAATTTAATGAGTGTAACTGAGAATCCATGGAATTTCCCGAGGTTGCGTGATCTGCTCAGCACCATACACACTATCAGATTTTCTGCTGATTTTTTCCTTCAGATTTACCAAAACCATATAATATGAGGTCAAACCTTAGGAGTTTCAATCTGTATGTAATCAGGCAGGCCCTTGCACTACATGGTTTTGGTAAATCTGAAGACAAAAATCAGCAGAAAATCTGATAGTGTGTATGGGACTTAAGCCAGAGCAGACTATGAGACTGCCACAGGGGGCCCAGAAGCATATGTAATTTATGCAGGTGGTGGTTGCATTGGACAAACAAGTTTGGGTGAATTTAATGTTATTTGTGGAATGGGAATGCATTTTGCTCTGAGTGCATGTGGTGTTTGTATCACTAGAGGAACTGCATTTGAGATGCAGATTAGAGAGATGGGGGCCATTAATGATTTAGTTAACTATGCAGTATGGGTCCCCATAAAGCATAACTACAGCCATGGGCGTCCGCAGAACTTTTTTCAGGGGGGAGGCCTCATTTTAGGGTCACCCTTGCACCGCCCCTTTTCGACAATGTCATTATCACATTATTATGGTCAGAGTCTTCAGACGTATTACAATCCCTAGGATAAGTAATGGATAATGGCCAACAGGTCCTCTTACCAGACCCAGCGAAACTACAGCAGTGATCACTCCGGCTGGACAATTGTTCACACTGGGTTCCCCGGGGGCAACTCTGTTCAGTAGTGTAGCATGTCTGTACCCTGGTAGTGGCTCAGTCTTTCTCTCTCTGGTGGTGCTGGACAGCATGGCTCTCACTTGTGGCACTGGGCAGCATGGCTCTCTCTCTGGCTTCCGCCCAGCACACTCCTCGTTCTTTGTCCTGTAGAACTCTCTCCCTCAGCTTTTTTCCAGGCTTCAGTCTCTCAATCTCTCTCTTGATCGAGCTGTAGCCTCCTCCCTGTGGAAAATGGGGCCGCCAATCTTTTGGGACTACATGTCCCATGAAGCTTGCCTCTCCTAGTCGCCTTTGATTGGCCCTCAGTTATGGCCAATAGGGAAGGAACGGAGCGGGCAGGAAGCTGGGGCGGGGGACCTGGGGAGAGCCACCATCTCTTCTCCCTGACAGGAGAATGGGTGGGGCAAATGGGGGAAACCTCTGATAGCCCGCAGCTCGCCTTTCTCCCGTCACAGCACCGCCGAGTTCTCTGCTAGGCTGAGCAGGGAAAAGAGCCCAGAGTCACACTACACTGATGGGGGGGCTTGACAGCACCTTAATGGTGTCACCCCACTGGCGGGTGGCACCCGGGTGCGGCACATCGATAGAGATGCAACTGTGCAGAATTTAAGATCCGATCCCAGGGGGGGGCACTTGACCCCACTTGCCCCTACCTTCGGACGCCCATGACTACAGCCCTGGCTCAGCATAAATTAACTTCGATCTCAAACACATTTACCACTTGACCATCAAGGCAATTCAAAGTCATGAGAGATGGTGGTTACTAAACGCTACTCTTCCGACTGTTTTTGGTGTTATCATACAGACTTGGGTTGGGGGTCTTCCTTGGTCTTCGTTGGTCTCCGGTCCTAGAAAAGTTTTAGAGAAGCGCTAAAGTTCTGATTTAAAGGATCAATCCACCCAAAAGTTTGTATATTTTAATGAGAGACCTTCCCAGCTATGATCAACCAATGCTTCCTTGGTTGGTCACAGGTCTTCCTCTATTGTCCATTATATAAAACAAAAGAATGAGACCACTTATGAAGGGCCATTGCAAGTTGACGTGTCTGTGACCTCAGATGTGCCAAAATTAAAGTGTTACTGTTTTTTTTAAAAGCACTATGAAGGCAGGATCAGTATTTAAGTACTCACTGTATACTCTAATATAGACCCCATCACTCATCTTCCTCACATTGTTAGACATCGTCCTCACTTTACAGGTATATTTCCCAGAATCCCCCAGCTGAGATGACGGCACTCTGTATGTATCAGATCCATCAAAGTCCTGAACATTCTTTTCATCTCTGTAGAAGGTAAAGTACAGCTCTGTGCCGCCTCTGAGTGGATCCAGTCTGGTGTCACATCTCACTGTCATCTCATCTCCTTCTATTACCCAATCAGAAGCTATTTTTATTTTCGGAGGAGAGAAGAGCTCTGGAAGAAAAAAATTGTGACAATGACAAATTTCTGGAGTCGGTTTCTTTTCCCTTGATGAAAGTTTTTTATAAACAGTTTGATTCACATCCTGCACTTACATAATCAAATAAATAGAAGTAAATAGACTCTATGACGTTAGTCCCCAAAAGGAGATTCTGTATAGCCACCATGTCCATTGAGTTAGCCAGAACCCAGCTATTTGCATGGAAGGAAACTGGAGAACCCACATAAACAAGTAAAAGATAGGCAAGTTCAATGGAGAAGGTGTTTCTGGTGGGAATTCCGTTTGAAACTCCAGTGCTGCAAACCAAGAATGTCACCCCTTTACTCATGATGTTGAACAAGGGTGTGTCCGAAGAAGCTAAGCTTCACCAAGATAGAATACAAATCCAGAGCATGAAGGGATATCTGTCCACTAAACAACTTTATGAGGGGGTCCCACCATCCCTGTGCTGAGTTACAGTATACCTGCAACAAAATGGCTTCTCTTGCTTCACAACCCCCCCCCCCAACCCCCACCTGCTATTGGGTACTATATTGGCCATATCTTCAAGGAACCCCTTCCGGTGTATTATAGTTTACAAATATTCTGCGAAACATTGCTAAACAATTGTGCTTATCCTAGGTTGTGGCACCAACCAATGTCTGATCCCAGGGTGTCAGGGGGGTCGGGAGACTTTCAAGGTCAGAGCAACCACTGGGGTCAAACAACCTCAAGCGGCCTTTATGGTTTAGCGTACACATAGCTACATAGTATAAAATTAAAATTACTGTGCTTATCAGACAAAAAGAGCAAGTGAATGGATGAAACATAAATATGTTTGTTTTTTTAGAAAGCAAAGCTGCAACTTCCTGTGAAATACGCACAAAATAAACAACTTTCTATATTAAGTTGCGCTACGCTAGTGAGTGAATACTAGCAATAAACCTTAATAATACTAAATTATATATATAAAGTGACTCTGTACATAAATAAAAATTGATTGATTAATTGATTAGATCATGTTTAAAATAGTCTACTGTTTTAAGGTGATTTTCAAATGTGAAATTAACACATGATACACCCAAAAGTCGTGGTTAAAAGAGATATAGACCTCCACCTCTGCACACACTGCTGCTTACCGACTCCAAATGATCTCCTAATACAGGAGATCACACTCGTTTGTGGCTTAATACCCAGCCCTGGCCTTTTGAGAGATGGAACGGTGATCCCAGAGTCTTCACAGAATGTAATCTTTCAGTGATGCTTCCTTTCTTGTGTGAATAACACACATAGTGGTATTTAAAAGGGCCTGGACGACGGAGTGACGAAACATGTAGGGAGGAGAGACGTGCTGACGTCACCACGTTCACACAGGTCCCGGAGTGATGGGCTGCTATCGAGAGCAGGCCGGCTCGTTTATACTGCAATCTCTTATTGTTTTTACTGTGAGTGCAATACTTTCTTATTTAAATAAAGTAACCTAGGATTTTACATTGTGGAAGCTTTATGTCTTTTTGGGGATCAATGGGCAACACGTGCCCCTGAAAGATTACATTCTGTGAAGACGCTGGGATCACCGTTCCATCTCCCAAAAGGCCCGGCTGGGTATTAAGCCACAAACGAGTGTGATCTCCTGTAATAGGAGATCATTTGGAGTCGGTAAGCGGCAGTGTGTGCAGAGGTGGAGGTCTTTATCTCTTTTAACCACGACTCTTGGGTGTATTGTGTGTTAATTTCACGTTTGAAAATCACCTTAAAACAGTGAACTGTTTAAAACATGATCTAATCAATTAATCAATCAATATTTATTTATGTACAGAGTCACTTTATATATATAATTTAGCATTATTAAGGTTTATTGCTAGTATTCACTCACATGAGAGCATAGCGCAACTTAATATAGAAAATAGCTACATAGTAGATTAGCCTGGCTAAAGACATATGTTCATCTATTCCAACCTACAGTATTTGTGTGCATGTCGGGTCACGTTTTCGAGCCTAGGAAAATACACATGCATTTTTATTTTAGGAAGAAATCCAGATGGGTTTTTTTATTTTTATTTATTAATGCTCCCATCTGATACAACTACTTGGGAAAGGGAGTTCCACTTTTTTTGTGCTGTGTTAGAGTTGGAACATTGTTTAACTCTGCACATTTGTTGGTTGGTCAATCCCTGGAGAGATGATCTTCAAGGGAATGGACCCAAAATTAACAAATATACAGAGCAAGTTCTGGAAGGGTCTTTTGCCTGCAGGTTGTAGTCTTAGTTGAAGATCCTGAGTGTGAGTCCAGGCCACGATGGATCACCCCTCTAGGGCTGAGAGTAAGAACTCCTGAATCTTGTTGAGGACCTAACCCGTGCTGTTTCTAATAAGAAAGATAGAGCTGGGGATGGCAATGAAGCCACGCTAGACCGTCCACTGGTCTGATTAATGCAGTTGTCTATTTGATACAGAGACAACACCAGAACCTCTGCTTTGTCAAAGATACTTTAATATGATATGAGGGTGAACCAGCGAGAGGAAGCCTAAGCATTCATCCGGGGACTATCACCCAGAGAATTATGTGCTTACTTTTTGAGTATTCCACTTGAACCCATTCCCTAAAATGTAACAATCAAGGCCAGTGAAGTCCCATTATAACCCCTTTTAGCAGAGGCTCGAATGGACTTGCACACGCACAATCACACCAAAGTCCGTTCGTTTCGAACGCGATGGCGTACGATGGGACTAGAAAAGGAAGTTCAATAGCCAGTAGCCAATAGCTGCCCTTGCGTCGTATTTGGTCCGTCAGACCAGCATACAGACTAACGGTTTTCCCGATAGAAATTTCCGTCGGAAAGATTTAACGCTTGTTCTATTTCTAGGTCCGTCTGAATTTTTTTTAGAAGAACAATCAGATTTGGTTTGGTCCGTTGGACCTTTTCTGACAGAAAGTCCGGTCGTGTGTACGCGGCATTAGACAAGCTTTAAAAAATTCTGCACTTTGAACAGATGTAGAGAAGAGAAGACTGCAGATAAACGGGTACAACTTATATAGGGGGATTTTTTTTTAATTTCTGTGTATCACCTGAGGCCAGTCATTTCACTGGGGATATGGAAGGGTTTACATCCATTTAAAAAAAAAAAAAAGTTTGTGGCTTAAAGCGGGATTCCACCCTAAAGTGGAACTCCCGCTTTTCGGAACCCTCCCCCCTCCGGTGTCACATTTGGCACCTTTCAGGGGGGAGGGGGGTGCAGATACCTGTCTAAGACAGGTATCTGCACCCACTTCCGGGCATTAACTCCCACGGGAGTTTACGTCACCTCCTGTCCCGGCGCGCTGTCTGCCGGGACACACACGTGACCCGGCAGACGGCGCTGAAGATTCTCATTGCGCCGCGCGACTCGCGCATGCGCAGTAGGGAATCGGGAAGTGAAGCCACTTCCTGATTCCCTCACCGAGAATGGCGCCGGCTACAGCAGGGAGCCGAGCGATCGATCGGCCTCTGCTGCCGACACCGCTGGACCCTGGAACAGGTAAGTGTCCATTTTTTAAAAGTCAGCAGCTGCAGTATTTGTAGCTGCTGGCTTTTAAATTTTTTTTTTTCAGTACAGTCCCGCTTTAAATCTATACCCTGGTCTAAGGCTAAGCATTAGATCTAAGTTGAAGTGCTCGTTATACATTTAAAGCTCTTTAAAGGAAACCCTCAACATGTATTTATATATAAATGTCTCGCCAAGTCGCCATCCTCAGCTACTTACCTCTGTGTCTTTATATGTAGCTGAAATGCAGCCAACAGCTATTGTCTCTGCCCCTATTCATCCAATAATAACATTGATCCCCATACTGAGCCTTTCATCCATCCCCAGATCCCCGTACTATCCCCAGGATGGGCCGTGTAATAGGGACTCACCTTTCACAGAGAGAGAGAATTCATCTGAGTACTCCAAGTAAACAGATCTGCCAGGAAATGCTATTAGTTTAGAACATTTATAATGTCCGGCTGTGTTTAGATCCACTTTCTCAATACGGAACTCAGAGTCCCGGAATTGTGATTGTATCTCTTCATTATTCTTGAAGAACCTTGGTGAAATGCTAGAATACTCTGTTATATGATGACATCTCAGAGTCAGGAGGTCTCCTTCATAGATGGCAGATGGAGGTCTCTGCAGGATAACACGACCTGGAAAAAATGTAAAAAGAAAAAACGTGAGTAAAGTACGCAGGAAAAAATCGCAGTATCCGAATAACAGAAGCCTGACTGATATAGATAAATCCTCCCGCTATCCCAATTATGATAAAAATACAAATAATAGACCAGCTGGAGCTTCCTCCTATAGACTAATGCCGCGTACACACGGTCGGAATTTCCGATGGAAACAGTCCGATGGGAGCTTTTCATCGGATTTTCCGACCGTGTGTGTGCCTAACGGTCTTTTTCTGTCGGAATTTCCAACGGACTTTGGATTGAGAACCTGTTCTTAATTTTTCCGACGCATGCTCGGAAACAATTTGACGCATGCTCGGAAGCATTAAACTTCCCTTTTTATAGTGCGGTCGAACGTGTTGTATGCCGCGGTGTTATTGACCGTCGGAATTTGGTGTGACCGTGTGTGCGCAAGACAGTTTGAGTGAAATTCCGTCGGAATTCCGACGGGAAAACCATCAGAGCTTTTTCCGACGAGAATTCCGACCGTGTGTACGCGGCATAAGAAAAGGGGTAATGGTTCTGGTAGTCACACTGGTACTACTTGCATACCTCCCAACTTTCTGAGATGAGAACGATGGACACCTATTAGCAAAAGCATGTAGGCATAGGACACACCCCCTGCCACGCCTCCTTAAAGGAGAATTATACAAAAAAACTGATTAGTTAAACCCACAAGTGTTATTTTATCACTACTATTCCTTTATATTGGCTTTTGAAATTTACAAATGGAGCAATTAGAAAATTGGATGGAAGGTTTAACACTGGGAGACACTTTTTGAAAGATGAAAATGCATTTTTTGTACACAACTATATAGATCAGAGCAAAATGAGGGACAAATGAAGGGGAAAGAGGGACAGAGGGACATTGCTCCAAATCAGGGACAGTCCCTCCAAATCAGGGACAGTTGGGGTTGTAATAGTCCTTCTCACAATGGGGCAAACAGGACCGCACAAGTATTCTCAGCATTCTGTGAAAAGGAGAGATAGGATTCCTTTGTAACATATTGTAGTACAGGTCTATATTCAGAATTCATTTTAGTTTTTAATTTACGAGAAACTTAGTAATAGTTTTATGTTGGTATATAAGTAGTCACTTCTATCTATAGACAACATGCTTAACCACTTTCAGACCGGACCATTTTGCTGGCTTAAGACCAGAGCACTTTTTGCGATTCGGCACTGCGTCGCTTTAACTGACAATTGCGCAGTCGTGCGACGTGGCTCCCAAACAAAACTGACGTCCTTTTTTCCCACAAACAGAGCTTTCTTTTGGTGGTATTTGATCGCCCCTGCGGTTTTTATTTTTTGCGCTATAAACAAAAAAAGAGCGACAATTTTGAAAAAAACACATTATTTTTTTACTTTTTGCTATAATAAATATCCCCCAAAAATATATAAAAAAAAGTATTTTTTCCTCAGTTTAGGCCGATACGTATTCTTCTACATATTGATTGACAAGCGATTATTGATTGGTTTGCACAAAAGTAATAGCGTTTACAAAATAGGGGATAGTTTTTATAGCATTTTTATTTTACTAGTAATGGCGGCGATCAGCGATTTTTATCATGACTGCGACATTATGGCGGACACGTCGGACATTTTTGACAAATTTTTGGGACCATTGTCATTTATACAGCAATCAATGCTATTTAAATGCACTGATTCCTGTGTAAATGACACTGGCAGAGAAGGGGTTAAGCAGGGGGTGGCAGTGTAGGGGTTAAGTGTTCCTAGGGGCGTGTTACTAACTGTGGGGGGTGTGGCTGTGTTTTAGTGAACACTGATCTCTGCTCCAATTTACAGGGAGCAGAGATCAGTGTCACTTGTTGCTAGTCAGAATGGGGAGATGCTGCTTACTTCCGCACTTCCCCGTTCAGCCTCCCCGTGACACGATCGCGGGTATCCCCGGGGCGATCGAGTCCGCAGGACCAGCGACCGGACTCACGGGGGTCCCGACCGGCGCGCACGCGATGGCAGGGCGGCATTCTTAAAGGGACGTACGACAATGGGACAATAGGGCAATGTCCATGCCTCGCTGGACAGGGCGGTCAGCGGTAAGGTGCATATTACCGCTGACTCATGGTCCAGCAGGCATGGACAGGGACGTTACCTATCTTTTACTGCCCATTGGGTCACTCTTTTGGCTGCTGGGAAGGATGCAGGACAAGGTGCAATAGTGTTGGAGGTTGTTCCGCCACCACGCCTCCAAAATGCTACTACTTGTTGTGACACACATCTCTCCTCCACCCCCTCCTCTTCTTCTTCCTCCATGGCCTCTTCGAGTGCTCTGTCCTCTGAACCAGCGGTGCTCCGTAGGCGTACAAGGGGCTACGCAAGTATGCAGTCAAAAAGATGCCATGCCGTGCTTGCGCTGGTGTGTTTGGGGGACAGGAGCCACACTGGGCCAGAGGTTCTGTCAGCTCTGCAGGGGCAGGCCGAGAGGTGGTTGACGCCACGCCAGCTTAAGCCAGGAATGGTGGTTTGTGACAATGGCGCCAACCTCCTCTCCGCCCTGCGACAGGGACAGCTGACCCATGTGCCCTGTATGGCTCATGTCCTTAACCTGGTGGTGCAGCGGTTCTTGGGCAGGTACCCAGGCTTACAGGATGTCCTGAGGCAGGCCAGGAAAGTCTGTGTGCATTTCTGCCGATCATATAATGCCAGTGCTCGGCTGGCTGAGCTGCAAAAGGAGTTGAACCTGCCCAAGAACCGCCTTATATGTGACATGCCTACCAGGTGGAACTCAACGTTGGCCATGCTGAAGCGACTTCACACGCAGCAGAGGGCCATCAATGAGTACCTGTGCGACTATGGCACCAGGACAGGGTCAGGGGAGCTTGGATTTTTTTCACCACACCAGTGGAGCATGATCAGGGATGCATGCACTGTCCTGTCACCATTTGAGGAGGCCACGAGGATGGTGAGCAGTGACAGTGCATGCATCAGTGACACTGTACCTCTTGTCCACCTGTTGGAGCATACGCTGCGTGGAATAATGGACAGGGCACTTGAGGCAGAACAGAGGCAGGAAGAGGAGGACTTCCTTGCCTCTCAAGGCCCCCTTTATCCAGACAGTGTTCCTTCTCTCCCACCCATCACACAGGAAGAGGATGAGGAGGAGGAGGATTGTGTCAGCATGGAGGTGGAGCCTGGCACTCAGCTTCAGCAGCAGCAGTCTTTTAGGGATGATTTACAGTCCCAAGAAACCGGTGGACTTGTACGTGGCTGGGAGGAGGTGGCTACGGATCATGTCATCCTCAGTGACCCAGAAGACTCCGGACCGAATGCCTCAGCTAACCTACGTTGCATGGCCTCCCTGATCCTGCAAAGCCTGCGGAAGGATCCTCTTATTCTTCGGATCAAGGAGAGGGACCATTACTGGCCGGCCACTCTTCTTGATCCATGGTACAAGGGTAAGGTTGCGGACCTTATCTTGCCGTCGCAGAGGAAGCAGAGGATGAGACATCTCCGGGAGGCCTTGCAGAAAGGTCTGTGCGATGCATTTCCAGAGACTGGGAGGTTACAAACTCCTGGTCCTGGACGACGAGTTGCTGAGGCTTCAGTCAGTAGCAGAAGGAGCGGTGGGGAAGGTGGACGTCTGACCCATGCGTTCAGACAATTTTTTAGTCCGCAGCCCCAAGGTATGATCGGTTCCAGCAACCATCGCCAGCGTCTGATATACATGGTGCAGGAATACCTAGGGGCAAGGTCAGACTTGGACAACTTTCCCACCGAAAATCCTCTGGCTTACTGGGTCTTGAGGATGGATCACTGGCCAGAGCTTGCACAGTATGCAATTGAGCTACTGGCCTGTCCTGCATCCAGCGTTCTTTCGGAATGCACATTCAGTGCTGCTGGAGGCTTTGTCACCGATCACAGGGTGCCCCTGTCCACCGACTTGGTTGATCGACTGACCTTCATAAAGATGAATCAGTCTTGGATCACCACCAGCTACCAGGCACCTTAAGCTGATATAACTGAATAATTTATAATGTCACATCCCTTCAAGACTGCCTATGCTGATGCTGAGTGACTGTCCTGTTATGTTGACTGACTATCCTCTTCCTCCTCAATGATCCTGATGATAGCTTGAAAGAACATTTTTGTTTCTGGGTGCCACCACCAGTGGCTAAGGCCCAATTTTTCAGTCCCTGTTTAACAGGGGCGTGTAATTACAACTTTTTATGCAATGCTTTGCAACAGGTCTCATTGCTGTGCTCCAAGTACAGTATCTGTGAGGGGTTGCAGTGTTGTGGCACCAGCACCAGTGCCTAAGGCACCATTTTTCAGCCCCTGTTTAAAAGGGGCATGTAATTACAATTTTTATGCAATGCTTTGCAACAGGTTTGATTGCTTTGCTCCAAGTACAGTATCTGTGAGGGGTTGCAGTGTTGTGGCACCAGCACCAGTGCCTAAGGAGCAATTTTTCAGCCCCTGTTTAACAGGGGCGTGTAATTACAATTTTTTATGCAATGTTTTGCAACAGGTCTCATTGCTGTGCTCCAAGTACAGTATCTGTGAGGGGTTGCAGTGTTGTGGCACCAGCACCAGTGCCTAAGGCACAATTTTTCAGCCCCTGTTTAACAGGGGCATGTAATTACAATTTTTTATGCAATGCTTTGCAACAGGTCTCATTGCTGTGCTCCAAGTACAGTATCTGTGAGGGGTTGCAGTGTTGTGGCACCAGCACCAGTGCCTAAGGCACAATTTTTCAGCCCCTGTTTAACAGGGGCGTGTAATTACAATTTTTTATGCAATGCTTTGCAACAGGTCTCATTGCTGTGCTCCAAGTACAGTATCTGTGAGGGGTTGCAGTGTTGTGGCACCAGCACCAGTGCCTAAGGCACAATTTTTCAGCCCCTGTTTAACAGGGGCGTGTAATTACAAATCTTGATCTAATAATTCACAGCAAGGCCCATTCCTGCGCCCACCAAGAGTAACTGTGAGGGCTTACAATGTTGTGGCAACACTGTCCACCACCACCACCAAAGGCCCAATTTTTCTGCCCCTGTTCAACAGGTACATGCAATTACAATTCTTGATCTAATAATTCACAGCAGGGCCCATTCCTGTGCCCACCAAGTGTAAGAGTAACTGTGAGGGCTTACAGTGTTGTAGCACCAGCACCACCACCACCACCAAAGGCCCAATTTTTCCTAACACTGTTCAACAATGGCATGTAATTACAATTCCTGATATAATAGTTCACAGCAGGGCGTTCCAGCGCCCACCAAGAGTAGCTGTGAGGGCTTACAGTGTTGTGGCAACACCAACATCTAATGGGGCAAATTTCTGCAGAGTATATTCGGCAGGCCCCTACTTTCAAACATCCAACTTAGAAACGACTCCTACTTGCAAGCGGAAGGAGAAAACAGAAAGTGATAGGAAATCTACCCCTAGGAAGGTAGGTGATGGGGTAGTCATGCCATTTTTCTCAAAGATTTTCATCCATATTGCCAGGACAAGACATGACATTAAAGCCGCAAGCAGTTTTAACCACTTCAGCCCCGGACCAATTGGCAGCCAAAGGACCAGGCCCCTTTTTGCGATTCGGCACTGCGTCGCTTTAACTGACAATTGCGCGGTCGTGCGACGACGTGGCTCCCAAACAAAATTGGCGTCCTTTTTTTCCCACAAATAGAGCTTTCTTTTGGTGGTATTTGATCGCCTCTGCGGTTTTTATTTTTTGCGCTATAAACAAAAATAGAGCGTCAATTTTGAAAAAAATGCAATATTTTTTGCTTTTTGCTATAATAAATATCCCCAAAAAATATATAAAAAAACAACGTCATTGATCGGCTTTCCCGATGACAGGGAACAGCTGATCAATGACAGGCAGAGTAGGAAGCGTGGGGAGAGGTTTGTTTATACAGACCTCTCCCCGTTCTTCAGCTCTGTGACCCGATCGCGGGACACCAGCGGCGATCGGGTCCGCTGGTCCCGCGGCCGTGGTCACGGAGCTCCCGACAGGGTAGGCAATTAAAGGGCCACGTAACTGTACGTGCTTTTGCCTAGCCGTGCCATTCTGCCGACGTACATCGGCGTGAGGCGGTCGGGAAGCGGTTAAATGGCTTATTTTTTCCTTTACAAATGTCATTTTGTGCATGGACAGTTCTAAACACGGAAACACATGCCACTTCACAGGCATACTTTAGACACCCCCCAGGTACCATATTTAAAGGAATATTTCACTTTTTTTTTTTACTTTATGCATCATTAAAATGACTGCTCCCGAAAAAACGTTAGTTTTTTTAAAACTTCTTTTTGCATTGATACATGTCCCCTGGGGCAGGACCCGGGTCCCCAAACCTGTTTTATGACATTAACTTGCATATTGGCCGTTATAATTAGCACTTTAGATTTCGAACGTTCGCGTCCATTGTAATGAATAGGGTTCTAACGTTTGCGCAAACTTTCGCTCCGTTCGCAGGTTCTGGTGCGAACCAAACCCGGGGGTGTTTGGCTCATCCCTACACACAATCAAGATAGATTGAGGAATTCCTCCAAGATCATACAGACATCATATAATGGAATTATGGAGATGAGGAGATAACTCACCGTTTGTAACATTTAGAGTGACGGGATCACTGATATCACCGGTATTGATCCGGCACCGGTAATCTCCACTGTCTGGCTCTCCTGAACGTTCAATCTGAAATCTCTGTTCATGTCTGTGTATAGTTCTCCCATCTTTGTACCAGTGATAGGTCCGGGGCTTCTCTGGTACAGTAGACGGCACATCACATCTTAGAGTCACTTCATCACCTTGTAGTACATTCCCCCAATTGGGTGTGAAGGTCACCTCCGGTCTGATGGCCCCTCCTATAGAAGAGAGAAGAGATCACACATAACCACATCGATTGTACCAGGGCTTTATTTCTCAGAATATAGGTGCAGGAACAACCCCTCCCTCCAAGTTACCCCGTCCCCACCACCTACCCACCTCCAAGCAACATCTCTTGGTTCTGCCCCCAACCCACCTCCCAGTACCACCCCTTTTAGAGAATACAGAACCACATATCATTTTGTGGTGCTAATTTATATGGAATTTGTTAATGAAAACAGGAAAAGCTGTAAAATTGATTTCCCGTAGTCAGCAACAATAGACCCTTCAGCGACAATAGATCCACCCCAGCAACAATAGACTCCCAACTGTCAGCAACAATAGACCCCCCCCCACCAAGCAACAATAGACTCTCCCCAACAACAATATATCCACCCCAGCAACAATAGACTCCCAAAGGGCAGCAACAATAGACCCCCCACCAAGCAAAAATATACCCCCCCCAGCAACAATAGATCCACCCCAACAACAATAGACTCCAAACGGTCAGCAACAATAGACCCCCACCAAGCAATAATAGACCCCCCACCAAGCAACAATAGACCCCCCCACCAAGGAACAATAGACCCCCAGCAACAACAGATCCACCCCAGAAACAATAGACTCCCAATGGTCAGCAACTGTAGACCCCCCCACCAAGCAACAATAGACCCCCCCAGCAAAAATTGATCCAACCCAGCAACAATAGACTCCCAACAGTCAGCAACAATAGACCCCCTCACTAAGAAATAATAGACCCCCCCAAGCAACGATAGACCCCCCCAGCAACAATAGACCCACCCCAGCAACAACCGAGGTGGTAAAGAGGTTGCAGACCAAAGGTTTTAATAAGGAGACATGAAATACATTTGAAATACGCATGGTAGAAGGAAGGTCTAATGCGTAAGCCACTACATTGATCCCTGACTTCTGGCTTGGCTGACTATCCGTTCCGGTTCCTGAACTTTGGCTATGTTTTGACTACGTTTGTTCTTTTTACTTTTTTATTAAATATGTGTGATTTAACTACATAAGCCGTCCAGTCCAGAGGGCCGCTGCCTTCGCCTTGGTCAACATCACAAGAAACATCTCCTGAGTTTCTGTTTAAAGACTGGCTTTGCTGACATCCCTTCTGGCTCCAGATCCTGCTTGCTGTTCCACTACTTTGATCCCTGACTTCTGGCTTTGTTGACTATCCGTTCCTGAACTTTGGCTATGTTTTGACTACGTTTGTTAGTTTTACTTTTATTATTAAATAAGGGTGATTTAACTGTATTTTTGTCTCGGTCTGATTTCATGGTTTCTGACAATAGGCAAAGGCCATGAATTCAGAAGATGCAGTCAATCCATTTGTTGTAATATTTTTTCCAGATTGGATGAACTGGATCACCGTACGGATCAGTTTGCCAGGGCGTTACAAATGCTCCTGAGTCACATGGCTCAGCTGGAATCTCCCACTGTGGCCACCCCGGTAAAACCTGTGTTGCGGGCCGTCCCTGCTGATGTTCTGTGCAGGCACCCGCCTCGTGTATTACTTCTATAAGAGGTGTGTCTGGTTCCGCTCCGCTTCCCCAGGCGATTTGGGGGCGATCCAGTCCAATGCAGAGGGTTTCTCAACCAGGTTGAGATATACTTTGAGATGCTGCCCCAGGCGTTTCCCACGGACAGAAGCAAAGTAGGTTTCGTTATATATCTTTGCTTTCTAAGTAGAGATATAGTGGGTGTTATTATCTCACTTTGGCTGCAAAAGTGAAAATATACATCCAGTATTACACCTCTTCTTGTGCAGGGGAGTTTTATTTCATTAGTTTTTTGGAACTGTGCTAATTAATTGCGAAGTTAAAACAAATTCAAGCAATCAAATTAAACAATTTATCTACACATCAATTACACATAATAATAATAATATTATATAACTCTTATTTTTTATTGTGTCTTCCCAATCCCAGTTTTGCACTTACCAGATTTTCCCATCATGAGGGCTGAAAAGAGAAAATACAAAATGTAAAATGTCCTATATCTAATCGATCTTCTATAATATCACCTACAATATATCTCAGTGGTCCCCTCTTGCCTATGTAGAGTGCTGAGACCAAACCCCTCTTGTCTGCCTAGAGCCCCTGCAATGTTTTAGTGTCCCCCTCCCTCCTGTCTGGAATCCTCTGTCATATCTCAGTTGTATATCTATTTTCTAAATAAACTGAACCTGGAAAAAAGTGAGGTGAAGTAACAATCTAACTAATTTAAACTCTTATAAATTGGACCAAATATTTATGTTTTATTACTGATTGATACAAAGGTTGTGTTTGCTGTGTGTGTATTCTGTGTGTTATGTATTGTGTTATATGTTCTGTTTGCTGTGTGTTATGTATTGTGTTGTATGTTCTGTTTGCTCTGTGTTATGTATTGTGTTGTATGTTTTGTTTGCTCTGTGTTTTGTTTTGTGTTTTATGTTCTGTTTGCTGTATGTCATGTATTGTGTTGTATGTTCTGTTTGCTGTGTGTTATGTATTGTGTTTTATGTTCTGTTTGCTGTGTGTTATGTATTGTGTTTTATGTTCTGTTTGCTGTGTGTTATGTATTGTGTTATCTATTCTGTTTGCTCTGTGTTATGTATTGTGTTGTATGTTCTGTTTTCTGTGTGTTATGTATTGTGTTATGTGTTCTGTTTGCTGTGTGTTATGTATTGTGTTGTATGTTCTGTTTGCTGTGTGTTATGTATTGTGTTGTATGTTCTGTTTTCTGTGTATTATGTATTGTGTTGTATGTTCTGTTTGCTGTGTGTTATGTATTGTGTTTTATGTTCTGTTTGCTGTGTGTTATGTATTGTGTTATATGTTCTGTTTGCTGTGTGTTATGTATTGTGTTGTATGTTCTGTTTGCTGTGTGTTATGTATTGTGTTGTATGTTCTGTTTGCTCTGTGTTTTGTATTGTGTTGTATGTTCTGTTTGCTCTGTGTTATGTATTGTGTTATATTTTCTGTTTTCTGTGTGTTATGTATTGTGTTGTATGTTCTGTTTGCTGTGTGTTATGTATTGTGTTGTATGTTCTGTTTGCTCTGTGTTCTAAATTGTGTTATATGTTCTGTTTGCTCTGTGTTTTGTTTTGTGTTGTATGTTCAGTTTGCTGTGTGTTTTGTATTGTGTTGTATGTTCTGTTTTCTGTGTGTTATGTATTGTGTTTTATGTTCTGTTTGCTGTGTGTTATGTATTGTGTTGTATGAGATGTTTGCTGTGTGTTATGTATTGTGTTGTATGTTCTGTTTGCTGTGTGTTTTGTTTTGTGTTGTATGTTCAGTTTGCTGTGTGTTTTGTATTGTGTTTTATGTTCTGTTTTCTGTGTGTTATGTATTGTGTTTTATGTTCTGTTTGCTGTGTGTTATGTATTGTGTTGTATGTTCTGTTTTCTGTGTGTTATGTATTGTGTTTTATGTTCTGTTTTCTGTGTGTTATGTATTGTGTTTTATGTTCTGTTTGCTGTGTGTTATGTATCGTGTTTTATGTTCTGAAACAGATAAAATATAGAAGAAATGTCTTTGTACTTACACAGGAATATGAGGATGATGAAGGTAGACATGGTGGCCGTGTCCAGCAAGCTCTGAGCTTCTCTCAGTAAAGCAGAAGTTATGACTCTTCTAACTTCCGGACTTTCATACATAGGAAATGTCATAACTGGTAACACTGAGGCGGAGGACAAAATTCAAGACAGAGTAACCCGGAGGTGGAGGGGGAGGGGGGGTGGCGTATCTTGGAGATGTTGCGGAGGTAGAGGTGGCGAGCTTTGGACAGTGATTGGACGTGGGGCTTAATTGCCTAGGCATACAATTTAAAGCCCATTTTAAAACATAATAAACTAAGGAACACACGTGTGATATATATATATATCAGTTCACACGTCTTTTAACCACTTCAGCCCCGGACCAATTGGCAGTCAAAGGACCAGGCCCCTTTTTGCGATTCGGCACTGCGTCGCTTTAACTGACAATTGCGCGGTCGTGTGACGTCGCTCCCAAACAAAATTGACGTCCTTTTTTTCCCACAAATGGAGCTTTTCTTTTGGTGGTATTTGATCGCCCCTGCGGTTTTTATTTTTTGCGCTATAAACAAAAATAGAGCGACAATTTTGAAAACAATGCAATATTTTTTGCTTTTTGCGATAATAAATATCCCCAAAAAATATATAAAAAAACTTTTTTTTTCCTCAGTTTAGGCCGATACGTATTCTTCTACATATTTTTGGTAAAAAAAATCTCAATTAGCGATTATTGATTGGTTTGCGCAAAAGTTATAGCGTTTACAAAATAGGGGATAGTTTTATAGCATTTTTATTAATATTTTTTTTTTTACTAGTAATGGCGGCGATCAGCGATTTTTATTGTGACTGCGACATTATGGCGGACACATCGGACATTTTTGACACATTTTTGGGACCATTGTCATTTATACAGAAATCAATGCTATTTAAATGCATTGATTCCTGTATAAATGACACATGCAGTGAAAGAGTTAACCACTAGGGGGAGGGGAGGGGTTATGGGCTGTGACGTGTGTGTGTTTTTTTACATTAGGGGGCGGGGCTGACGTCTGACGTCATTGATCGGCTTTCCCGATGACAGGGAACAGCCGATCAGTGACAGGCAGAGTAGGAAGCGCGGGGAGAGGTTTGTTTACACAGACCTCTCCCCGTTCTTCAGCTCTGTGACCCGATCGCGGGACACCAGCGGCGATCGGGTCCGCTGGTCCCACGGCCGGGGTCACGGAGCTCCCGACCGGGTCGCGAGCACGCGAGCGCGACCCACGGGCAGGCAATTAAAGAGCCACGTACCCGTACGTGATTTTGCCTGACCGCACCATTCTGCCGCAGTATATCTGCGTGAGGCGGTCGGGAAGCGGTTAATGCAGTGTCCACATTCATTGTCTGGCAAGACTGGTACACTGCAATATATTGGGGGAGATTTTCTAAAACTGGAGAGTGCAAAATCTGGTGCAGCTCTGCATAGAAACCAATCAGCTTCCAGGTTTTTGCTGTCAAAGCTTTACTGAACAAGCTGAAGTTAGAAGCTGATTGGCTAGCATGCATGCACAGCGGCACCAGATTCTCAGTCAGTGGCGGCCCGTCCATAGCGGGCACACAGGCGCCGTCCCCTCCCTATACATGCGTCCGGCCCCCTGATCTACATGTGCAATTTGTTTCGTTTTTTTAGTTTTCCGTTTTTTTTTCGTTCGTTCGTTTTCGTTCGAATCATACGAATCCGATTAACGAATCATTCGAAACTAACGAATCCGAAAAACAACGAAAATCCGAAAAAAAAACTAAATTAGAAACAACGAATGTACGAATGAAGAAAATCCGAACAACGAAAACAGGAACAACGAAAATGAACGAAAAAATTCGTACATTCGTAACTTTTTTTTTTGTTGAATTGATTTTCCGTGTCCCTTACAATGGTGCTGCTTAACGTGCTTCGAATGGATTGAACGAAAAAATTCGTACATTCGTAACTTTTTTTTTCGATTCGTAACTTTTTTTTTCGATCCGTAATTTTCCGTGTCTCTTAAAATGTAATAATAGCATACACATTACATAACATTATGAATTATGCTCCGATTACGAATCTACGAATGTTACGAATGTACGAATAAATACGAACGCGTCCGAATTTCGAATAAACGAATAAACGAAAATTAAACTAACGAAAAAACGAATCAACGGAAAAAAATAACTCTTACGAATGTACGAATCGTTACGAATACGAACACCGACGACTTACGAATGTACGAATCGTTACGAATCAACGGAAACGAAAAAAACTAAACGAAAATAAACAAATTTTTTTGTTGTGCACATGTCTAACATACAGGGACGCCGGACCATAGATTCCAATGGGTGGGTGTTTTTTTTTTTAAGCATGTGATTAGAGCCAGAGGCTGTAATTGGCTTAAAAAAAGGGTGGGCTCGGGGGGGGGGGGGGGGGGGGCAGAACACTGCGCTCCGAGCCCACCCAGTTGTGTGACAATAGCGAATGAATATTCGCTATTTTCACACTAATCCTCCTCCCAGCCAATCAGGGAGCGGGTTATGAGACCCATTTTTCCCGATTGGCCAAAATGCCAGGTGATCTTATTGGATGCCTAGGAGGAGGAGGGAGGAGAGTGGAGAGCACAGCCAGTGGGGAAGACCCACCGACCCGCCAGCCACCACTGATTTATTGGCTCACCCGCAGCGACACTCCCCGGCTCGGACGTGAGGAGGTAAGGAGGCCGTCCATCTCGTGGGGGGCCGCAGTCTCTGCATTCATTTCCCCGGGGAGGGGAGTGAACTGACTCGTCTCCTGCCGGGGGGGGGGGGGGGGGCAGTTGCAATAAACAATGGTATAGTAAACAATAGAAAGCAAAAGTAAAGATCGGTTCTCTCTGCTCTCATTGTGAAGGCAGCTTGTACACTCCTAAAACTGCAGTGCCTTACACCCCTTCTAGACTAGCCTCAATCTTCCCTACAGCAGATCCCACATGTTTAAGAGGATGTAAACATATCGGCACGATCAGGGGCCGACTGACCATTCGGGCAGTCGGGCACTGCCCGAGGGCCCTGGGCCACTTGGGGGCCCCATCAGGGTTGCCAGCCTCAGTAAAACCAGGGACAGTATGTAAAAATCTGTTTTTTTTTACACCTGTCTCTGAAATGTCCCTTACCGACATCCTTTTGGTCTAAAAATCCCGAGATTATAGCTGCCCCACCTCTCCAGTACCTTCTCAGCCAATAAAAGAAACATGTCTGTGTATACATGTATGTGTATACTGTGCGTGTGTATACTGTGTGGCCCCATAATCTCCTATTGCCCGGGGGCCCCATGAGTTGTCAGTCCGCCCCTGGGCACGATGGCCCATATATGGTGGGAATGCCCAAGAATAGGCCCCTTCTGGAAACCCATTTTCAATTTAATAGATAAGTTGGTTGGAAGTCGGATTCCCAGGACCCCAATGATTGCTCTCTTAACCACTTGCCGACCGGCGCACGACGATATACGTCGACAGAATGGCACGTACAGGCAGGAGGGCGTTTATATAAGTCCCTCCTTTAGCCTGTCCGTGCCTTTGGGAGCGCGCCGGGAGCAGCGCGCTCCCGCGCCGGTCGGGACCCCCGTGAGTCCGATCGCGGTCCCCGCAGACTCGATCGCCATGGGGACCCCCGCGATCGTCTCACGGGGCTGCTGAACGGGGAGATGCCGAGATAAACAGCATCTCCCCGTTCTGCCTAGCAACTAGTGACGCCGATCTCTGCTCCCTGTGATTGGAGCAGAGATCAGCATTCACTAGCTGACAGCCACGCCCCCCCCACAGTAAGAAACACACCCCTAGGCATACTTAACTCTTACACTGCCCCCTTGTGGTTAACCCCTTCACTGCCAGTGTCATTTATACAGAAATCAATGCATTTAAATGCATTAATTGCTGTAAAAATGACAATGGTCCCAAAAATGTGTCAAAAATGTCCGATGTGTCCGCCATAATGTCGCAGTCACAAAAAAAATCGCAAATCTCCCCCATTACTAATAAAAAAAAATTATTAATAAAAATGCTATAAAACTATCCCCTATCTTGTAAACGCTATAACTTCTGCGCAAACCGATCAATAATCGCTTATTGCGATTTTTTTTACCAAAAATATGTAGAAGAATACGTATCGGCCTAAACTGAGGGAAAAAAAAAATGTTTTTTTATATATTTTTTGGGGATATTTATTATAGCAAAAAATAAAAAATAATGCATTTTTTTCAAAATTGTCGCTCTATTTTTGTTTATAGCGCAAAAAATAAAAACCACAGGGGCGATCAAATACCACCAAAAGAAAGCTCTATTTGTGGGAAAAAAAGGACGTCAATTTGGTTTGGGAGCCACGTCGCACGACCGCGCAATTGTCAGTTAAAGCGACGCAGTGCCGAATCGCAAAAAGGGGCCTGGTCCTTTGGCTGCAAATTGGTCCGGTCTGAAAGTGGTTAAATGACCGAATACCATTGCTCTCTAAATCTTCCTGGAGACTAACCCATTTTATCTTGCTAGGAGCCAAGCTCACTATTGCTAGGGCTTGGAAAAAAAAACGACGGTTTCGTTCTCCGCTGCTAAAAAGAAGATATCTTGGATAATGCCGCAAGAAAAAGCTATCCAGTATACTGCTAAATACAACAGAAAACTTCGAACTGGTATGGGAGCCCTGGGCCCAACAGGCAGGGGTCACCTTGGTTTCCCCACACTGCAGGAACAATGTAATCTAATGCGGCGTACACACGGTCGGAATTTCCGATGGAAACAGTCCGATGGGAGCTTTTCATCGGATTTTCCGACCGTGTGTATGCCCATCGGTCTTTTTCTGTCGGAATTTCCGACAGACTTTGGATTGAGAGCCTGTTCTTAATTTTTCAGACGGAAAACCTTTCTATCGGATTTTCCGATCGCGTGTATGCAAATTCCGACGCGCAAAATTCAGACGCATGCTCGGAAACAATTCGACGCATGCTCGGAAGCATTAAACTTCCCTTTTATAGTGCAGTCGAACGTTTAAGGCGCGGTGTTATTGACCGTCGGAATTTGGTGTGACCGTGTGTAGGCAAGACAGTTTGAGCGAAATTCCGTCGGAATTCCGACAGGAAAACCATCAGAGCTTTTTTTCCGACAAGAATTCCGACCGTGTGTACACGGCATAAGAGTTTTAGGCATTGCTCTTCTTCCTCTTTCTCTTTTGCTCACTCTGAGCTTTCATGCTTTTCCTTTTTCCGTTTCCCTTTTCTTTACTCTAACCACAGCTATATTAGTCGAGAGGTCCAAAAGTTTTAGGCCTTAGGAAGAACCTGAGTCACTTGTACATAACTCTAATCTACTCAGACTCACTTCCCTAGTAGAACTTCGTTTGCTGCCAATGACCTGGGTTATGCCTCTGCCCGGTTAAAGGGCTTCAGAGGATAGGTGGGGTTGAGATCTCCCCGTCCGGCACAGCTTGTTCCCGTAAGGTGTGTGTCGGGGGAGGGGGCGCTTGACCCTGACCCCTTTTTTTTTTTCTTTTGTGTATTGATAAACCTATATCTGAAATACGACCAGCTGAAACTCCTTTAAGACCTTGCGCTGTCTGGTATTTGCGTTTCTTCCATCCATTATATTTGCAGGACAAATGACCTCTTCTCAATTGTTATCTTGTTCTGATTTTTCATGTTTGTATAAGTGTTGCATTTTCTGAAATAACATTTTTTCGAAAGTAAAACTGCACTGCCAGCCTGCCCCAGTGTCCCTGATCACTTCCCCCCAATGTCCCTGATCACTTCCCCCAGTGTCCCTGATCACTTCCCCCCAATGTCCCTGATCACTTCCCCCAGTGTCCCTGATCACTTCCCCCCAGTGTCCCTGATCACTTCCCCCAGTGTCCCTGATCACTTCCCCCCAGTGTCCCTGATCACTTCCCCCAGTGTCCCTGATCACTTCCCCCCAGTGTCCCTGATCACTTCCCCCCAGTGTCCCTGATCACTTCCCCCCAATGTCCCTGATCACTTCCCCCCAGTGTCCCTGATCACTTCCCCCCAGTGTCCCTGATCCCTTCCCCCCAGTGTCCCTGATCACTGCCCCCCAGTGTCCCTGATCACTTCCCCCCAGTGTCCCTGATCACTTCCCCCAGTGTCCCTGATCACTTCCCCCCAGTGTCCCTGATCACTTCCCCCCAGTGTCCCTGATCACTTCCCCCCAATGTCCCTGATCACTTCCCCCCAGTGTCCCTGATCCCTTCCCCCCAGTGTCCCTGATCACTGCCCCCCAGTGTCCCTGATCACTTCCCCCCAGTGTCCCTGATCACTTCCCCCCAGTGTCCCTGATCACTTCCCCCCAGTGTCCCTGATCACTTCCCCCAGTGTCCCTGATCACTTCCCCCCAGTATCCCTGATAATTGCCCCCAGTGTCCCTGATCACTTCTCCCCAGTGTCCCTGATCACTTCCCCCCAATGTCCCTGATCACTTCCCCCAGTGTCCCTGATCACTTCCCCCCAATGTCCCTGATCACTTCCCCCAGTGTCCCTGATCACTTCCCCCCAATGTCCCTGATCACTTCCCCCAGTGTCCCTGATCACTTCCCCCCAATGTCCCTGATCACTTCCCCCAGTGTCCCTGATCACTTCCCCCCAGTGTCCCTGATCACTTCCCCCAGTGTCCCTGATCACTTCCCCCCAGTGTCCCTGATCACTTCCCCCCAGTGTCCCTGATCACTTCCCCCCAATGTCCCTGATCACTTCCCCCCAGTGTCCCTGATCCCTTCCCCCCAGTGTCCCTGATCACTGCCCCCCAGTGTCCCTGATCACTTCCCCCCAGTGTCCCTGATCACTTCCCCCAGTGTCCCTGATCACTTCCCCCCAGTGTCCCTGATCACTTCCCCCAGTGTCCCTGATCACTTCCCCCCAGTATCCCTGATAATTGCCCCCAGTGTCCCTGATCACTTCTCCCCAGTGTCCCTGATCACTTCCCCCCAATGTCCCTGATCACTTCCCCCAGTGTCCCTGATCACTTCCCCCCAATGTCCCTGATCACTTCCCCCAGTGTCCCTGATCACTTCCCCCCATTGTCCCTGATCACTTCCCCCAGTGTCCCTGATCACTTCCCCCCAATGTCCCTGATCACTTCCCCCAGTGTCCCTGATCACTTCCCCCCAGTGTCCCTGATCACTTCCCCCAGTGTCCCTGATCACTTCCCCCCAGTGTCCCTGATCACTTCCCCCCAGTGTCCCTGATCACTTCCCCCCAATGTCCCTGATCACTTCCCCCAGTGTCCCTGATCCCTTCCCCCCAGTGTCCCTGATCACTGCCCCCCAGTGTCCCTGATCACTTCCCCCCAGTGTCCCTGATCACTTCCCCCAGTGTCCCTGATCACTTCCCCCCAGTGTCCCTGATCACTTCCCCCCAGTGTCCCTGATCACTTCCCCCCAATGTCCCTGATCACTTCCCCCCAGTGTCCCTGATCCCTTCCCCCCAGTGTCCCTGATCACTGCCCCCCAGTGTCCCTGATCACTTCCCCCCAGTGTCCCTGATCACTTCCCCCCAGTGTCCCTGATCACTTCCCCCCAGTGTCCCTGATCACTTCCCCCAGTGTCCCTGATCACTTCCCCCCAGTATCCCTGATAATTGCCCCCCAGTGTCCCTGATCACTGCCCCCCAGTGTCCCTGATCACTTCCCCCAGTGTCCCTGATCACTTCCCCCCAGTGTCCCTGATCACTTCCCCCCAGTGTCCCTGATCACTGCCCCCCAGTGTCCCTGATCACTGCCCCCAGTGTCCCTGATCACTTCCCCCCAGTGTCCCTGATCACTGCCCCCAGTGTCCCTGATCACTTCCCCCCAGTGTCCCTGATCACTTCCCCCCAGTGTCCCTGATCACTTCCCCCCAGTGTCCCTGATCATTGCCCCCCAGTGTCCCTGATCACTTCCCCCCAGTGTCCCTGATCACTTCCCTCCAGTATCCCTGATCACTTCCCCCCAGTGTCCCTGATCACTTCCCCCCAGTGTCCCTGATCACTTCCCCCCAGTGTCCCTGATCATTGCCCCCCAGTGTCCCCGATCACCGCCATACCCCATACCACTGTCCTGATCACCGATATACCCCATACCACTGTCCTGATCACCGCCATACCCCATGCCAGCATCCTGATCACTGCCACACCCCATATCACTGTCCTGATCACCGCCATACCCATACCATCTGAGAAGTCACCTCCTGCATGTCTAGAGCCCCTCCTTTATCTCAGCAGTCCCCTCCTACCTGTCTAGAGCCCCTCCTTTATCTTATCAGTCCCCTCCTACATGTCTAGAGCCCCTCCTTTATCTTATCAGTCCCCTCCTACATGTCTAGAGCCCCTCCTTTATCTTATCAGTCCCCTCCTACCTGTCTAGAGCCCCTCCTATATCTCAGCAGTCCCCTCCCTTCTGTCATATCTCAGCAGTGTTAATTTTATAAATAAGCAGATTTGGAAAACAGAAAAGTGAGGTAAAGCAACAATCTAACAAATTTGAAATTATTTCAATTTATTTATGTTTTTACTTACTGATTGCTATAGGTTTTGTGTTCATTGGGTGTGTTCTGTGTGTTATGTCCTGTGTTATATGTTCTGTTTGCCGTGTGTTATGTTGAGTGTTTTGCAATTTGTGTTGATTCTGTGTATGTTTTATGTTGTATGTATGTGTATTAAGTGTTTTATGTGTGTTATGTATTTTATATGTTTTATAATTCCTGTTTCTCTTTGTCGGACACAAAAAGCTCTCAGAGGAAACACAGATAAGATATAGAAGAAATGTTTTTATACTTACACAGGAATATGATGATGATGGCGGCAGACATGGCGGCCGCGTCCGGCGAGATGTAAGCATCTGTTTGCAAAGCAGAAGTTATGAGTTTTGTAATTTCCTGAGTTTTATACGTAGGAAATGTCACAACTGCTAAAATTAAAAAAGGAGACGGTATTCAAGAGAAACCAATCAGAACTGACTATCACGTCATTAGAAATGATATATTTGTTTCTATTGGTTGTTGTACTTTGCACTGTATTACGTAATAGGCCAGGCTGGGCCCTACAGAACACTCTTATGCCCCGTAAGCACGGTCGGATATTCCAATGGAAAAAGTCAGATCGGATTATGTTGTAGGAAAATCCGATTGTGTGTGGGCTCTAGCGGGCTTTTTCCGTCGGAATTTCCGACGGAAAAAATTTGAGAGCAGGATCTAAAATTTTCCACCAACAAAATCCGATCAGACTTTTTCCGATCTTGTGTAGAGAATTCCGATGCACAAAGTGCCACGCATGTTCAGTAGACATTCGTTTAGTTTTTTTTCTTTTTTTCGTTCGTTCGTTTTCGTACGAATGAACAAATCGTTCGAATCGAACGAATCCGAATAACAAATCGTTCGAATCGTACGAATCCGATTAACGAATCGTTAGAATCGAACGAATCCGAGAAACAACGAAAATCCGAAAAACCAAATTAGAAACAACGAATGTACGAATGAAGAAAATCCGAAAAACGAAAAAAGGAACAACGAAAATGAACGAAAAAATTCGTACATTCGGAACTTTTTTTTTGTTGAATTGGTAATTTTCCGTGTCTCTTACAATGGCGCTGCTTAACGTGCTTCGAATAGATTGAACGAAAAAATTCGTACATTCGTAACTTTTTTTTCGATTCTTACCTTTTTTTTCGATTCGTAATTTTTTTTTTTTTTTGTTGTTGAATTGGTAATTTTCCGTGTCCCTTACAATGGTGCTGTTTAACGTGCTTCGAATAGATTGAACGAAAAAATTCGTACATTCGTAACTTTTTTTTTCGATTTGTAACTTTTTTTTTTTCGATTCGTAAATTATTAAAATGTAATAATAGCATACACATTACATAAAATTATGAATTATGCTCCGATTACGAATCTACGAATGTTACGAATGTACGAATAAGTACGAATGCGTCCGAATTTCGAATAAACGAAAATTAAACTAACGAAAAAACGAATCAACGAAAAAATAACTCTTACGAATGTACGAATCGTTACGAATACGAACACCGACGACTTACGAATGTACGAATCGTTACGAATCAACGGAAACGAAAAAAACGAAACGAAAAAAAAACAAATTTTTTTCGGAAACGAAAAAAACGAAACGAAAAAAAACACATTTTTTTGTTGTGCACATGTCTAATGTTCAGAAGAAATTTGGAGACAAAAGCTATTGGCTACTGGCGCCGTCTACATAGTCCCGTCATACGTTTTATACGTCACCTCGTTCGGAACGATTAGACTTTCTGACAACTTTGTCCGACCGTGTGTGTGTAACACAAGTTTCGGACAAAATCCGTCGGAAAAAATCAGATGTATTTTGAGGTCGGAATGCCCGACCGGGTGTACAAGGCATAAGGATGGGCCAAAGCAGGGCCATCTTTAATATTGATTGGACCCTGGTCAAAATATTTCTTGCCCCCCCATGCAGTTTCGCTCTCCACCTGCTCTGAGACATACAATAAATAGCAGCTAGACTCAAAATCAGTTTACTGAATCATATCAGGCAGCTATTGCGATTGGTTGCCAGAGGCTACAGTGTATCATTACTGCTCACTGACTGGTTGTTAGAGGTTACAGTGTATCATTACCGCTCACTGACTGGTTGTTAGAGGTTACAGTGTATCATTACCGCTCACTGACTGGTTGTTAGAGGTTACAGTGTATCATTAACGCTCACTGACTGGTTGTTAGAGGTTACAGTGTATCATTACCGCTCACTGACTGGTTGTTAGAGGTTACAGTGTATCATTAACGCTCACTGACTGGTAGCTAGAGGTTACAGCACACATTACGGCTCACTGATTAGTTGCTAGAGGTTACAGCACATGATTTCTGCTTGTTAATTGGTTGCTAGAGATTACTGTGGATATGACCTCAGGGGGGCATGATATACATATCAATGCTGCCGGCCGCCACTATTTACATATGAATGCCACCGCTATATACATAGGAATGCCGGTAACTTACATGTAAACACAGGGTCTGCAGATGAGTCATCTGTACACAACAATAGGGCAGAGCTGGGCAGCATTAGTAGCAGCACTTCACACTGAGATATCAGGACACAGCACGGGACTAAAACCTCAAGGGACGAGGGAATTTAAACCAGGATAGTTGGCAAGTATGAGGCGGCTGCTTTGGGCCCCACAACAATGTCAGGGCCCAGGGCAGCTGCCCCTTTTGCCCTGCCTTAAAAACCGGCCAAAGTAAGAGTGCTGCGACACCTCTGCATACGAGGTAAATTGCAGATCAAAGTGCTTTCTACTCTCCCCCTTCTTTTGAATTCTCCATGTACTGCTGCATTCTTCAGTCTTGTTCTAATCACAATGCATTTGTTTTAGATCTCCTATCTTTACCTTTTGCCGTCTGTGTTAAACTTTATCCCCACTTCTTTTTTAAGGGGGACAGATGATCTGCAAACAGGGATATGGTCTTCTTTTATATATAAGATGACCCAATGTAAATCTTTTTAGCTCTTATATATTTATCTTTAAAGTCAGATCCATGCAGTAATTTAGAACCTTATTTTTCTATCTGGTGCAGATATTTATCACCATATATATAGTTTCAAGCAGATAACTGTCTGCAATCCAGGCACCCTTGGCTCTTTTATAACCTTAGTTTGGTTAGATGTAAGTATGCCATGTTAAGTTATATGGTTCACATTTCCAATACCCCATATCCAACACTGTTGTCAACCACCTTATTAAACTGGTTCCCACTTATTACCATTTCTCTTTCTAGTGCGAACCTCGTACCACACTTCCCCTTCAGTCACTCACTTATCATCACTATATTGATCACTCTCGCTTTAATCCTAAACTTCGTTTTCCTTCCCTGCTCCTCCCCTTCATCCCCTTCCTCCCCCTTTTTTACCCCTTTTCCCCCACTCCCTCCCCTTACCCCCACCCCTTTTTTCCTCCCTTTCTCCCCCCTCCCCCACCTAAACACCCCCACCACCCCCAACAACCCCCCCCCCTTCCTCCCTATGATGTCACAGTCCCAGCATCCTCCGGGACTGTGACATCATGGGGGGGCGGGGTCACCATGTGACATGAGCATGTGACCCTGCCCTCTTGTCCCATTATAAGTCACAACACAGCGCGGCTCTGCCATTCCGGCCAGAGACAGCGATGAGTCAACATCGGAAGGAGAAGAAGAAGAAGAAGAGGAAGAAGAAGAAGAAGAAGGCAGCGGCGGCGCAGAAAGCGACGACAGCAGCAGTAACAGAAGAGACCCCGGAAGACCCGGAAGACCCCCGAAGGCGGATCGTGACCCCAAGACGACGGCGGCGACGACGAAGAAGGTAGCTGGGCTCCTCTGCTCGGTAAAAGAGCTAGGTAAAATAGCGCAGGAGTCCGGCGAGAAGACTCCCAAGACGGAAGAAGACCCCCGGAGCAGTGCAATAAAATATTTTTTTTAAATTGTGTGTTTTTTTTTATTTACACTTTACACCTTAGGTGAATGGGTAGGGGTACATCGTACCCCATACTCATGCACATAGGGTGGGGGGCCGGGATCTGGGGGCCCCCTTATTAAAGGGGGCTCCCAGATTCCGATAAGCCCCCCGCCCCGCAGACCCCGACAACCAATGGCCAGGGTTGTCGGAAGAGGCCCTTGTCCTCATCAACATGGGGACAAGGTGCTTTGGGGGGGGGGGCCGCACGGCCCCCCTTTCCCCAGGGCACCCCCCATGTTGAGGGCACATGGCCTGGTACGGCTCAGGAGGGGAGGCGCTCGCTCATCCCCACCCCTTTCCTGGTGTGCTCGGATAAGGGTCTGAGATGGATTTGGGGGGACTTTATCATGGTTCCTATCAGAGCCCCCTTACATCAGGGTCCCCATTATAGCACCCCCTTACATCAGGGTCCCCATCAGTGCCCTCCCCTTTTATCAGGGTCCCCATCAGAGCCCCCCTTATATCAGGGTCCCCATCAGAGCCCTCCCCTTATATCAGGGTTCCAATCAGAGCCCCCTTCAGAGCCCCCCTTACATCAGGGTCCCCATCAGAGCCCTCCCCTTATATCAGGGTTCCCATCAGAGCCCCCTTTACATCAGGGTCCCCATCAGAGCCCCCCTTACATCAGGGTCCCCATCAGAGCCCTCCCCTTATATCAGGGTCCCCATCAGAGCCCCCTTTACATCAGGGTCCCCATCAGAGCCCTCCCCTTATATCAGGGTCCCCATCAGAGCCCCCCTTACATCAGGGTCCCCATCAGAGCCCCCCTTATATCAGGGTCCCCATCAGAGCCCCCCTTACATCAGGGTCCCCATCAGAGCCCCCCTTATATCAGGGTCCCCATCAGAGCCCCCTTACATCAGGGTCCCCATCAGAGCCCTCCCCTTATATCAGGGTCACCCCAATGCATCAGGGTTCTCTCTTCCATCAGAGGGACAGGTAAAACTTTTTAGCAGGCCTTATTTGGCACACAAGCCATATATTAAAGACCCCTGATTTAACTAAAAGAGGATCTTCAGTGACCACCCCCCCCCCCCCCAAATAAGTACCATCTAAGTTCCCCAGGCATAGCAACTCTCTGTGGGGGCACCCGTTGAAGAGGAGGAGCCAGGAGCGCCGCGGAGGGACCCCAGAAAAGGAGGATCGGGGGCCGATCTGTGCAAAACCCTTACACAGAGGAGGTAAGTATAACATGTTTGTTATTTAAAAAAAATAAAAATAAATAACAAAGCTTTATAATCAAAATAAGCATCCTTAACACAGAATGTCATCTCTAGCACACCCTGCTGGAGAACACTAAGATAGCGTGTAACTGAGATAATTCAGTAAATAAAGTGGAGTTCCACTCAACAATGGGACTTCCACTTTAAGTGACAGTGACCCCCTGACATGTCACATTTGGCATGTCATTTTTTTGGGGGGGGGGGGGCAGATACCCTCTTTTTAGAGGCATCCAGCTCCCACTTCCTCCCAGGGCCCTGCGGCGCTATAAGGAAGTTCACCTCTCCCCCCCCCCCCCCCCTCCCTCCCTGCAATCTTCTGGGACACGTCACAGGTCCCGGAAGATTGCACGGCCAATCACAGCGCGCAGCTTGGCTTGCGTGTGCGCCCACAGTCAGAATGCTGTCGCTGCGGAGAGGAGGGGGAGAGGAGTGGGGCTTCAGTTTCCCGCATCTCTGGACCGTGGGACAGGTGAGTGTCCGATTATTATTTATATGGGTGGAACTCCGCTTTAAAGGACATGTAAACCCTCACCTTGTAAAAAAAAAAATCAGTTTAAAAAAAAGATATATATATATATATATATATTTATATATATATATATATAAATGATCACATTCTCTCTGTTCTCAGCTGCATAAGGATCTCAGAGAGCTGGGGGAGGAGAAACAGCAGGACACTAGTCTTCACACTGAATGGCTGTACAAGAGGGCATGTCAGTGACCATTGAAGGACAGGCAGGCTGTGCTCCTAGCACAGCCAGAAAACTGACCATGCTGGGATGGATGTGTTTTCATGCCTAGCGTGATCAGCTTGAAATAGAAAATCAGAGGAACTGGCAGGAATACCAGGTATTTAATTAAAAACATATATACAAAGAGAGCAGGACACTTTTTTATACAAGTACAAAAATACTACGTTAACAAGGGGGGCCCAGATCCCACCCCCTCCCCCATGTGATTGAGTATGGGATACATTGTACCCCCACTCATTCACCAAAAAAAAGTGTCAAAAGGAAAAAAAAACACAGACACAGTTTTGGACAATTCCTTGATTAAAAATAAAAAAACAAAATGTCCTCCCCATGTAGATCCATCGCCAATCACGATGGTCGCCACACTGTCGGAACCCTAATAAAGAAGAACAGGGGAAAAAAAAGGTCCGCCCGTGACGACGGCTGACTGCCGTCTGCCTGCTCCGCCATGTGACAGTGTCAGAAACCATGAAATCAGGCCGAGACAGAAGTACAGATAAATCACACTTGTTTAATATTCAAAGTAAAAAGAACAAACGTAGGCAAAACATAGCCAAAGTTCAGGAACCGAAACGGATAGTCAGCCAAGCCAGAAGTCAGGGATCAATGTAGTGGAACAGCAAGCAGGATCTGGAGCCAGAAGGGATGTCAGCAAAGCAAGTCTTGAACAGGATCGCAGGAGATAGTTACTGTGATGTTGACCGAGGCGAAGGCAGAGCAGCTCTGGACTGGACGGCTTAAGTAGGTAAGACTGACGAGCAGGATCATCAACAGCTGAGTAACTGTGGCGAGATAGGAGTTCGCAATTAGCTGACAGCTGAGCGGCCAGCTCAGAGAAGGAAGGGCTGAGCCCAGCCCTGACAGGCCGTTCTTAAAAAAGTAAGGGGAGGAGCCAACTGGTGGTACCGCCCCCTTATGATATCACCAACCGGTGCATTACGTCAGCTCAGCCAGCACAGAGCACTGCAGTAGAAGAGCAGGAAGTGGTATTTTCACTTAGAGAAAGGGGGATTTGGGGGCATTTCCAAGCAAAAGTCAGTCACACATAACATTGGGGAGTACGGGACCACAAAGAGTTCTAAAGATGTAACATTTTAGGATGTTTTAAGGGGAGCTTCACTCTCCGTCTTTTTTGCTAGGTAATCCACAACATGCCCAGCAATCCATAAGTAGGGATCTGACACTCTGCTGCAGGCTGTGTCTTGTACCATCTTCTTCTGTGATGTCATCCAGGGGCTGGCTGTCTCTTCCGGCTTCTTTCCACCAGCCCCCTGATGAAGTGCATGCGCCACAATGCATCATCAGGGAGCCAGCTGCAGGCACCAGGGAAAGACAACTGATGACGTGCCATGGCTCATATGGGGTGCCTTGAGGTTTCTTCAGGGGTGCCTTGGCAAAATGCCTAAAAATTGCCCAAAAATTGTGTGCAAGCCAGCATGTGAATGAAGCCTACCTTTTTAGTTACACTAAGTCACAGGTTTTCAATGTGCGCCATTACAACCTTCTAGCTGCCGCCGTCCTAACGATCAATGGCATCATCAGTTGCTAAGGAGGATGTCAGCCGCCTGCATAGCATCCTTGTTTGTCCCTCCCCTGCCCCTCTCTATCACTGTTGGGGACATGGGCATCCGTAGGTAGGGGCAAGGGGGGGCAAGAGCCCCCCCCCCCTGGAATCAGGGATTGGATCAGGAGTTCCCCACTCTGGATTTGTCCTAGCGCCGGCAGCCATCCCTGCTAGCACCTGTACACAGTTTAGCAGGGCCGGTGACAGCTGGTGCGAGGAGCGGGACAGCGAAGGCATCAAGAGATGGGCAGAATGACATCACCCGGTCTACATAGTGCGAGCGAGCGGCCCAGGAGGCGGAAGCCACGGGAAAGGAGAGCAGCAAGACGCCAGGAACAGCAGGCACAATGTCCCCAGTGCCTACCAGAGCCTGGAACCCCTGGACTCCTTAAACCTCCTCACTGCTCCCAGGCCTGGAGGACAGACTGACCGGGGGGGCAGAGAACAAAGACGGGCAGGAAATGCAAGGGAGCCAGGGACCACTCCATGTCACATCATAGATCTGATGGAAGGAACAGAGCACCTCCTGCCCTCACCCAGAAGGAAAACGGGTCTTGCCAGCTGCTGGCCATCATGGACATCCTACTGGCATGCAAGGTACCGTACTGAGCATTACACACACCACTGGGACATAGGGGCACTTGAGGGACTGCAGACAGGGCTAGGGGGTCCCTCTCTCTGACCCCCCATACCCCTCTCTGTCACCCCCTCTCTCTCTCTGTCACCCCTCTGTCTTTTTCACCCCCCTCTCTCTCATTGTCACCCCCCTCTCTCTCATTGTCACCCCCCTCTCTCTCATTGTCACCCCCCTTTCTCTCTGTAACCCCCTCTGTCTCACTCTGTCACCCCCTCTGAATCTTTTTGTTACCCCCTCTGTCTTTTCCCCCCTGTCTCTCTCTGTCACCCTCTTTCTCTCTGTCACCCCCTCTGTCTCTCTCTGTCACCCGCTCTGTCTCTTTTTGTCACCCCCTCTGTCTCGTTTTGTTACCCCCTCTCTCTCTCTTTCTGTCGTCCCCTCTCTCTTTCTGTCACACCCTCTCTCTGTCACCCACTCTCTCTCTCTGACACCCCCCGTCTCTCTCTGTCACCCCCCACATGTATGCAGTCTCTTAGAGTCTCTTATTCCATGTCTGCAGTCTCTTATAGTCTCTTGAGCCATGTATGCAGTTTCTGACAGTCTCTTGGGCCATGTATGCAGTCTCTGGTCATCTCTTGTGCCATGTCTGTAGTCTCTTACAGTCTCTTGAGCCATGTATGCAGTCACTGACAGTCTCTTGGGCCATGTATGCAGTCTCTGACAGTCTCTTGTGCCATGTCCGCAGTCTCTTGGGCCATGTATGCAGTCACTGAAAGTCTCTTGGGCCATGTATGCAGTCACTGACAGTCTCTTGTGCCATGTCCGCAGTCTCTTGGGCCATGTATGCAGTCACTGACAGTCTCTTGTGCCATGTCTGCAGTCTCTGACCATCTCCTGTACTACGCCTGCAGTCTCTGACCGTGATAATTTGATAATGACATTGTCGAAAAGGGTCAGAGCATGGGTGACCTTAAAATGATGCCCCCCCTGAAAAAAGTTCTGCGGACGCCCATGGTTGGGGGGTCAAATTAGCTGAGTGACGGAGAAGAGAAACATTGGAATACTAGTCAGTTGCTGCATTATGTAAACCTGTAATGCGGCGTACACACGGTCGGAATTTCCGATGGAAACAGTCCGATGGGAGCTTTTCATCGGATTTTCTGACCGTGTGTATGCCCAACGGTCTTTCTCTGTCGGCATTTCCGACGGACTTTGGATTGAGAACCTGTTCTTAATTTTTCAGACGGAAAACCTTTCTATCGGATTTTTCCGATCGTGTGTATGCAATTCCGACACGCAAAATTCCGACGCATGCTCGGAAACAATTCGGCGCATGCTCGGAAGCATTAAACTTCCCTTTTATAGTGCCGTCAAATGTCGCGGTGTTATTGACCGTCGGAATTTGGTGTGACCGTGTGTAGGCAAGACAGTTTGAGCGAAATTCCGTCGGAATTCCGAAGGGAAAACCATCAGAGCTTTTTCCAATGAGAATTCCGACCGTGTGTACGCGGCATTAGAATAGTTTTTTATATTTTAGGATGGGGTGCCTTGAGACGGTCCATCATTTTTAAAGGGTCCTTTGACTGAAAAAAGGTTGAGAAACACTGCAGTAGAGTACCCGAGGTCCGAGGACTCCTGGGATGTATGCGGTGGGTATACCAGGAGGCTGCTGTGACATCATTTAATAAAATGTTTGATTTTCAGAGAGGGGTAGGGGCGAGAAGGCATGACGTGGGTGGGTGAAGTACCACTTTAAGTCATATGTCATGTTATCTGCATAACTTTACCCCATAAAAGACTCTCAACTCATCAAACAATACAGAGCTGAGATATTTTGTCCCACAGGGGGATGTGAAGATAATAAAGACGATTGTTGTGGCTTCAGGCAGGAAATAATTGGTTTCCGATAGTAAAAGGGAAGTGGTGTCTTCTACAACTGATTGAGGTCTATTACCAGAGCGTTGCACAACACTGAAACCAATGAATTACTAAGATGGTAATCTCCGGAAACAATCAGATACGTTCTCTCCGCAGACACATCCGTTCTGAGGTGATATCCGAGGTTATGGTTTACCTTGTATTATGTCATTGAACAAGCCGAATGTGAGTTGTGGGATTCCGAAACGCTAATCAGGGTGAAAGCTTTAATATGGCGGCACATGGGCAGTGCTTAAAGTGGATCTATCCTCAATCAATACCACCCATATAAGCTTTACCATCTTCACATCATTTCAAGGGTTTATTTCAAACTTTTTATCCAGCTTTTATTAAAGGGCCTTAGCAAGATACCCCCACTCTGATCACACCCCCCCCCCCCCCCCCCAGATAACCCCACATCCCTCTGATCACACCCCCCAGATATCTCCAGATTCCTCCTCTCTGATCACACCCCCCAGATACCCCCAGATCCCTCTGATCACACCCCCCAGATCCATCCACTCTGATCACACCCCTCAGATACCCCCAGATCCCTCCTCTCTGATCACACCCCTCAGATACCCCCAGATCCCTCCTCTCTGATCACACCCCTCCAGATACCCCCAGATCCCTCTGATCACACCCCCAGATCCATCCACTCTGATCACACCCCTCAGATACCCCCAGATCCCTCCTCTCTGATCACACCCCCAGATATCTCCAGATCCCTCTGATCACACCCCCCAGATCCATCCACTCTGATCACACCCCCCCCCAGATAACCCCCAGATCCCTCCTCTCTGATCACACCCCTCAGATACCCCCAGATCCCTCCTCTCTGATCACACCCCCCCCCCCCCAGATAACCCCCAGATCCCTCCTCTCTGATCACACCCCTCAGATACCCCCGGATCCCTCCTCTCTAATCACACCCCTCAGATACCCCCAGATCCCTCCTCTCTGATCACACGCCTCAGATACCCCCAGATCCCTCCTCTCTAATCACACCCCTCAGATACCCCCAGATCCATCCACTCTGATCACACCCCTCAGATACCCCCAGATCCATCCACTCTTATCACACCCCCCAGATACCCCCTAGATCCATCCACTCTGATCACACCCCCCAGATACCTCCAGATCCATCCACTCTGATCACACCCCCCAGATACCCCCAGATCCATCCACTCTGATCACACCCCCCAGATACCTCCAGATCCATCCACTCTGATCACACCCCCCAGATACCCCCAGATCCATCCACTCTGATCATACCCCCCACATCCATCCACTCTGATCACACCCCCCCAGATAACCCCCAGATCCCTCCTCTCTGATCACACCCCTCAGATACCCCCAGATCCCTCCTCTCTGATCACACACCCCCCCCCCCAGATACCCCCAAGATCCCTCCTCTCTGATCACACCCCCCCAGATAACCCCCAGATCCCTCCTCTCTGATCACACCCCTCAGATACCCCCAGATCCCTCCTCTCTAATCACACCCCTCAGATACCCCCAGATCCATCCTCTCTTATCACACCCCTCAGATACCCCCAGATCCATCCACTCTGATCACACCCCTCAGATACCCCCAGATCCATCCACTCTTATCACACCCCCCCAGATACCCCCAGATCCATCCACTCTGATCACACCCCCCAGATACCCCCAGATCCATCCACTCTGATCACACCCCCCAGATACCCCCAGATCCATCCACTCTGATCACACCCCCAGATACCCCCAGATCCATCCACTCTGATCACACCCCCCAAATACCCCCAGATCCATCCACTCTGATCACACCCCTCAGATACCCCCGGATCCCTCCTCTCTAATCACACCCCTCAGATACCCCCAGATCCCTCCTCTCTGATCACACCCCTCAGATACCCCCCGATCCCTCCTCTCTAATCACACCCCTCAGATACCCCCAGATCCATCCACTCTGATCACACCCCTCAGATACCCCCAGATCCATCCACTCTTATCACACCCCCCAGATACCCCCTAGATCCATCCACTCTGATCACACCCCCCAGATACCTCCAGATCCATCCACTCTGATCACACCCCCCAGATACCCCCAGATCCATCCACTCTGATCACACCCCCCAAATACCCCCAGATCCATCCACTCTGATCACACCCCCCACATCCATCCACTCTGATCACACCCCCCCCGATATCCCCCAGATCCCTCCTCTCTGATCACACCCCTCAGATACCCCCAGATCCCTCCTCTCTGATCACACACACCCCCCCCAGATACCCCCCAGATCCCTCCTCTCTGATCACACCCCCCCAGATAACCCCCAGATCCCTCCTCTCTGATCACACCCCTCAGATACCCCCAGATCCCTCCTCTCTTATCACACCCCTCAGATACCCCCAGATCCCTCCTCTCTGATCACACCCCTCAGATACCCCCAGATCCCTCCTTTCTAATCACACCCCTCAGATACCCCCAGATCCATCCACTCTGATCACACCCCTCATATACCCCCAGATCCATCCACTCTTATCACACCCCCCAGATACCCCCAGATCCATCCACTCTGATCACACCCCCCAGATACCCCCAGATCCATCCACTCTGATCACACCCCCCAGATACCCCCAGATCCATCCACTCTGATCACACCCCCAGATACCCCCAGATCCATCCACTCTGATCACACCCCCCAAATACCCCCAGATCCATCCACTCTGATCACACCCCCCAGATCCCTCCTCTCTGATCACACACCCCCCCCCAGATACCCCCCAGATCCCTCCACTCTGATCACACCCCTCAGATACCCCCAGATCCCTCCTCTCTGATCACACCCCTCAGATACCCCCAGATCCCTCCTCTCTAATCACACCCCTCAGATACCCCCAGATCCCTCCTTTCTAATCACACCCCTCAGATACCCCCAGATCCATCCACTCTGATCACACCCCTCAGATACCCCCAGATCCATCCACTCTTATCACACCCCCCAGATACCCCCAGATCCCTCCACTCTGATCACACCCCCCCCCCCAGATACCCCCAGATCCATCCACTCTGATCACACCCCCCAGATACCCCCAGATCCATCCACTCTGATCACACCCCCCAGATACCCCCAGATCCATCCACTCTGATCACACCCCCCAAATACCCCCAGATCCATCCACTCTGATCACACCCCCCAGATCCCTCCTCTCTGATCACACCCCCCCCCCCCCAGATACCCCCAGATCCCTCCACTCTGATCATACTTCCAGATCCCTCCACTCTGATCATAATTCCAGATCCCTCCACTCTGATCACACCCCAGATACCCCCCCCCCCCAAAATCCCTCCACTGATCACACCTCCAGATCCCCCCACTGTGATCACACCCCCCAGATACCCCCAGATCCATCCACTCTGATCACACCCCCAGATACCCCCAGATCCCTCCTCTCTGATCACACCCCCCCCCCAGATATCCCCCAGATCCCTCCACTCTGATCACACCTCAGATACCCCCAGATCCCTCTGATCACACCTCCATATCCCTCCACTCTGATCACACCCCTCAGATACCCCCAGATCCCTCCTCTCTGATCACACCCCCCCCCCCCCAGATACCCCCCAGATCCCTCCACTCTGATCACACCCCAGATACCCCCCAAAACCAATATATTTGATTTATTGGTTGAAGCTCTTGAACTTGTTGTTTTTCAACCTAAAAATAGTAATAATAATAAATATATATATAATATATATATATATATATATATATATATATATATATATATATATATATATATATATATATATATATTATTTTTTTATTATTATTATTATTATTACTAATACATAAACATTACATTATAAACCTCATTGTTTGATTAAACAAAAGGAACAGAGCTGTGAATAGGTATAACAGAAGTTGAATTATAGAGGGTTGGGGGACGGTAAACTTGGTTCAGATTATGTTTTAATTCTTTCTAACATGAAAAGTTGACATATTGCGCCACCTACTGGTACTGTGGAAATTTTTATAAAAAAGCCCCGCTGAGTGCACCCAGTGCCTGCTTCATATTTTACTAACTCTTTTTTGGATTGCACTTGGGTCAATATCCTTAAAAGTGTGTGTGGTGGTCGACCTCTGCACTGCCTGTTATTAAATATATATAACTTGATATTAATATTAATAGGTAAGAACACGAGAGATTTTATTTTCCACCGCTGGTGCAAATTGAAGCATATTTTGTTTTTGTCTTCCTCTGGATCAATAGAGGTTTTCTACTAATTTATTCTATTTATGTACGTATTTATTTATTTTATTGGTTGAAGCTCTTGAACTTGCGCTGTTTTTCAACCTAAAAATAATAATAATTGTATATTAATTTTTTTACTATTACATAAATGTTAAATTATAAACCTCATTGTATGATTAAACAAAAAGAACAGAGCTGTGAATAGGTCTATATCAGAAGTTGAATTATAGAGGGTAAGGGAAGGTAAACTTGGTTCAAGTTATGTTTTAATTCTTCCTAACATGAAACGTTGACATATTGCACCACCTAGTGGTACTGTGGAGATTTGCATACCAAGTTTGCCTTAAATCTACACTGACACATTTCATCCATCATTATATATTATTATGCCAAGAGAGATATTTTTAACATGTTGAAAATAAATATATGGTAAAGGAGCCTTTGTGCTCCTTCTATGTATATACTCAAACACATTTTTTTTTTTTTTTATTCCATAAATATGCCATCAAATGTTAGTCAATTAGAAGATCTTTAAGTTGTGGTGTCGATGATTCTGGATCTTCATAAAATCATTTTTTTTATTTACTTTTCCACATGGACACCATGGTTATGAGGACAACCATTCCAAGTATCCCAAAATATCCCAAATACAACACTGATATCAATATATGATGCGGCTGGTGGAAGACAAAAGCAAAGTTGGTTTCTCACTTACATTTATAATATTGTGAACCGTTCCTTATTCCAACCTAAATCTTAAACCATCCCTTAAGAAAAGAAAAAAATGCATCATGCCATGTCCATGTCCATGGGTGCACTGAGGTACACAAGACAGGCCTAGAACCAGGCATGGTTGGACGTCTTGAGTATCAGTGTTCCCCGGAGCCAATCAGTGGGTGCGTCTGGCCCCGCTGTGTTGTCTGGGGAAGGGTACTTAAGGTGCTGAAGTCACGTGTTCGGGGGTTGGGCCCCAGTCTTGTTCTTGGTTCTGGACCGGTGTAGCCCCGCGAGGGGTCCCGGGCCTGGGAGCGTTTGCCGTCCCGCAACATGGTCTGGGGCAAGGATCCGTCTGTTCCAGAGTCTCGGAGCCGGTTAGCCCGAGGCCCAGTAACTGAAGGAGGATTCAAGGCGTCCGAGTGTGCTCTCATTGCTGGAGGTGCACCACAGCTCGTATAGGAGGAGGGCCAACAAGCTGGCATCTAAAGAGGAGCCTGGTGGCTGAGTTGTATGGACACTAACCACTTCAGCCCCGGACCAATTGGCAGCCAAAGGACCAGGCCCCTTTTTGCGATTCGGCACTGCGTCGCTTTAACTGACAATTGCGCGGTCGTGCGACGTGGCTCCCAAACAAAATTGGCGTCCTTTTTTTTCCACAAATAGAGCTTTCTTTTGGTGGTATTTGATCACCTCTGCGGTTTTTATTTTTTTTGCGCTATGAACAAAAATAGAGCGACAATTTTGAAAAAAATGCAATATTTTTTACTTTTTGCTATAATAACTATCCCCAAAAAATATATAAAAAAACATTTTTTTTTTCCTCAGTTTAGGCCGATACGTATTCTTCTACATATTTTTGGTAAAAAAAATCGCAATTAGCGATTATTGATTAGTTTGCGCAAAAGTTATAGCGCTTACAAAATAGGGGATAGTTTTATAGCATTTTTATTAATATTTTTTTTTTTACTAGTAATGGCGGCGATCAGCGATTTTCATTGTGACTGCGACATTATGGCGGACACATCGGCATTTTTGACACATTTTTGGGACATTTGTCATTTATACAGAAATCAGTGCTATTTAAGGAGCACTGATTCCTATGTAAATGACAGTGGCAGTAAAGGGGTTAACCACTAGGGGGCGGGAGGAGTCAGTGTGACGTGTTGTGTTTTTTTTTTACAATGACAAGGGAACAGCCGATCAATGACAGGCAGAGTAGGAAGCACAGGGAGAGGTTTGTTTACACAAACCTCTCCTCGTTCTTCAGCTCCGTAACCCGATCGCGGGATACCAGCGGCGATCGGGTCCGCTGGTCCCGCGGCCGTGATCACGGAGCTCCCGACCACGGGCGGCGCGCGCGCGACCCACGGGCAGGCAATTTAAAGGGGACGTACCCATACCTGCTTTTGCCTGCCCGTGCCATTCTGTAGACGTATATCTACATGAGGCGGTCGGGAAGCGGCTAAAGAACAGGGGTCAAGTCCTGGGGAAAAAAGTGTGGGAACTCCCACCCAAGATCCACTCGCCCACCAAAAAAAAAAAAATGATACGCTCATATGCACGAACGCTTCAAAAGTGGTATTTTTCATCCAATTTTCGTATTGTGTGTATGAAGCTTAACTGTTAGTACATGAAAAAAAAACAATCCTCAATAAACATAAATACGGTAATTCTCTGAATAATCAGCATTCATTCAATTGTGCTTCCATGCAAATGTGAACATCGTGTTCTGATCTTTATCACACTCGCTGCTATTCCAACCCTTCACATATTTCCACATAAACTTCCCTCCTGGCATTAAACTTTGCCAGGTATTGTGCCCAGCTTACCACCCTAAACTGATGTTCCTCCCTCAGCTCACCTCTCTCCCTGCATGTCCTGTGAGCAGAATAGCTGTGCTCCTCCTCTGGGTTCTCTCATCATATGGCACTGAAGATAGAGGAGGGGGGATTCAGCGGGACACACAGAGCAAGTATGCAGGAGACTTGGGGGGGGGGGGGGGGGATGAGGAGACAGAAAATCAGGAGGGGCCGGCAGGGAGGAGCGCATCACGAGAGGTCTGACTAAACACAATCTCTTAGCAGCAGGGACCTGATCTACCTGTCAGCTAGCTGTGATTGACAGGTAGATCGAAGCGGAATCTTTCATGGGGCCCCCTACTGGCAATGCCTGAATGGTCAGGTGTGCGGCACTTACTATTGCGAGCTGTGTCAGCGGCTGCTGGTGTAGCACCTGCCACACAGCTCGCATACTTCAAAGTTTTGCAGGACACGGCTGCTAACGGGAACTGAGTTCCTGTTGTGGAAAAAGTACAGGAACTCCGTTCCCATGCATTCCCGCAGGACTTGAGCCCTGCTAAAGAATCCACATTTCCACAGTGCTGCCACGGAGACAGAGAAAGTTCCAGGTATTGTGAGAAAGGTTCCTATTCACCTTCGGTTGCATCAGAGACTTTAACAAGTTTCCGGATCACATTGTCAGTTGCCATACCTCTGGCTGGAGGTTTGTCTGGCATTGAAGTACCCAGTTGCGAGTGGCTACTCTCTGGGTTTGATTAAAGACATCTGCGGATGTCAGCAGTTCAAGGTGCCTGAGTTTCTTCACCCTTGCCCTCTATTCCTATCTGACACTGTGTTTTGTTGGATGTTACCACTGCAAGAATAAAAACCTTCAAAAGGACTTTTATTGTGTCAGCATCCAAAGTTGTTGGGTACTAACCCTGGGAACCCCTGGACATTCATCGACAAGCCAAGCGGAGGTAACTGGTAAGCCCAAAAGTTAAGGCCGCCCCATCAAGGGTTATGGCCGCTACATATGTGTTTACATTTGGGCCAAACGCTTGATGATGAAACTAACACTGGTCCGCTAGACCTTCAGAGGAGTTTACTAAAGTAAACTGGCCCTTTGTTTAGAAAGTTTGGAGACCTCTGGTCTAGGAGACAAAAAACACATTTATAGCAGAGACGGGAAGTGCAAAAACTCCTGACAATGTTTCATTGCTGTCTGTGCTTTCCTGTCCTCGTGTTAACCTCAAATTATTTGTATAGGTATCACAAGGACAGGAAGTGAGGTAAACTCTCACCAATGGGATCACAGGCAGAAATAAAAATCTGGCTGAAAATGTAACTCTTCCCCTCTCTATCCAAACCAAAAAAAAAAAAAAAACTTGGCATGGGAGTCTAGGTACTTACTAGAAATAGCCAGGAACACTGATACAAACATGCTGGCTTGGAGCAACGTTCTGAATTTCTAAACTAGATTTCAAAATGTACTGTTAATGAAAATTACACAACAAAAATAATCAAAGTGATACAAAGAGGTCAATGTGGAATGTTTACACTGATCGGAACACTCACTATTATTTTTTCATACTAAAGAGCCAAAGTACAGTATACTGCCAAAAGTATGTGGAGACCCGACCATCACAACAACCTATATGGCTGAAAGTATGTGGAGACCCGACCATCGCACCTACCTATATGGCCAAAAGTGTGTAGAGACCCGACCATCACACCTACCGATATGGCCAATATGTAGAGACCCGACCATCACATCTATCTCTATGGCCAAAAGTATGTAGAGACCCGACCATCACACCTACCTATATGGACAAAAGTATGTAGAGACCTGACCATCACACCTACCTATATGGCCAAAAGTATGTAGAGACCCAATCATCGCACCTACATATATGCCTAAATGTATGTAGAGACCCGACCATCACACCTACCTATATGGCCAAAAGTATGTAGAGACCCAATCATCGCACCTACATATATGCCTAAATGTATGTAGAGACCCGACCATCACACCTACCTATATGGACAAAAGTATGTAGAGACCTAATCATCGCATCTACATATATGGCCAAATATATGTAGAGACCTGACCATCACATCTACCTCTATTGTCAAAAGTATGTAGAGACCTGACCATCACATCTATCTCTATGGCCAAAAGTATGTAGAGACCTGACCATCACACCTACCTATATGGCCAAATGTATGTAGAGACCTGACCATCACATCTATCTCTATTGTCAAAAGTATGTAGAGACCCGACCCTCACATCTACCTATATGGCCTAAAGTATGTAGAGACCCAACCATCACACCTACCTATATGCCTAAAAGTATGTAGAGACCCAACCATCACACTTACCTATATGACCAAAAGTGTGTAGAGGCCTGACCATCACACCTACCTATATGGCCAAAAGTATGTAGACACCCGACCATCACACCTACCTATATGGCCAAAGGTTGACCATCACACCTACCTATATGGCCAAAAGTATGTAGAGGCCTGACCTCCATCACACCTACCTATATGGCCAAAAGTATGTAGACACCCGACCATCGCACCTACCTATATGGCCAAAAGTATGTAGAGACCTGACCACCACATCTATCTCTATGGCCATCACACCTACCTATATGTAGAGACCCGACCATCACACCTACCTATATAGACAAAAGTATGTAGAGACCTGACCATCACACCTACCTATATAGGCAGGTTTGAAGAAATGCTCTAAGGTAAGAATGCTCACTCCTACCTACAGTATACGGCCAAAAGTATGTGGAAACCTGACTATCACGCCTACCTATATGGCCAAAAATATGTAGAGACCCGACCATCACACCTACCTATATGGCCAAAAGTATGTAGAGACCCTACCATCACGCCTACCTATAGTATACGGCCAAAAGTATGTGACACCTACCTGCAGTACTGTGCAAAAGTTTTAGGCAGGTGTGGAGAAATGTTCTAAAGTAAGAATGCTTTCAAAAATATATATATATGTTTTTTTTTTTTTAAATTACCGGTATATTTAATTGTTTATTTTTATCAATTTATGAAATGCAAAGTAAGCAAAAGAAGAATCTAAATCAAATCAATATTTGGGGTGACCACCCTTTGGCTTCAAACCACCATCACTTCCAGAACTCCTTCCCCTTTTAACACTGAAGATAGTTCTTAATAACATTGGCTGTGTGTTTGAGGTCGTTTTCCTGCTGCACAATAAATTTGGGACCAATCACACGCCTCCCTGATAGTATGGCATGATGGATAAGTATCTGCCCGTATTGCTCAACATTGAGGACACTGTTGATCCTGACCAAGTCTCCAACTCCATTTGCAGAAATGCAGCCCCAAACTTGCAAGAAACCTCCCCCATAGTCACACCAAATATTGATTGGATTTGGATTTCTCTTCTGTTTATTCACTTTCCATTTGGTATATTGATAAACTATCAATACTTCTATTTCTGAAAGCATTCTTAATTTACAACATTTTTTCCACACCTGCCTAAAACTTTTGCATGGTAGTATAGCAATGCAGTTTACATGAGGGGCACTTTTAATAATAACTCTTAATAATCACCTTAGTCAATATGAGGAAAGACTTGAAAGGTGTTGCTGTAAGCTGACCAAAGGCCATTGGCAGTAATACACGAGAGCAGGTGTTAGGAAATGTTAGCAAACATTTGGAAATTTTAGAACTAAGAAAACAGAAGCTAGTTTCATCACAGGAAGTGTCAACAGTGATTTAACTTCTCGTAACTAAACCAAATCTTTTATTCTGTGCCAGTCTGTGACGGGATGATGTTGTCCTCCTTCGTTGTGCTGATTTTAGGTGAGTACATTTGCTTGTCTTTTCTCAGTCAATTCCTGCACCGCATCTCTTTCTTGGAGATTTCAGGGTATCCCTCGCATGTCTTGGTGCAGACATGGTGTTAGGCCCTATCTGTGGCCAACTGGTTCTTTTGTGTGAAGACATCCCCGAAACACCTCATATCCCCTATGACTCAGGGATTTTAAGGTGTTCCTGGGATGGTTTGGCACAGATAGAATATTAGGCACTTCCTTCTACCCAGTATCAGACCCTGGTACTTTCTTGGGGATTTCAAGGTGTTGCTTGGATATCTTAACAAGAAGAACTGGGGTCTGATACTGGGCCGCAGGAAATGCCTAATTCGTGTCTATGTAAAGACATCCCAGGAATACGTTGAAATACCCAATGAAGAACTGGAGTCTGATACTGGGCCGCAGGAAATGCCCAATGCGTGTTTATGTAAAGACATCCCAGGAATACCTTGAAATACCCAATGAAGAACTGGGATCTGATACTGGGCCACAGGAAATGCCTAATTCGTGTCTATGTAAAGACATCCAAGAAATACCTTGAAATATCCAATGAAGAACTGGGATCTGATACTGGGCCGCAGGAAATGCCTAATTCGTGTCTATGTAAAGACATCCCAGGAATACCTCAAAATACCCAATGAAGAACTGGGGTCTGATACTGGGCCGCAGAAAATGCCTAATTTGTGTCTATGTAAAGACATCCCAGGAATACCTTGAAATACCCAATGAAGAACTGGGGTCTGATACTGGGCCGCAGGAAATGCCTAATGCATGTCTATGTAAAGACATCCCAGGAATACCTTGAAATACCCAATGAATCCTTCAGGATACAAGGTGTTCTTTGGGATGCCTTGACACAGAAGAACCAGGATCCAGTACCGGACTGCAGGAAATGTCTAGTACTGTATCTGTGCCAAGACATCCAAGGATCATCTTAAAAAAAAGGAAGAACTGGGGTCTGATAATTGGTTTCAGGAAGTGGGGAGTGCCTAATACAGTGTCTGTACCAAAACATCCCCAGAACACCTTTAAATCCCTAAGGAATCCTTCAGGATGCAAGGTGTTCTTTGGGATGCCTTGACACAGAAGAACCAGGATCCAGTACTGCAGGAAGTGTCTAGTACTGTATCTGTGTCAAGACATCCAAGGAACATCTTAAGAAAAAAGGAAGAACTTGGGTCTGATAATGGGTTTCAGGAAGTGCCTAATACCATGTCTGTGCCATGCCATCGCAGGAACACTTTGACATCCCCAAGAAAGGACCAGGGTCTGATTCTGGTCAGCAGGAAGTGCCTAATACAGTGTTAATGCCAAGACATTCCAGTAACACCTTGGAGATTTCATTTGTTCCTTGGGAAGTCTTGACACAGACAATATTAGGCACTTCCTGTGGTCCAGTATCAAACCCCTCTTGATCTTTGCCAAGACATCTCAAAGAACACCTTGGAATCTCTAAGAACTCAAGGTGTTACCAGAATGTATTTGCATAGACACTGCTTCAGGCACTTCCTGCTGACTAGAATTATATCCTGGTTCTTTCTTGTGGATGTCACAGTGTTCCTGGGATGTCCTTGCATAGACACGGTATTAGGCAGTTTCTTAAACCCAGTATCAGACCCCAGTTCTTCCTAGGGGATTTCAAGGTTTTCCTGGAATGTCTTGGCACAGACATGGTTTTAGGCACATCTGCATTCCAGTAACAAACCCTGGTCCCTCTTTGCCAAGACATCCCAAAAAACACCTTGAAATCTCTAAGGACTCCTTGGGTATGCTAAGGTGTTACTAGAATGTCTTGGCATAGACACTGTATTATGCACCTCCTGCTGACCAGAATAAGAACCTGTTTTTTTGGGGGTGATTTCAATGTGTTTCTGAAATGGCATGGCACAGACACAGTATTAGGCACTTCCTGAAGCCCAGTATCAGGCCCCAATTCTTCCTTGGGGATTTCAAGGTGTTCCTGGGATGTCTTGGCACAGACACAACATTAGACAATCCATTGGAGTCCAGTACTGGATCCTGGTTCTTCCATTTCAAGGCATCCCAAAGAACAACTTGCATCTTCATGAATTCCTTGGAGAAATTTCAAGGTGTTCCTGGGATGTTTTGGCACAGACACAACATAAAGGCACTTCCACTGGCCAGTACTGGAGCCCAATTCTTCCTTTGGGATTTCAAGATGTTCCATGTCTTGGTACAGACACAGTATTAGACACTTCTGCAGTCCAGTACCAAACCCCGGTCCTCCTTTGCCACGACATCCCAAAAACACCTTTACATTTTTAGGGACTCCTTGAGGATGTTAAGGTGTTACTGGAATGTCTTGGCATAGATACTGTATTAGGCACTTCCTGCTGAACAGAATCAGACCCTGGGGTTTTCAAAGTGTTCCTAGGATGTTTTGGCACAGACGCGGCATTGGACGCTTCCTACCTGCCAGTATTAGATCCTGGTTCTTCCTTGTGGATTTCAAGGTTTTCCGGGTTGTCTTGGCATATACACAGTATTAGACATTTCCTGTAGTCTGGTACTGGACCTTGGTTCTTCTGTGTCAAGACATCCCAAAGAACATCTGGCATTCCTACCTACAGTCTGTACGGACGTAAGTCAGAAGCAATAGATATGTGCTGGATGTAGGACAGTAAGCACATGGAACAAAAAAGGGTTGGGACTTTCAGTGAAGCATGCAGCTGGAAAGCAAATAAACACTTGTAACCAGCCAATCAATTAACCAGTTATATTACTGATCTGCGGGAATTCGATTGACCCCCCTTGGAGGGACCCTTATGCGCATTGGCCCTTCACGAAAGTGTGGGCATACCTTTGTGGTGAGTGCGTTTCTTTTGGGAGAGGAGACACATGTCACTGTGGTGTGGTGGAAGAGCACAGAAGATTTTGTTTGATTGATTTGCTTCACTTCAAATATTTATTTATGGAACTTTTACACTAACCACCAGCGGTTTATTTGAACTTTAATTTCCGCTTGAGTTTGATTGGCTTATTTTTGCCAATTATCCTACATCACATATTTTTATTTACATGTTTATATGTATCACTAGGCACATATTGGTGTGTTGAGTTAATATACACTTATAGTTTGAGTTTATTATATTTAATTATTTTTGCACTGGAACATTATGTGCACAGATATTTGATATATATTGTAGCGCCACTATTTGTCATAAGTCTTTTTAATTTAAGATTTTCTCACGCAAATTCACCTATATTCCTAAGGATTCCTTGGGGATTTAAAGGTGTTCCTGAGATGTCTTGACACAGTATTAGGCACTTCCCATTGCCCAGTTACATATCCCAGTTCTTCCTTGGGGATTCCAAGATGTTCCTGAGATGTCTATTCATAGACACGGCATTAGGCATTTCCTATGGCCCAGTATCAGACCCCATTTCTTCTTTGCTAAGACATCCCAAGAACACCTTGAAATCACCAAGGATTCCTTGGGGATTTCAAGGTATTACTGGTATGTCTACGCACAGACACAGTATTAGGCACTTCCCAATGACCAGTATCAGACCCCGGTCCTTTCTTGGGGATTTCAAAGTGTTCTAGGATGTCTTGGCACAGACATGGCCATGGGCAATTCCTGCTTATCAGTACCAGACCCCAGTTCTTTTTTTCGGGATTTCAAGATGTTTCTGGGCATAGACACAGAATTAGGCAGATTCTATTGCCTAGTATCAGGCCCTGGTACTTCTGTGCCAAGATATCCCAAGAACATCTTAAAATCCCTGATTCTTCCTAGGAGTTTCAAAGTGTTCCCGGGATATCTTGGTGCAGACATGGTATTGGAAAGACACCCAACCTTGCATCAGTGCCAACAACTGTTGGCCTAGCAACTCTACCACAACCATCAATACTTGACCTGTGGACTTTTTTCAAGTACTTTAAAGACCAACCATTATCCATTTCGGCTTCTGTGAGTTCTCCTCAGGATTTTATTTTCCTATTGGCGCTATATAAATCCTGTATAATATAATAATATAATATTGAGCAAGTGATGGTACTGAAAATTCTCAGTGGCTGCCAAGGACAGCCTCACTTGAATTTCAAAATGTTACGCTATCAAAAGATTCACGGATACTAATTTTTTCTTTTCTGTTTTTCAGCTTTGGTTACATCAGAATCTGGTAAGTACCACGTAGGAGGTCTATAATTCGTTTTTTTTTCCTATTAGCACCTCCAAGATCTTACTATGTAGCCTCATCCCAAAAGTTGAGGTCAAGAGTTTCAAACTCCAGGTACGGTAGTTTATTTTAAGCCTCTATTGCCACTAAGATTGATTTACTTATTCCGGTGTTCTTAAAAGCAGGAGATGGTGTGTGTGTGACATGATTGCATCAATTATTTCAATGTGATGACATATTAACTGTCAGTTTATTGAGAAATCTCCACACTGAGGTTTCCAGTAAGACAATAACTGACGTGAAAGTCACTCATACTAAGAAGTAATGTAATCAGGTGCCTTTTTTACTTTTAGGGCCCCATCCAGGTGTCAAATTTTTGTTCAAAGTTGAATTCCTGCCAAACATTTTTTTTTTTTAGTTTAACCACTTTAAGACCAGCCTTGTTTTGGATTTTAGGTGTTTACATGTTTAAAACATTTTTTTTTTGCTAGAAAATTACTTAGAACCCCCAAACATTATATATGTTTTTTTTTTCTTAACACCCTAGAGAATAAAATGGCGGTCATTGCAATACTTTTTTTCACACCGTATTTGCGCAGCGGTCTTACAAGCGCACTTTTTTTGGAAAAAACTCCCTTTTTTGAATAAAAAAATAAGACAACAGTAAAGTTAGTCCAATTTTTTTATATATCGTGAAAAACAATGTTACGCTGAGTAAATTGATACCCAACATGTCACGCTTCAAAATTGCGCCCGCACGTGGAATGGCGTCAAACTTTTACCCTCAAAAATCTCCATAGGCGACGTTTAAAAAATTTCTACAGGTTGCATGTTTTGCGTTACAGAGGAGGCCTACAGCTATAATTATTGCTCTCGCTCTACCGATCGCGGTGATACCTCACATGTGTGGTTTGACCAACGTTTTCATATGCGGGCGCTACTCACGTGTGCATTCGCTTCTGCACGTGAGCTCGGAATGGGATGTTTTTCTTATTTTATTTTACTTGATTTTTTTTTTTTTTACACTGTTTTTAAAAAAAAAAAATTGGGTCACTTTTATTCCTATTACAAGGAATGTAAACATCCCTTGTAATAGAAAAAAAGCATGACAGGTCCTCTTAAATATGAGATCTGGGGTCAAAAAGTCCTCACATCTCATATTTAGACTTAAATGCCAAAAAATAAAATAAAAAATAAAAATGTAATTTAAAAAAAGGACATTGAAAAAATGTTCCTTTAAGAGGTATGGGTGGAAGTGACGTTTTGACGTCTCTTCCGCCCTGCTATGGTATAGAGATGGGTGGGGGCTATCTTACCCTCACTCGTCTCCATACCCAGCAGATGAAAGGACCTGATCGCCTCCATCGCTACCGACGGCTCCGGTAAGCGGCGGAGGGCGCGGGAGTGGCGAATTTGCCGCGGAGACCACCATTATCGTAAATACGACCGGCCCCTGAAGAGATGGATATCTCGGTTGTGGCAGCAGCTGCTGCCGTTACCGAGATATCCCTCTACAAAAAAGGGACGTACATCGTCGTGCGCTGGTCGTAAAGTGGTTAAGGGATAAGGCCGCGGGACCAGCGGACCCGTCGCCGCTGGTGTCCCGCGATCGGGTCACAGAGCTGAAGAACGGGGAGAGGTCTGTGTAAACAAACCTCTCCCCACGCTTCCTACACTGCCTGTCACTAATCGGCTCTTCCCTGTCATCGGGAAAGCCGATCAATGATGTCAGACGTCAGCCCCGCCCCCTAATGTAAAAAAACACGCACGTCACAGCCCATAACCCCTCCCCTCCCCCTAGTGGTTAACTCTTTCACTGCATGTGTCATTTATACAGGAATCAATGCATTTAAATAGCATTGATTGCTGTATAAATGACAATGGTCCCAAAAATGTGTCAAAAATGTCCGATGTGTCCGCCATAATCGCAGTCACAATAAAAATCGCTGATCGCCGCCATTACTAGTAAAAAAATATATATTAATAAAAATGCTATAAAACTATCCCCTATTTTGTAAACGCTATAACTTTTGCGCAAACCAATCAATAATCGCTAATTAACCAAAAATATGTAGAAGAATACGTATCAGCCTAAACTGAGGAAAAAAAAATGTTTTTATATATTTTTTGGGGATATTTATTATAGCAAAAAGCAAAAATATTGCATTTTTTTCAAAATTGTCGCTCTATTTTTGTTTATAGCACAAAAAAAAAACCGCAGGGGCGATCAAATACCACCAAAAGAAAAAGCTCTATTTGTGGGAAAAAAAAGAACGCCAATTTTGTTTGGAAGCCACGTCGCACGACCGCGCAATTGCCAGTTAAAGCGACGCAGTGCGGAATCGCAAAAAGGGGCCTGGTCCTTTGGCTGCCAATTGGTCCGGGGCTGAAGTGGTTAAAGTGAAGAACCCATTTAATGGTGCATCTATTATTTTTACTTATGTCGTTTGTAGCTTTAGTCCGACCTGTTGTGACCTTCAATCCCCCATGGAGACGAATAATATCTACGGACACAGTGACTATAGCATGTGACGTCGGTACTACGGCACAGGAGTACGAAACGTTTTATTGGTACAGAGATGAGAAACTGATGGACATCCATCAGCAGAACTTCACCGTCCCATCAGCTTCAGCGGTGTACAATGGTGGAGATTACCAGTGCCGGACCAGCACCAGTGATATCAGTGATCCAGTCTATCTGGATGTTCGTTATAGTGAGTTAACCGACTCTAAATACTTTGTATCTACATCAGACTAACCAACATGGAGGCTCAGTATCCCTAATCATCAATGAGTGCCCTTCCTACAGTCCGAAGCTAGAATGAACGCTTAGTTGGCATGCACCCAAACTAATGCTTGCAGGGATTCATACAAACTGGTCCCAAGTTCTGTAACTGTGGGGAACATTAGAGTGTAAATTTGTGTTTATTAAAAAATCATACAAACATACAGCTTATTAATATAAAATAATATAATATAAAAATAAACAAAAACAAACGTGCTTACATCAGCAAGTAAAGAAAACCGTTTCCTGACAAGATAACATAGAAAGAAACATATTTTAATGACAACAAAAAAGAGACTACAAACCCCGAACCTCAACTTAAACACAATCCAGGCTAAGAAATATTTTTAGATTTAATCGCCATCAGGATGCAATTCCAAACCCCCCCCCCCATTAACCCCTCCCCCCACATCATTCACCCCGCCTTCCACATCATTCACCTTGCATTCTGCACCAACCACTCTCATTCCCTTCCCCTTCCCACCTCCCCCTCCACCATCATCCAATCCATTCCTCGGTGTCTGCCGACCTCCAGCGGCACTTCTACCACGCCGAGGAGGAGGGGTTGGCACCACCATACACGCTGGTCCAGCACCCTCCACTGCCTTCACTACACTAGGAGAAGCAATAGGTGCAGACACAGACTTGACAACCACACATTCTGACACTGACTGGGGAACTAAAGACTTGGGGGACACTGACACCACAGCCGGCCTCACAGACACAGATTCTGACAGGACAGAGAAACTAGGATCCCCTGGTGCAACCTCCACCAACCCAGACTCTTCTCTATCCAGATGGAAAAAAATCCTCCACCAACTCTGGCTTATTGTCCAAAGCCTCGTTGCATCGGCTATAAGGTTGACCAAACAGGTTACATTTAATAATGTTACAGTCCCTTGCCAGATGCCCCAGTTCCTGACACAAAGAGCATTTCTGTTCTTGACAGTTAGAGGAGAAATGTTCCTCGACTCCACATTTATGGCACAGCTTAGGTTGACCGGGGTAGAAGACAGTAATCCTATCTCTACCAATAAAGGCAGAGGCGGGCAAATGCTGGACCACATTTCCACACACACTCAACCTCATTGACACCGACCACCCACCCGTCCAGATTCCTCTATCATCCACAATCTTTTTAAGGGGACACAACCTTTTACCAAACCTCCTTAACCAGACCCATAAATCCTTGGGGGATATAGACTCATTCCTTGTCAGGATAGTCACATTTTTCATCAAGGGCTGACGTGAGACAACTTTTGGGAAAAGCCCCTTCCAGTCCGGCTGACCCCCATATACACGCTCAAACCACTCCCAAAACAAATCCAGCAATTCTGGACACACAAAGGACAAATCATATTCAAAGGAACCAGCCGGACTGATAAGAGCATAAATATCCCCTCCCTAAATCCCATGGCTAGGATCTTATCCACAACCACCCTCCTGACAGGTGGAATACCTCCTCCTTCCCACCTGAGCTGTACCACATTTCTGCGTTTAATGGAAGAAGGTGCGTTAGGTGAAAGTCGCATAACTGGCTCCCTTCCACCACCAGCAGCATGACTTTGTCCCAACACAGCCTTAGCATAATTAATAACTGGGACAGATGACACATTAACTGGTTGCATAGGAACCTCTGAAATCTGGTTTGGTAAATTACCAACCACTTAATCCTCCCTCCTCCCCTCCAGCACAACAGTCCCACTCACCATAGTCCCAGAAGTACCATAGATACCAGCAGTCCCGTCATCAAGTAAAGTCTTCTGTTTAGAAAAAACACCAGCATTCATACGGCCCTCCTGTTCTGCAGTTTCAATGTTTATTGTGACATTCCTGCTCTGCACTGTTAGTGTCCATGTGGGACTCCACTCAGCCAGTTAATCCTGCATTCCCTGCTGATTGCAAGGATCTGTTGGCAGGTGCAATCTCAGGAAAGTCCTCCACGCACTGAGAGAGATTTTCAGCAAGCACTCCTTTATCAAGATCCTCATCTGATGAGTCGGTGCAGCTCAAGGGAGATTCCATTACTGTAATGGCCTGCAGTAATCCGCCATTTTCCTCAACCTCCTCCTGAGATGATCCAGGCTGCTGGGGAGGAAGGGGGGGCAGATACTGATTCAGACATGACAGATCCTGAGACAAGGGTAATACTGGAGCCACCACGTGAAGCCACTTCCTTACCCTCAACCATACTGTTGCCGTTGCTCTGACATCCACCCTCTGGCTGGTACTGGCACAGGCACTTTCCTTCATCTGTTGGAATCTCTCCTCATTCTCACACTTTTCTCTGAACACACTGCTGCTCTCCTTTAGAGAGGCGACCAATTTCTCAACTTCTTCAACTTGGAGACTTCCCTCTTACTATTTCCAGACTTACTGTGCAGGGATTTCTTTTTCCTGAGATCTTCTTTCATGACAGCAAGTTTCTGTTCCACCTTAGCAATGCGGCAAAGTCTGTTCACCACTTTATCCTGGAAAAATGGTAAGGACTCCTCTTGTATAGGGACAGGCCCAGGATCCATTGCAGCTTGAGCACATGGAGTAGGCCTCAGTGCCTCTGGAGAGCCTCCATCTTCATCTTATCCCCCCAAACTGCATGGTGGTTGGGGGAGAAGCCTGCAGGACAGGCCCAGGGTTGATGTTTCCTCCAACTGAGAGCTAAGCAGAGTGAGCCAACAGCACCTTGCAAAACAGCACCACCTGGTGGAAAAGCTTCTCTGGCGCAGAGACTGATGTGGCTCAGTGTTTATTGTAAAGTCTTGAAAAATGATGTGGTCTTAATTTAATATAATATTATAAATTAATATTATTTTTCTATTTCAGCCTATGTCCTGCTTCAGAAGCCCTCCAGCATTTATGAAGGGGACCCCCTAACTCTGAGGTGTTATAGCCCCCCAGGATATAATGGAACAAACACAACATTCTATAAGGATGGTGAAGAGATACAATTCTCAGTCAATAACTCGGAGCTCTATTTTGATAAAGTAAACAAAAGTGCGACTGGGACATACAGATGTACTAAAACTGTCCAATTTGGGGAGTTCCGAAACAGCTCTTCTGAGACATATGTCTATGTAAGAGGTATGGTATAAAATGAGCTCCATTCAACAAAGTATATTCAATGCTCTTTTAAAGAAAATCTTATCAGCTTAAGGCTGGGTTCACACCAGTGTGAATTGGATGCTGGTTTCACTGCATCCAATTTGCATTTCACCGCATCCAATTCGCATGGCAGGAGATTGTGATTGTCTCTCTATGGAACCGGATCACACATCTCCAGAGCGTCTCCGGTGCAGCTCACAGCAGGGGGTCTGGTGTGCCTCCATTCATTGGTTTAGGTCTGATTTCAGCCAAAATTTTTGGCTGAATTCGGACCTGAAATGGACCAGAAGTGTATCTAAAGCTACTGACAGGCTGTTTTTGCTGTTTGTGTCAGCACCGGGATTCTGAGGGTTTTCCCCCATTCGTGTTCTGAGTATCAGGGCAACACTCTTCATATGTTCATTATGAAGGGTTTCCACCAACCCTGTACTGAGTTCCTGGGTCTGTACACCTGCTGTGCCATTATGAGGGGTTCCCACCATCCCTGTACTGAGTTTTAGGGTCTGTACACCTGCTGTGCTCATTATGAGGGGTTTCCACCATCCCTGTACTGAGTTCCTGGGTCTGTACATCTGCTGTGCCCATTATGCGGGGTTTCCACCATCCCTGTGTTAAGTTCCTGGTCTGCACACCTGTTGTGCCCATTATGAGGGGTTCCAGCCATCCCTGTGTTGAGTTCCCAAGTCTTTACACTTGCTGTGCCCATTATGAGGCGTTCCCACCATCCCTGTGCTGAGTTCCCGGGTCTGTACACCTTCTCTGCTCATTATGAGGGGTTCTCACCATCCCTGTACTGAGTTCTAGGGTCTGTACACCTGCTGTGCCCAGTATGAGGGGTCCCCACCATCCCTGTGTTGAGTTCTCAAGTCTTTACACTTGCTGTGCCCATTATGAGGGGTTCCCACCATCCATATACTGAGTTCCTGGGTCTGTACACCTTCTGTGCCCATTATGAGGGGTTCCCACCATACCTGTACTGAGTTCCCAAGTCTGCACATCTGCTGTGAACACTTTTGGATAAAACCGTTGGATAAAAAAAATAAAAAAAAATTGCAAAGAATATAATAGGAGGAGTTGGGACACAAAAAGGTGAGTGGGAACATCCAAAACTCCCAAGTTGACAGGAGCAGAATCAAGAATTATGTCCGGGAGAGCTCTTTTCTGGAGCATCCAAGACATATAAGAAACCAGGGGCTGGCTCAGCCCACCAGGCTCTACAGTACCTATAACAAACTATCGCTTTTGGGTAGACTGAATTTTTAAGTTTGAATGGTGTGCCTTTTAAATGTCCATTATATGTTTAGTAGGAGATGAGGTCAAGCCCTTGGTGACCTTCACACCAAACTGGAGAACGGTTATGTCCATGGACTCGGTGACTCTCATTTGCAATGTGGGATCTGCTAAACAAGAGAAGGAGACCTTTTACTGGTATAGAGATGACAAACTCATCAATAATAATCAACAGAACTTTACCATCCAGTCAGCTAATTGGAGATATGACAAAGGATATTACCAGTGCCGGACCAGTACCAGCGATATCAGCGAACCCGTAACGCTGAACATTAAAAACAGTAAGATATACAGCTCATGTATTTGCTACCGTTTTATTTACCCCCAAACCAATCCAATCCATTAACAGCCTTTAATTAATTAACTGTCTTTAAGAACTTTAAGAACTGAGGGCCCTGTGTGTTTCATATTTTGTTACATAATTATTGTCATGGGGTAAGCTTTTATAAGCTACTTGAACCAAATAAATTTCTATGGTAGCACCTCCATTAATAACTAGTCTGATAAGGGTTTGGACTTCACACATGCCTCTGTAAAAGTTATGTTCACCATGTGAGTGGAAGGTTAATCTTTTTTCTGGAGAACTTCTTGCATTAGACTTTTATCTTTCAGGGGATCTCGTCTTACAGAGGCCCACCTCCATATATGAAGGACACCCCTTGACCCTCAGATGTCTGAGCAGATCTTCATTTATTGTAATTAACACCACATTTTACAAGGATGACAAAATGATCAAATTCTCTACTTCTGACACCGAGCTCCATATCATGAAGGTGGACAGAAATGTCACCGGGACGTACAAATGTGTTCAACGATTACATTCAAAGCTCTCTGGCCAGAATGGAACCCCCATATCTTACAAAACATTGTCAGATATATCTTATATAACTGTGAGAGGTAAGTCCCCAAAGGGCCACTGCAGATTCAACCAAATAATAACTTTAGTACAGGGAAAGCAGGTTGAAGGCCTTTAATATTATACATGGTTGCACTGCAAGTGGTGGTTGACTATTTTGAAGACCCCAAGAAATAGAGGGACAGAATCTCAAGACTTTTGATCTTTTCCAATGGTCTACAGGAAAAAACAATTCAAAGCATTATGGGGTTCTCCCTTGAGAGCTGAAAACGTGAACATTATCTCCAGTGCATGATAAGGTGTGGGATGGAGTTTGGATGTCTCAATGTGTTTCAGGGTTTTTTCCTCCTTTGTAAGGGCTAAAAAATGAAATGGTGGATGTTCAGTGCATGATAAGGTTTAGAATACTGGCATCTCCACTAATAGAGGTGGAGTGAAGCTGTATTTGTCACCAGCCTACAGCTTCTATCCCGGAAATTCCAACCGTGTGTACGCAGCATAAGTCTTATTGTGCACTGTTCAGTGTGGGATGAGGTTTAGAGTGTTGGCTCAATTTTCATAGGATGTGTTCAGAAAAAGATTTCTTACTTAGAACTCATCCAATGGAAATTTGTCATGAGCCTACAGCTTCTTGACATCTACATCGGTGAATAGGCATCTAAACATTATGATGCACTGTTCAGTGTGGGATAAGTTTTGGAATGTTGTCTTCCTCTCCACCATTGGTGGTGGAGAGAGGCTAAAGGGTTGTGCTCAGTTTTCATAGGATTCATTCTAAGAAAAATGTATTTGAAGCTCACGCTATGAAAATTTGTCAGGAGTCCCAACTTCTCCTCTGAACCTTCACTGGTGAAGAGGCATCCACCATTCTGAACCTCATCACACACTGTTTAGTGCATGATAAGGTTTGGAATGTTGATGGAGATGTCTCACGGCCAGTGTAGCTCCAGGGAAGCTGTAGGCTATGCTCAATTTTAAGTAGACTTATGCTCAATTTTAATAGGATGGGTTCAAAAAACATTTCTTATTTGGAACTAATCCTATGAAAATGAATCACAAGTTAACATTCTAAACCTTATCATGCACTGTTTAGTGTGGGACATGGTTTAGAATGTTGACTTCCTCTCCACCAATGGAGGTTAAGAGAAGCTGAAGGCTTGTGCTCAATTTTAAATTGGTTTCGATCGAAAAAAAAAATTATTTGGAACTCATCCCATGAAAATATGTCAGGAACCGCAATTTCTCTTCACCTCCATTGGTAAAGAGGCATCCAACATTCTAAACCTCATTATATGCTGTTCAGTGTGTGATGAGGCTTGGAATGTTGGTGAAGAAGCCTTTCCACCAATGGAGGTTGAGAGAAGCTGTAGTCTTATTAAGTTGCATTCCAAAAAACATTTCTTATTTTGAGTTCATCCTATAAAAATGATAGCAAATTTCAACTTTCATCGTATGCAACTTAGTCGTGAGCCTCCAGCTTCTCTCTACCTCCTGTCATTGGATGAGTTCTAAATTAGAAATGTCTTTTGAACAACCCTATAAAAATTGAGCACAAGCCTACAGCTTCTCCCGACCTCCATTGGTGCAGAGGCTTTCTAAAATTCAAACACTCACCGAACACTGCATTAAAAGGTTTAGAATGTTGGATGCTCTTCCACCAATGGAGATGGAGAGAAGCTGTAGGCTCATGACTTTTTTCATAGTCCAATCCTTTCAGAGACCATCTATAAGTCCATCTACAAGAGAAAACCTTTTCCCACAAGGTCCAGCACTTCCCCATGTAGTGACCCTGAATCATCTATATCAGGAAAGCTTTAATATTACAGTTTTGCTCAAAATTAGTATCTTATTCTTTTTAGCCGTAGTCAGACCCATGGTGACCTTCACACCCAACTGGAGAAATCTATTGTCTGGGGACTCGGTCACTGTAACATGTGATGTGGGATCTGCCGTACAAAATGACCAGACCTATTACTGGTACAAAGATGAGAAAGTGCTCAGTGTCACTCTGAGGGAGTTCACCATTCCATCAGCATCCCAGAAAGATGGCGGAGAGTACAAGTGCCGCACCAAATCCAGCGACATGAGTCATCCCACTAGGCTGGAAGTTAGCGATGGTAAGCACGCAATTGTATACATTTCAAATCTGCTCGGATTTACTCCCTTTTGGTCTGTTAAATATATCATTGAAAGTGTTTTGTTATATCAGTTTCATATGAGAGAGGGAATATACTGCATTATGGCCACTAGATGGAGCTGCTGATCATAGGAAGTCAATATGTAAAATAAAATACAGTCAAAGTTTGTCACAGCTAGGTGAATGCTGGTGACGTTTGTCCAACTAATATATTATACCTAGACCCCAAAGTGTCAGTAATATTTTTCTGTTGTAGCTGAAGTCATCTTACAGCAAGACGCGTCTTCCGCTTATGAAGGAACCCCCCTAACTCTGAGATGTCACAGCCGCTTTGAAAACAACCGGATCGAAACAGCCTTCTACAAGGACTACAAAGAGATACAATCCTCAGCCACTGACTCCACGCTACGTATCGAGCAGTTAAACAGACAAGCCACTGGGAACTACAAATGTACACAGGTCCTGGAGGATGAACTTGGATCCTTCGATGAGGATTCTGCACAGATCTATATTTATGTAAAAGGTATGATGTGCGAGATGTTCAAATTGTATTGAAGTGCTTTAAAATGAAATGGTCAAATCTACCCAAAAGACAAACTTTAGTCAAATCTTGAAAAAAAAATGATGGGCTAGGCAGGTATACAGACCCAGGAACTTATTAGACATTTCACTGATAGGTTTGATGTCAACCATCCTCATGGTGGTCATAACGCAAAGGGATTCTGTGTTTGAACTACACAGAGAAGGTGCAGCTCTAGTTCAGTTGGTTGCAATAGAGAGAAGTAATCTAGTCATGGGTTCTCATTTTATTCGGTTAACACATTGGGATTTGGGGGATCAGAAGAGTATCTGTAGCACATCAGATAGACCCGTTCCTCCAGCAGATATCAGTGATGCCCAGGGGCGGACTGACCATTTGGCCACTCGGGCACTTCCCGAGGGCCCCGGGCCACTAGGGAGCCCCATCAGGGTTGCCAGCCTCAGTTAAATCAGGGACAGTATGTAAAAATCTGTGTTTTTTTTACATCTGTTTCTGAAATGTCCCTTACCGACATCCTTTTGGTCTAAAAATGCAGAGATTATAGCTGCCCCACCTCTCCAGAATCTTCTCAGCCAATAGAAACATGTCTGTGTATACTGTGTGTACATGTCTGTGTATACTGTGTGATTGTATACTGTGTGTGTGTATACTGTGTGGCCCCATAATCTCTGATTGCCTAGGGGCCCCATAATCTCCTATTGCCTGGGGGCCCCATGAGTTGTCAGTCCGCCCCTGGTGATTAAGGATGGGCCCGGTGTTCGATTCAAACCCATGTTCGAATCGAGCACCGGGCGTTCGCTCGGCGAGCCCAGAACTATTGGGGCCGCTCGCATCAAATTCGTGTGATGCGAGCGGCCCCGCAATGCATTGCGGCCCGCGCAGTGCAATGCTGGCTGATGATTGGCCAAGCATGCACTGTGACCCCGCATGCTTGGCCAATCACAGCGCCGGCAGCGAGGAGAGCCATAATTGGCTACAGGCAGGATGCCTGTAGCCAATTATAGCTCAGGGGCTTTAGTACACGCCCCATGGTATAAGAGGCCGCCGTGCCGGCGGCCTCGCATATTCTGTTTCAGTCAGTGTCAGCGTGTCAGTGTGTTGCTGGCTGCTGACAATATGTGCTTTATTTCTGGGGATATGTGTGTGCGTGCTGTTAGAACAGCATTGCAGTATCACATCTGGGGGGTGTCTATAGGTGGCCTGTGAAGGGGGGCAGGTTTCCTGTGCTTAGAACTTTCCCTGCAAAAAAGTGTAATTTTTGCAGGGAAAAAGCTATTTAAAAGCACTCGCGGCTAATGAATTGATGGCTCCTGTAACACAGAGAACTGTCATTCATTGATAAAAAACCAAAAAAAAAAGCGTAGGGGTCCCCCCTAATTCAATAACCAGGCCCTTCAGGTCTGGGATGGATATTAAGGGGAACCCCAGCCCAAAAAAAAAAATGGCGTGGGGTCCCCCTCAAAATCCATACCAGACCCTTATCCGAGCACGCAACCTGGCAGGCCGCAGGAAAAGAGGGGGGGCGGGAGCGCCCCCCCCTCCCGCCTGAACCGTACCAGGCCACATGCCCTCAACATTGGGAGGATGCTTTGGGGGTCTAAGACCCCCAAAGCACCTTGTCCCCATGTTGATGAGGACAAGGGCCTCTTCCCCACAACCGTGCCCGGTGGTTGTGGGGGTCTGCGGGCGGGGGGCTTATCGGAATCTGGAAGCCCCCTTTAACAAGGGGACCCCCAGATCCCGGCCCCCCCTGTGTGAAATGGTAAGGGGGTACTTTGTACCCCTACCATTTCACCAAAAAAGTGGCAAAAAATGGTAAAAATGACAGGAGACGGTCTTTGACAATTCCTTTATTAAAATCTTCTTTCTTCTTTCTTCATCCTTCGGTTTCTTCATCTTCTCCTTCCGTCATCTTCTTCCGTCATCTTCTTCCATCTTCTTCTTCCATTTTCTTCTTCCTCCGATCCGCTTCTTCTTGCGCTGGTCTTCTCGTCCTTCTCGTCCGGCATCTTCTTCCGTCGGCGTCGGTGTCGGTGTCTCTGTCTCTTCTTGGGCCGCTCCGCGCAATGAGAGGCTCCCGCTGTGTGAGGCTCCGCTCCGTCTGACAGGTCTTTTATAATGGAGGGCACCTGGTGACCCCGCCCCCTCTGACGCACGGGGACGTCATGGGGAATTCCATGATGGCTTTCCCCATGACGTCAGAGGGGGGCGGGGTCACCAGGTGCCCTCCGTTTTAAAAGACCTGTCAGACGGAGCGGAGCCTCACACAGCGGGAGCCTCCCATTGCGCGGAGCGGCCCAAGAAGACACCGACACCGACACCGACGCCGACGGAAGAAGATGCCGGACAAGAAGGACGAGAAGACCAGCGCAAGAAGAAGCGGATTGGAGGAAGAAGAAAATGGAAGAAGAAGATGGAAGAAGATGACGGAAGGAGAAGATGAAGAAACCGAAGGATGAAGAAAGAAGAAAGAAGATTTTAATAAAGGAATTGTCAAAGACCGTCTCCTGTCATTTTTACCATTTTTGACACTTTTTTTGGTGAAATGGTAGGGGTACAAAGTACCCCCTTACCATTTCACACAGGGGGGGGGGCCGGGGATCTGGGGGTCCCCTTGTTAAAGGGGGCTTCCAGATTCCGATAAGCCCCCCCGCCCGCAGGCCCCCACAACCACCGGGCATGGTTGTGGGGAAGAGGCCCTTGTCCTCATCAACATGGGGACAAGGTGCTTTGGGGGTCTTAGACCCCCAAAGCATCCTCCCAATGTTGAGGGCATGTGGCCTGGTACGGTTCAGGCGGGAGGGGGGGCCGCTCTCGTCCCCCCCTCTTTTCCTGCGGCCTGCCAGGTTGCGTGCTCGGATAAGGGTCTGGTATGGATTTTGAGGGGGACCCTACGCCATTTTTTTTGGCTAGGGTTCCCCTTAAAATCCATACCAGACCTCAAGGGTCTGGTATGGATTTTGAGGGGGACCCTACGCCATTTTTTTTTTTTTTTTTTTTGGCTGGGGTTCCCCTTAATATCCATCCCAGACCTGAAGGGCCTGGTTATTGAATTTGGGGGGACCCCTACGCTTTTTTTTTTTTTTCATTTTTTTTATTTTTTATCAATGACTTTTTTTTTATGAATGAGTTTCAATGAATGACTGTTCTCTGTATTACGGGAGCCGTGAATTAACATTAGCCGCGAGTGATTTTAAATAGCTTTTTTACTTTCAAAAATGACACTTTGCGCAGAGACAGTTCTAAACACGGGAAACATGCGCCCCTTCACAGGCATACTATAGACACCCCCCAGGTACGAAATTTAAAGGAATATTACACTTTTATTGTTTCAATTTAAGCATTATTAAAATCACTGCTCCCGAAAAAACGGACGTTTTTAAAACTTCTTTTTGCATTGATACATGTCCCCTGGGGCAGGACCCGGGTCCCCAAACACTTTTTATGACATTAACATGCATATTAGCCTTTAAAATTAGCACTTTTAATTTCGAGCGTTCGCATCCATTATAACTAATAGCGTTCTAAAGCTCGCACAGACTTTAGGTCCGTTCGCGGGTTCTGGTGCGAGCCGAACGGGGGGGGGGTGTTCGGCTCATCCCTATTGGTGATGCCACATTGCCAAGTCTTGGCTGGGTGATAAGGAAGGAAGACTGGGATACTTTGGTTTTTAATGAAAAAAATAATTCCTTATAACAATCTACATTTATTTATATTTTCAGAAATCACCGATGTCACAGACACGGCTTCTTCAGGTCTGTATTTAACGTATTGATTAACATCAGTAATTGTCTTTTTATAGATGGCAGGACAGGAAATGTAGAGAAAGGTAGTATGCTTTCAGCAGTCATAAAATTTCCATTTAGCCTCTGCATCTGTTTACATCGCCATGTTATTTTATTGATTGTATTATATCTGTAAAATGAATTGTGACCACACACAACACTTCTAGAAACGGGGGCGGGGGTAATTATCAGTGAGATAACAGAAATCCGAGATACTTATCAATAATACATCAAAGTGATCCAAGATGGAGAGAAAGATGGGGATATAGAGGGTGCAAAACCATAGGAGGGAGAAGGAAGGGAAGGGAGTATATATGAAGAGATGAGGAAAAAGCTAGAGGGAAAGTAGAGAGGTTAGGGAGGCAAAGGAAGGAAGAGAAGGGAAAGGGAAGGGAACAGAAGGGAAGGGAGGAAAGGAAAGATAAGAGTACACACAAAGATGTAGAGAGAGAGAAAGAGAAAAGGTATAGGGGTTGGGGAGGTAGAGGGTGCAAAGCCAAAGGAAGGGAGAGAAGGAAAGGGAAGGAATGATAAATAAAGTGTACACACGAAGATGTAAAGTAGGAAAGAGGGGAGGGAAGTTTTAGATGTTGGGGAGGTAAAGGGTGTAAAACCACAGGCAGGAACGGAAGGGAGGATAGAAAGGGAAGGAATGAAATATAAGAGTACACAGTAGAAGATGTAAAGAGAGAGCGAGGAAAAGTATAGGGGTTGGGGAGGTAGAGGGTGCAAAACCGAAGGAAGGGAGTAAAGGAAGGAAGGGGGAGAAAAAAAGGGAGGAAAGAAAAGAAGAGAAGAAAGGAAAGAAGTAAGAGAATAGAGGAAGGGAGAGAAGGCAAACGAGGGTGGAATGGAAGAGAGGAAGGGAAAGGAAGACACAAAAGGAAGAGAAGAAAAGAAAAAAGTAAGGGAGGGAAGGAAGAGAAGGGGAAGGAGGGCAGAAAGGAAGAGAAGAAAATAAAAAAGTAAGGGAAGAAGTGAAAGAAGGGTGGAAAGGAAGAAAGGGAAGTAAGGATGAAGGGAAAGAAGGAAGGAGGAAGGAAGGGAGTGAAGGGAAAGGAGGGTGGAAAGGAAGAAAGGGAAGAAAGAATGAAGGGAAGGAAGGAAGAGAAGGGAATGAAGAGTGGAAAGGAAGGAAGGAAGAGAAGGGAAAGAAGAGTGGAAAGGAAGGAAAGAAGGAATGAAAGAAAGAAGGAAGGAATAAAGGGAAGAAAGAATGAAGGAAAGAAGGAAGGAAGGAAGGAAAGAGAGTAGGGAAGGGAGAGAAGGGAAGGGAGGGCAGAAAGGAAGGAAAAGCAGAGAAGGAAGAAAGGAAGGAAAGGAGAGAAGGGGAAAGAAGAGCAGAAAGGAAGAGAGGAAAGAAAAGAAGAAAGGAAAGAAGGGAAGAGAGAGCAGAGAGGAAGAGAAGGAAGAAAAGGAGAGAAGGGAAGGGAGTGCAGAAAGGAAGGAAAAGCGAAGAAGGAAGAAAGGAAGGAAAGAAGAGAAGGGAAGGGAGGGCAGAAAGGAAGAGAAAGAATAAAGGAAAGAAAGGAGTTAAATGAAGAGAGGGCAGAAAAAAAGGAAGGAAGAGAAGAAAGGAAGGACTTATTTACCTCCACTCCAGGGTATCCACTCGGACACACTATGCTTGCCCTCTCGCTGCATTTTTAAATCAGGAAAATGCTGGGTAGTATCATACTTTCATGTATTTTACCACATTGTATATGACCTGTTATTTCACCTATGCAGTTATTTTCTGTCTATACAAACACTGATTGTATTTGATTTTTTTGGAGACGTTTGTTTGCACTTAGGCCTACATTGTATTGATCTTAACCAATGTGAAGTTCATTGTGTCTGTTTGTTGTTGTACGATGCATACCCTTTAAAATTAAGAATTATAAAAATTAAAAAGGATGGAAGGCAAGGTGAGAAGGTAAGGGAGGGCAGCAAAAAGGAAGTCCAGGTTCACACTGATGCGTGTTTGAAATCTTGCAAGTTCAGCTGAACTCGCACGATTTCTAACTGGCAATGCAGTCCGACTTCGGGGGTTATTTGACAGACATCTGTGCGGGTTCATGCACAGGTATCTATTCAAATTGCCCCTGAAGTCGCCAAAAGTAATACAGGAACTACTTTTGGAAATCGGTGCAGTGCCACAAAGTCGGCTCCGCACCAATTCGGACGCTGCTATTGCTGACATGTCAAATCGCATGCCAAATCGGCCCAATGTGAACATGGGCAAAGAGAAGAAAGGAAGAAGGAAAATGAGAGCAGTGAAGAGAGGGCAGAAATGAAGGGAAAGCATAGAAGGAAGAAAGGAGCGACAAGAAGGGAGGGCAGAAAGGGAGGGACAGAGTAGAAGAAAGGGAGGAAGGAAAGGAGATAAGGGAAGGAAGGGCAGTAAGGAAGGGAAATCAGAGATGGAAGAGAGGAAGGAAAGGAGAGAAGGGAAGAGAGGGCAGGAAGTAAGGGAATGCAGAGAAGAGATAGAGGAAGGAAATGAGAGAAGGGAAGAGAGGGCAAAAAAGGAAGGAGAGGAGGAGACCAAAGGAAGGAAGGAAAGGAGGGAAGGCAGGGCAGAAAGGAAAGGGAAAACATAGGCAAGTGAGGGCAGAAAGGAAGGAAAGGAGAGAAAGGAAGAGATGAAAGGAAAGGAGAGAAGGGAGGGCAGCAAGGAATGGAAAGCAGAAAAGGAAGAAAGGAAGGAAAGGAGAGAAGGGAAGGGAGGACAGAAATAAAGGGAAGGAGGAGAAGAAAGGAGGGAAGAAAAGGAGAGAAAGAAAGAGAGGGCAGAAAGGAAGTGAAGGAAGAGAAGGAAGGAAAGATAAGACTACACATTAAAATGTAGAGAGAAAGGAAATGTGTAGAGGTTTGGGAGGCATAGGGTGCAAAACCATAGAAAGGATAGGAAGGATGGGAGCGCTGAAAGGAAGGGAGGGAAGAGAAGAAAGGGACAGAAGGAAAGATAACAGTGCACACAAAGACGTAGAGAAAGAAAGAGAAAGGTATAGGGGATGGGGAGGTAGAGGATGCAAAATCATAAGAAGGAAAGGAAGCAAAGAAAGGAAAAAAAGGAAGGGAAGATACGAGTACACATGAAGATGTGAAAAGAGAGAGGGAATGGATAGAGGTTGGGCAAAACCATAGAAGAAAGGAAAGAAGAATGGATACAGGTACAGAATGAGACAGAGGAAAGGTATAGAGCTTGCGGAAATTGAGGGTGTAAAACTATAGGAAGGAAAGGAAGGAAGGAAAGATGAAAGTACACATGAAGATGTGAAAAGAGAGAGGTTGGGAAGGTAGAGCATGCAAGAGCACATGTGCTGTGCCCTGTGCTGAGTTCCCAGGTCTGTACACCTGCTGTGCCCATCATGAGGGGTTCCCACCATCCCTGGGCTGAGTTCCCGGGTCTGTACACCTACTATGCCCTTTATGAGGGGTTCCCACCATCCCTGTGCTAAGTTCCTGGGTCTACATACTTGCTGTGGCCATTATGAAGGATTCCCACCATCCCTGTGCTGAGTCCCTGGGTCCACATACCTGCTGTGCTCATTATAAGGGGTTTCCACTCCAGGAGGTAGGCTTTTAATTAGTGCATCATTTTGTATTAATTTTGTAGCTTTAGCCCGGCCTGTGGTGACCTTCACACCCCCATGGAGACATATAATGGTCAGGGACACAGTGACTATAACATGTGACCTCGGTACTACGGCACAGGAGAATGAAAATTTCTATTGGTACAGAGATGAGAAACTGATAGACATCCATCAGCAGAAATTCACCATCCAATCAGCTTCAGTGGAGGCTAACAGTGGGGAGTACCAGTGCCGGAGCAGCACCGGTGACATCAGTGACCCTCTCTGGCTGCATGTTACTCAAGGTGAGCAATAATAACAGTGTAACTGTGGGGGGACATTAGAGTGTAAGCTCCTCTGGTAAAGAGACTGATGTGACTGGCTCAGTGTTCTCAGTACAGCACTGCGGTATATGTCAGAGCTTAATAATTGTATAATAATAATATTAACAATGTTGTGTGACTGTGACAATGAATAAGACATTAGGGTGTAAGGTCCTTTGATACGAATGCTTCTGTATTCCCTCTCCGGCTGCTGCTTTTTAATGTGCTGAATAATATTTTTCCATTTCAGCTAAAGTCATTCTTCAGAGACCCCCCAAGATTCACGTAGGGGACCCCCTAACTCTGAGATGTTACAGCTCACCTGCTTGGGTAGAACCAACCTTCTACAAGGAAGAGGAAGAGATCCAATCCTCACTTGATAACTCGGAGCTCCACTTTGATAAAGTTGATAGAAACACGATCGGGACCTACAGATGTGATAAAACCTACTACCATAAGACGCACAGCGTTCCCTTCCTCTCGATGTCTTTTACCTACGTCTATGTGGAAGGCAAGTTGTGGTTTTGCGCTTTATCATTTTAAAGTGTCGAGCAATTAAAAAAAAATGAAAAATTGGGAAATTTATTTTTGTAATGACGTTTAATGTGTTACATTTTATATGACATTTTATTGTTTGGGGTCATTTACTTTAATTTATCATGAGTACTTTTTATGAATAGGCAAAAAATAAGGAGTCTGGTCATTTCCTCATTGGGTCCCTTACTGTCCATGTTGTGTTTAGAAGGAGATGAGGTCAAGCCTCTGGTGACCTTCACACCCAACTGGCGGACTATCCAGGAGTCTGACTCGGTGACTTTGACATGTAACGTTGCGTCTACGAAACAAGAGAAGGAGACCTTCTACTGGTACCGAAACAATGAAATGATCCTCAATGATCAGCAGACCTTTACTCTACGTCGGGCCAAACCGAAAGATGACAGTGGTTATTACCAGTGCCGGACCAGCACCAGCGATCTCAGTGACCCCGTCAAACTGGAAATTGAAGAGGGTGAGTCATGAAGCTATAGACCAGTCATTTTCTACCATTGGACCGCAGCCTAAGGCCAGGCCAAGCCATCCCTTTTGTCAGTCTGGGGGGTCACTATCCCAATTACACCAATGATTTGGGAACCTATTCTTCTCTGGTGGCCGCTATCCCACTGACATCAATAATATGGGCTTCTATTCTCACTTGGGGTTCACTATCCCAATTACACCATTGGTTTGGAGAGCTATTCTTCTCTGGTGGCCGCTATCCCACTTACATCGATGATATGGTCTGCTACTCCTGCCCGGGGGTCACTATCCCACTTACACCAGTGAATTAAGGTGCTATTTTCCCCTGGGGACCACGATCCCACTGACACCTGTGATTTGTGCTGCTACTCTCTCCTTTGAGCCTCTATCTCACTGACAGCAATGAACTGAAAAACTGTTTTCACCTGGGGGCCACAATCCCACTGGCAGGGCTGGTGCAAGGATTTTTGACACCCTAGGCAAAAACTAATTTTGCCGCTCCACCCCCTTTGCCCTGCCCATGTAACCCATGTGACCTACCTGACCATTACACTGACCTACCTGACCACTACATTGAGATACTGTGTGTGTGTGTGTATTGAAACTAATCTGAATATACGAAAAGAATTCTGAAAACAGATTATTCTAACATAACGAATATGACGAAGCAAAATGAATAACTTTATGAACGAATCCAAAATGAAAGAAACTTTTCTGTCAAATTTGAAAATGAATTTGAAAATGAAATAAATTTGAAAATGAATTTAAAATGGAAACATTTTGCAATTAATACAGTAAGGTATAAAAGTGAAATAACATAATGATTCTACTTAGGCTGTTTTATAGACTAGAATAGAAAAAAAGAATAAAAAATAAAAGAATAGGATAGAATAAAATAGAAAATAAGACAGAATAAAATAGAAAGAAATAGAATAGAATGGCATAAAATAAAATAAAATAGGTAGACGTATAGCCATCTCCGAAATGTGAAACATGTATATACAGTAATGTACAAAACAAATACAAATTTACAAAAAGAATCCAAATCTACCAAACAAATTCCGAAAACGAATCATTCTAACATAACGAATGTGATGAAACAAAATTATTAACGCAACAAAAAAAAATTAAAATGATACAAACTTTTCTGTTGAATTTGAAAATTTATTTGAATTTGAAAATGAAATTAATTTGAAAATTAATTTGAATTCAAAACGGAAACAAATTGCAATAAATACAGTAAGGTATAAAAGTGAACTAACATAATGATTCTACTTAGGCTGCTTTATAGACTAGAATAGAATATATGAATATAAAATAAAATAATAGAACAGAATAAAATAGAAAGAAATAGAATATAATAAAATAAAATAGGTAGAGTATAGCCGTCTACGAAATGCAAAACATGTATATACAGTAATGTACGAAACAAATCCAAATTTACAAAAATAATCCAAATCTACCAAACAAATTCTGAAAACGAATCATTCTAACATAACGAATGTGATGAAACAAAATTATTAACTCAACAAAAAAAATTCAAAATAAAACAAACTTTTCTGTCGAATTTGAAAATTTATTTGAATTTGAAAATGAAATGAATTTGAAAATGAAATAAATTAGAAAATGAATTTGAATTCAAAACGGAAACATATTGCAATAAATACAGTAAGGTATAAAAGTGAAATAAGATAATGACTCTACTTAGGCTGCTTTATAGACTAGAATAAAAAATAAAAAAGGATAGAATAGAAAGGAATAGAATAGAAAGAAATAGAATAAAATAGGTAGAGTATAGCCATCTTCCGAAATTCGAAACATGTATATACAGTAATATAGGAAACAAATCCAAATTTACAAAAATAATCCAAATATACCAAACAAATTCTGAAAACGAATCATTCTAACATAACGAATGTGATGAAACAAAATTATTAACTCAACAAAAAAAATTCAAAATGAAACAAACTTTTCTGTGGAATTTGTAAATGTATTTGAATTTGAAAATGAAATGAATTTGAATTCAAAATGGAAATTTATTGCAATAAATACAGTAAGGTATAAAAGTGAAATAAGATAATGACTCTACTTAGGCTGCTTTATAGACTAGAATAGAATAAAAAAAAAAAATAGAATAGAAAGTAATAGAATAGACTAAAATAGAAAATGAAACAGAATAGAATAGAAAGAAATAGAATAAAATAGGTAGAGTATAGCCATCTTCCGAAATTCAAAACATGTATATACAGTAATATAGGAAACAAATCCAAATTTACAAAAATAATCCAAATATACTAAACAAATTTCCGAAAACAAATCATTCTAACATAACGAATATGAGGAAACAAAATTATTAACTCAACGAACAAATTCAAAATAAAAAAAAACTTTTCTGTCGAATTTGAAAATGTATTTGAATTTGAAAATGAAATTCATTTAAAAATGAAATTAATTTGAAAATTAAATGAATTTGAAAATTAAATGAATTTGAAAATTAAATGAATTTGAAAATTAAATGAATTTGAAAATTAATTTGAATTCGAAACTGAAACAATAAATACAGTAAGGTATAAAAGTCAAATAAGATAATGACTCTACTTAGTCTGCTTTATAGACTAGAATAGAATAAAAATAAAAAAAAGAATAGAATAGAAAGTAATAGAATAGACTAAAATAGAAAATGAAACAGAATAGAACAGAAAGAAATAGAATAAAATAGGTAGAGTATAGCCATCTTCTGAAAATTCAAAACATGTATATACAGTAATATAGGAAACAAATTAAAATTTACAAAAATAATCCAAATATACTAAACAAATTCCCGAAATCAAATCATTCTAACATAACGAATATGACAAAACAAAATTATTAACTCAACGAACAAATTCAAAATAAAAAACTTTTCTGTCGAATTTGAAAATCTATTTGAATTTGAAAATGAAATTAATTTGAAAATGAAATAAATTAGAAAATTAATTTGAATTCCAAACAGAAACATATTGCAATAATACAGTAAGGTATAAAAGTGAAATAAGATAATAACTCTACTTAGGCTGCTTTATAGACTAGAATAAAAAATAAAAAAGGATAGAATAGAAAGGACTAGAATAGAATAGAAAGAAATAGAATAAAATAGGTAGAGTATAGCCATCTTCCAAAATTCGAAACATGTATATACAGTAATATAGGAAACAAATCCAAATTTACAAAAAAAATCTAAATATACTAAACAAATTCCCGAAAACGAATCATTCTAACATAACGAATATGACGAAACAAAATTATTAACTCAACGAACAAATTCAAAATGAAACAAACTTTTCTGTGGAATTTGTAAATGTATTTGAATTTGAAAATGAAATGAATTTGAAAATGAATTTGAATTCAAAATGGAAATATATTGCAATAAATACAGTAAGGTATACAAGTGAAATAAGATAATGACTCTACTTAGGCTGCTTTATAGACTAGAATAGAATAAAAAAATTAAAAAAAAAGGATAGAATAGAAAGAAATAGAATAAAATAGGTAGCGTATAGCCATCTTTTCCGAAATTCGAAACATGTATATACAGTAATATGGGAAACAAATCGAAATTTACAAAAAGAATCCAAATATACTAAACAAATTCCGAAAACGAATCATTCTAACATAACGAATATGACAAAACAAAATGATTAGCTTAATGAACGAATCCAAAATGAAACAAACGTTTCCGTTGGGCACATCTCTAGCGAGCTGTGGGTTGTAAATCTCTAAATGAGCCTCAATTAGTGTCCAGGCAGTTGAATAGTAAACCATTTTCTTTGCTTTCCCTATTTAGGGACGGTAACAGACAATAATCAAATAGCTAATCTCCCCAGTGGGGTCACAGATGGCTGGTTAAACCTGTCAGAGGTCCTACACTTCTCCAGTCCAGCCACAAAAAGGGACACAAGTTGTCTGGAGCTCCATTGACCCTCTTGGAGAACTTTGTGAAATTCAATTAGATTTATGGACTTTTTTTTTATTTTTCAGCTGATCTGATCCTTCAGAGACCCACCTCCATCTATGAAGGGGATTCCCTGACGCTCAGATGTTACACCATTTATACCTTCCGTGCAGTGAACACAACGTTCTTCAAAGACGATAAAGAAATATTTTTCTCAGCCTCCGATATTGAGTTCCGTATTGAGAAGGTAGACAGACGAGCGACTGGGACATACAAATGCACCCAACGGCTTCAAAGCACGTCTCGCTTTAATAGAACTCCCGAACCTTTCGAAACGAAGTCAGCTAAAGCCCATATAACTGTGCGAGGTAAGTCAAGACTTTTTCTTTGTTCGGGTCCCTAGAAGACTCATATTTGGCTTTTGTTATTGGCTCACTGATTTCCCTGAAAGTCTGTATGGGGGGGGGGGGGGGGCGATTTACTAAAGCTGGAGCACTCAGAATCTGGTGCAACTGTGCATGGTAGTCAATCAACTTCTAACTTCAGCTTGTTCAAATAAGTGTTGACAATAAAACCTGGAAGCTCATTGGTTTCTATGCAGAGCTTCACCACGTTTAGCACGCTCCGGTTTTAGTAAATCAACCCATTTAAGTCGTTAAGTCAAATTACAGGCATCCCCTGCAGTCTTTGTATTTATGGGAGACTTTCAGAGGTTCCCAAGGTCAAAGGAATGCTGGGTTTGTTCCCTTTCTTGCTACAACACTAATGCAGCGTACACGCGGTCGGAATTTCCGATGGGAACTGTTCATCGGATTTTCCGACCGTGTGTATGTCCATCGGTCTTTTTCTGTCGGACTTTGGATTGAGAACCTGTTCTTAATTTTTCAGACGGAAAACCTTTCTATCGGATTTTCCGATCGTGTGTATGCAATTCCGACACGCAAAATTCCAGGGCATGCTCAGAAGCATTAAACTTCCCTTTTATAGTGCAGTCGAACGTTTTTTAAGGCGTGGTGTTATTGGCCGTTCGAATTTGGTGTGACAATGTGTAGGCAAGACTGTTTGAGCAAAATTCCATCGGAATTCCGACGGGAAAACCATCAGAGCTTTTTCCGACGAGAATTTCCGACCGTGTGTACGCGGCATTAGGGAAGCTGTCCATTAAAGAGGAAGTAAACCCTGATGGGTTTTACTTCCTCTTTTGCTCCCTGTATAGCCTGCAAATGGAAAGCATAATGGGCTAGTATGCATCATACCACTTACCTGCAAAAGAATACAACGTCGTCCCCTGTGTGGGCAGCGTCCATCTTCTTGCCTTCTTCCTTCGGGGCCGCGGACTTCGGCTCTGTGATTTGCCGGAGCCGCGTGTCGTCATGGGGAGCTGTGACCTGCAGCATATGCTAGGGAAGAAAAGGCCTCTCGTTTCGTTTCTTCCCTGCGCATGCACCATAGCAGTTTCTGGCGGACTACAAGTGAAATATCTCCTAAACGGCGCACGTTTAGGAGATATTTCCACTAGCCTTATTCTAGGCTTTCCTATAGGTAGAAGTCCAAAAAGTGGGTTTACAACCACTTTAAAGCCCCATACACACGGTCGGATTTTCCAATGGATTCTGTCTTATCAGACAATGTTGTCGGAAATTCCGACCGTGTGTAGGCACCATCGGACAGTTTCCATCGGATTGTCCGAAGGACAAAGTCCTATCTCCTGCTGGATAGATTTTTTGACAACAAAGTCCGATCACACCAAATCTGATCGTGTGTAGCGAATTCCGACGGACAAAGTGCTACGCATGCTCAGATCACATTACAAGACCAAAGCTATTGGCTACTAGCCTCTACGTAGTCCCGTCGTAGGCAACAAACGTCACCACGTTCAGAATGATCGGATTTTCTGACAACTTTGTCCGACCGTGTGTACGCAAAACCAACATCGGACAAAGTACGACGGACATGATCCGACGGACCTGGTCCTCGGATAATCCGAGCGTGTGTATGGGGCTTAAAACTGCATGTAAATTCGTGCAAATAAATTTAATTTTCTCAGGCTATAAATTTCTGCAAGTCGAAGCTGATTTGTTGTATAAAAATACAGTGTGAATGGGGAAAATACAGCATTATGGCCACTACATGTAGCATTCTTATTTCCTATGATACTCAGCACCATCTAGTAGCCATAATGCTGTTGTTTCTTTATTCACACCTTTTTTTTTTTTCAATGACCTGCAGTTGGATGGAAATCCGGGAGAAGGAAGGCCAGGGCCAGGTAGTGGGCCATGGCCCAGTGGTTGAGAACCACTGTATTACATTCATTTTGTGTCCTTGACTGGGGGTTCCACTCCGATCAATGTCTGAATGGTGAAGTATCTCAATTCTGTTAACACAATTTATCTGGGATATGTTTAAAATTCTCTTCTACCCCCACCCAGTCTTGCCTTGGTATATCCAATTCATCTGCAGAAGAATATAAAGGGAATACATAAGATCCAGTGAAGTACATATGGTGTGGTCCAAAAATACTCTCAATATCTACTTTTGCAGCTGTAAGTAGACCAGTGGTGACCTTCATACCCAACTTGAGAAATATTTTACCTGGGGACTCCGTGACCCTAACATGTGACTTGGGATCTGCCGTACAAGGTGACCAGACCTATTACTGGTACAAGGATGGGAAAGTGCTGGATATCACTCTCCGGGAATTCACCATCCCATCAACTTCCGGAAGAGATGGTGGAGAGTACAAGTGCCGCACTAAATCAAGCTACATCAGTTATGCCACCAGCCTGGAAGTCAGCAATGGTAAGTGCACCGCGGTCCAAGGGTGCATACCCCTCAACCGCAGGAGTTATCATTAGTGATGAACAAATCCGCTATAGGGATCCACAGAATTAGTATAATCTGCCTCTTAGATGGGGTTATCCTTCATAGATTTCTATGTGTAAGAAGGATTATGAGCCCCTTTCATTCTACATCAGTTTTTCTTAACTCCAGTCCCCAAGGCACCCCAACAGGTCATGTTTTCAGGATTTCCCTCAGATGAAACGGCTGTGGTGATTACTAAGACAGTGAAACTGATCAAATCACCTGTTGGGGCGCCTTGAGGACTGAAGTTGAGAAACACTGGTCTACATCAGTGTTTTTCAACTCCAGTCCTCAAGGCGCACCAACAGGTCATGTTTTCAGGATTTCCACTATTTTGCACAGGTGATTTGATCAGTTTCACTGCTTTAGTAATTACCACAGCAGTTTCATCTGAGGGAAATCCTGAAAACATGACCTGTTGGTGCGCCTTGAGGACTGGAGTTGAGAAACACTGGTCTACATCATAACCGATCCTGATAAAGGTATCTACATCATGACAAAACATAACCATAAGAAGGTTTAGGTCAGATGCAATGGATCCAAAATCAATTGGACCTGAAGGGGCCAGGCATCATGAAAATCCAAAAATAGTCAACAGGCTTCTGGGGTTTTGAGGGGCCTTCATCAGGGCCTCAAAGTTGCTGGTTGAAAAAAAGGTGGTGTACGCTTTTCGGGGGTTTTTTTTCTCAGTTTTTGGGTGGGCACCCACAAATCTGATGACCTTCAAAGACTCTGGTGGTGAGATGTCCCGCAACCAGGGTCTCCATCATCCTTCACAAAGTTGTAATAATTTCTGTCATTAACAGCATATCATAAACAACTCGGCCCTACCAATGACCAAAACCCTTCGTAACACTAGAGTTAAAAAAACAAAAAACTAATAAAAAACAAAACAAAAGAGGGCGTACCGGCCTAGTGCATTATCCCACAGCCTTTATTAGGATTAAAACAGCATAAAATATACTCACAAACACATTAATTAAAAAATGTATTAAGTTATTTGGCCATAGCCCAAACGTTGTGAGCTTGGCAGGCGTCACAGATCGGGGAGACCTCACCGTTATCCTAACTGGTTGACACGTTTCAAAGGATATATCTTCTTCAAAGCCTAGTTGACTGCATTCTATAATCTCAAAGATAAAGCCATTCTGGGCTGTCCAAGTGGGTGATAACAATAACTTTAGTAACATTGCGGGACCTGTTATAAAATATTTATAGACTACTGTTGGAATTAAACATGAATGTTATATTTCTAAAGTTTCTACACATCTGTTTGTACAACCATGATCAGCCATATTGACACTTGCAATCCCACACTTTTAAAGGTACAGAGGGATGTGGCACCAAACAGAATCTGCATAGCAAAAGGAGTTATCTTCAGCCCACCTGGTGTGCATGAAGCTTCAAAAAGATTGATGATGAAGATGGCCCAGGGCGCATAGACTGCAATACTGTCCCCAGAAGCCCAGTATGGCAGGACAGTCAGTGATATAAGGAGGATTGTCATGTGAACACTGATTGGTGCAAAGCAAATAGGACTGGCAATGGGGGGAGTTTGAATGAGTGAGTTTTGTTAAAAGGAATTGTTGCAGAGAGCTCGGTCTCTGTGTCTCTCTGCCCTTCTCTCTGATCACAGCTGATGGTGGTCTATGCAAGCCTCATGGCTTGGCGGCCATCTTGAGGCCTTCCCTTATGGATCATGGCGATGGCCCTCTCTTGGTCATCTGAGTCTAGCCAATGCTACAAAGCCTCACGGAGGGCCTTGTGATAAGTATCTTTGATATTCTTGTATTATATGTTTTGATTGTAAGCTTTGTGATATTGTAATGTCTTTTAATACTTTATGTTAGCGTTCCTAATTTCTTGGGAAATAAATAAAATAGTGTTTTACCAGCAGCAGTGTGTGTATTTTCATAACTAACTTTATATCAGCGTGCCTAGCAGGGTTTAATAGACCAGCTAACTGTGGGAAAAGATATGGTAATAGTAGTTTGTATACTGCAGCGATTTCTACAACTACAGTGTTTATATTGCCTGTTTTGTATTTGACAAGGAGCCAGACTTGCAAGATGGCCGGTCTGGGGCTAATTATATGCAATGTGATGGGATTGTTTTCCCAGTAAAGAAATTATCGATGAAAACAATATTCATATATTTATAATTATTCGATTGTTCACATTTCAGGTCCCACCAAGGAAGTACGAACACCTGGAACTTCAGGTATGTATTAAACTTGTTTTTAATTGACATTCAGTTATTGTGTTTTTGCTGTTCAGAATGAAAGAATCAGGGTAGGAGCGAGGAGAAAGAAGAATCGGGGGCTCAGAGGGAGGAAAAGAGGGGTAAGTCAAAGTGAAATTGAGATAGAGGGGAGAAACAGAGAGTGAATGGAGAAGGCGGGCGAAAAGTGGGAGGAGTGGGTGAGAGAGGGGGCAGAGAAGGAGAAGGGTAAGAAACGGGAAAAAGAATGGTGAGGAGTAGGAGGAATGGTTTAGAGAAGGGGCAGAGCTGGGGGAGGGAGGTGTGGGGAGGGATGAAGAGAGAGGGGGTGGAAGGGGAAAGGGGGGTGAGAGAGGAGGCAAAGAAGAAGTAAGGTGAGAGGATGAGATGGGAAGAAGAGGAGGAAGAACAATGGTGGAGTAGGGGGAATGGTTTAGAGCAGAGGTGCCCAACCTGCGGCCCGCGGAGCCCTCTGATGTGGCCCGCAACCTCCTTCTCTGGGATGGCTGATTGGCAAACAAAGATCATGGGTTGCGGACCTGCCATCCCAGAGCATCTGTGTTGTTAATTAAGCCGGCGGTATAAAAAGAAAGCGGCTGTGGAGCAGAGCTGTGTAAGCTGATGTTTCCTGTATAGCCCCGGCTCCTGTCACAGGCAGAGTGATACCAAATGCACTCTGCCTGGGACAGAAACAGCACAAAAAAGTGGAACTTCCACACATTTGTCTCCTCTCCCTCTTCGGTGCCACAATTGGCACCTTTCGGGGAGAGGGGGGACAGGATACCTGTCTTTGACAGGTATCCTGTTCCCACTTCCAGGAGTCCGGGCCATGGCCTGTGACATCACCGTGGGGCTCCCTCCTCCTCTCCCTGTCGCCAGGCCAGTAGGAGAAAGGAGAGGGGCCTTGCACATGCGCAGTAGGGTTCCTGGCGTGAAGCTACACTGCCGGGTTCCCTTACCTGCAATGGCGGCAGCAGCACCCGACAGTTGATGGAAATATCAGCTGCGGTGCCGACATCACTGAACTCCAGGACAGGTAAGTCTCCTATTGTTAAAAGCCAGCAGCTGTAGTATGTAGAGCTGCTGGCTTTTCATTTTTTTTTTTTTCCGGCGGAACACTGCTTTAAAGGTTAGTTTATTACTAAAATTGCAGTGTATGTATGGGCATATCTGCGAAGTGGTTACCAGGCTGCTTTCAAACTGATCCGTAGGTTACCTGCACTGAGGCATAGACTTCTCTTATTACCTGCCGATTTGGTGCGCTTTCAGAAAGTGCACCACACCTGCAGGATATAATAGAAGTCTATAGCAAAGTGTAACTAACCCGCTGGAAAGACACAGGTGCACTGTGCTGCATTAGTGTGAAAACAGTCTTAGGCGCCTTTCACACAATCGGTCAGACCCAATCAGACCCTCCATTCACCTCTATGATATGGGAGATGTAAACAGATTTGTGTCCATTTACACCCGCCTACCTCCAATCTGATTCACTAAAAAAAACAGAAGGGGATCAATCCCCTTCCGTCATAGAGTAGAGTGGGCTGTGTCCGTGTCCGCTCTGCATATGCAGAGCCAACATGAACCTGTCATCCGCCTGCTCTGGTCATTGTGGCCCGCGACCGGTTACCAAGTCCCTTAAGTGGCCCTCACTCTTCAAAAGGTTGGGCACCCCTGGTTTAGAGAAGGGGCAAAGCTGAGGGAGGGAGGTGAGGGGAGGGATGAAGAGAGAGGAGGTGGAAGGGGAAAGGGGGGTGAGAGAGGAGGCAAAGAAGAAGTAAGGTGAGAGGAAGAGATGGGAAGAAGAGGAGGAAGAACAATGGTGTAGAGTAGGGGGAATGGTTTAGAGAAGGGGCAGAGCTGGGGGAGGGAGGTGAGGGGAGGGATAAAATGAGGGGGTGGAGGGGGAAAGGGGGCGAGAGAGGAGGCAAAGAAGAAGTAAGGTGAGAGGAAGAGATGGGAAGAAGCGGAGGAGGAAGAACAATGGTGTAGAGTAGGGGGGAATGGTTAGGAGAAGGAGGCAGAGCTGGGGAGGGAAGTGAGGGAGGGGTGAAGAGAGAGGGGGCAGATAAGAAGGGGAAGTGATAGAAGGTGAGAGGAAGAGATGGGAAGAAGTGGATGAAGAAAGGTGTAAAGTAGGGGGAATGGTTTAGAGAGGATGGCAGAGCTAGGGAAGGGGAGGTAGTAAGAGAAGCAGAGATAAAGAGAGAAGGGTAGGAAAAGGGGAGGAAGAGTTGGGGAGTGGGTGAGAGATGGGGCAGAGAAGAAGGGGAAATAAGAGAATGAAAGGGGAAGAGATGGGCAGAAGGGGAGGAAAAAGATGTGGAGTAGGGGTAATAAGTATTAATGATTTTGCTGCCTTGAGGTACGATTGGACATTTGCTCTCCTATGTCTCCTTTGGGATGAATTTTCAGGCACAAACTGAGTACGGAAAACCTAAATGAAGCAACAAACACCAGGCTCTAAACACAAGCCATGACAGGGTCCATCAAAGCAATAACAGAATTCACGTACTGAGCTCTCACATCCTTGTAAGACCCTGTGCTTGTATATCCATAATCATGAAGAAGAAATATTAATCTGAACTTTGCTTTCAAACATTGTTGCATGAACCTCTGCTTATATTAATGATGACCATGTAGAATCCGGATTGGGTTGAGTATGACACCTATATAACAACCTCTTCTTCTATACCAAAGACCAAACAGTGGTCAAGGCTGAGTTGATAACCACCATAATTGAAAAGGTAACATTAATGGCCATCATTTGTACAAAGGACTGTGCTCTGCCATCAGGCATCCTCAGGAGAACCTCTTCTTCTTTGCCAAGGACCAGACGTCAAAGCTGTATTGGTCTCAGCCATAAGGTATCCCCTGTTCATTAATGGCCATCATTTGTACAAAGGACTGAGCTCTGAGATCAGACATCTTCACGAGAACCTCTTCTTCTTTACCAAAAACCTAAGAGTGGTCGATGTGGAGTTGAGCTCCATCATAATAGCAAAAAGTATGTTTTGTTCATTATTGGCCATCATTTGTACAAAGGACTGAGCTCCGCCATCAGGTTTCTTCATGAAAACCTCTTCTCCTTTACCAAGATCCAAAGAGTGGTCAAGGCTGAGTTGACCTCCACCATAATTGCAAAGGTATCTCCTGCTCATTATTGACCATCATTTGTACAAGGGATCTGAGCTCTGAGATTAGACATCTTCATGAGAACCTCGCCTTAGCCCTTGACATCCCAGTAAAAGTTATATTGACTTCAATCATTCTTCCAATGTCTTCCAGACCAAACTGGCTTTGGTAAAACAAATTCTTTGGTCTTCGGTGAACAGGAAAAGTGTATCACTTTATCCACTATCGTGGAACAGAAGCGCACAATCCTTAATGGGAATGGCTCTGCCCAGAGTAAGGCAGATATGGAATCTTAAAGGAGATGGAAGGTTCTTGTGGTGAAAGTGTCATCATAGAACTTTCATTGGTGGTACAAAATCAAGGCAACCTCTTCATTAGGACTCCCACCAAACCATAGTGGCAAATTGATTATGGCAGCCGTCCTGTTGTACAAATAGCAAAGGGTAGTCCTGATGCAGAGAGTGCACACCTATCAATACAAGTTCTTTGATGACCTTTACACCTACCATCTCCTATTGGATCCATTCCTACCTATCTGTGAGCATATTCCTTCCCATAAGAGATTGTCCTCTCATGTTCTACACTAAGGACCTTTTACTGTCCTTGTGCTCAAGACGCGCATCCTAGAGGCACACTCCTTAGCTTTTCTTGCGGAATGTTGTAAGTTGGCACCTACTGGCATCTTTTGTCTTTTGCATGCTTAGTGCCAGATTAGCACAATATGCTTTTTGTTTAACCATAAACCGAACAAGAATGCTTCATATATTACCAAAGGAACAGGTCTTCTTGAAAGCTTAGCCTTCCCCTCTACCCAACCACTGGTACTCACCTTTGCCAAGCACCACTGCCACTCTCCTTCTATACATAAAGTGCAGCACTCACATAGCAATGGTGTTTATATAAAAGAAAAATGACACTAAGTTCCCGAAAGTCCCAAAAGTCAAAGTCCAAAGAATGTGAACACCTCCAAAGTGTTCAGAGAAGTAAACTTGCGTACAATATTCTCACACCATCCACCAGTAGTGAGCACACAGAGCTTCTTACCAGAATAATTTGACTCCCATTATACAAGACCTCCCAGACCTCATTTGCACAGCCAACTCAGCAAGGCCACCTTCATCTGACCACATCCACACCATAGGTGCGACAGGGTTACCTTCCTAAATGTCATTCCCCACCAGCGGTCCGGAATCATTCAACCTTCATATGTACTCCGCTCATAAAAAGGCAAAATAGAATAATCTCAAGGTGCAGAAAAAAAAACCCAACTACTGTATATACTCGAGTATAAGCCGACCCGAATATAAGCCAAGGCACCTAATTTTACCACAAACAACTGGGAAATTGAAATTGTATTGACTCAAGTATAAGCCTAGGGTGAGAAATGCGCAGCTACTGTAAGTGGAAAAGAGGGTCAACAATGCCCATTAGCAGCCTCACTGTGCCCATTTGCAGCCATAGGTCCCCCAAATGTCAAACTTGGTAGTTAAGGGTTCCTAAATGCCCCCCTAGCTGCAGCCAAAATTTGGGGTCTCTGGACCCAAAAGGTCCGAAATGACATTGCTGCAGATGGACACAGTTGACCGACTTTGGGGCCCCGTATCTCGGGGTCACTTGGTGCTAGGAACCACATTTTTGGACATGTTGTAGTGCTAGTTCCACTAGATTTGAATACCAAATGGGGTTTGGTGTTCCTAGCACCAAGTGGCCCCGAGATACGGGGCCCCAAATTTGGGTCGGAAAAAAATGTAATTTTCTGCAGCAGAAAAATGATTGACTCGTGTATAAGCCGAGGGGGGCATTTTCAGCACAAAAAAATGTGCTGAAAAACTCGGCTTATACTCGAGTATATACGGTATTTATTAAAATTATTCACTCACATTGCGATAGAAAAGATAAGCATATTATAAACTCCAAATGCAATTTCCCGAAAAGCTTGCCGCGGTCTTTAGCGTAATGACGTCACACATCACGTAGACTGATCCCTATGCGTTTCGTCCTCTAGTGACATCATCGGGACTCTGTGCATCTGTTGGAACACTAGGTTTAAACCCTGTTTAAAAGAGAAGTCCGTATTTCCTGTTAAACCCATATTTAGGTTTGTCCACAGGCCCCATCCCACCCTCTTACTGACTCCAGGGGTTCTTCCCCTGTGGGCTCCTTTTTTTTTGGTATGGCTGTGCGTGGCTCCTCCCGCACAGCCACATCATTCGTTCACAGGACTCTATGAATGAAAAATCAACAAGACCCATCTGCCACCACAATAGAGAGACTCTAAATCAGGGGTCTTCAAACTACGGCCCTCCAGTTGTTCATGAACTACAATTCCCATCATGCCTAGTCATGTCTTTGAATGTCAGAGTTTTACAATGCCTCATGGTATGTGTAGTTCTGCAACAGCTGGAGGGCCGTAGTTTGAGGATCCCTGCTCTAAATGGAGCACAAGTGTGGTGACATCACCTCCCCCGAAGTCCATTGATACGTTCTTCAGCCCCGTAACTAAAGATCTGTACCCAATTACAGAACATCAGCTGGAGGGAAAGTCTGCAGGATCCTACGCATTGCATCCGCCATCCACTTATCAAAGTTGCAAGAAAAAAATGGAATAAATACATATTTTTATTAATCAGTATGGGCACGTTTATTATCTTTTTATTATCTATTATCCAGCCCCTCCTTATTGGATTGTAAGTTCCCAAGAGCAGGCCCTTCCTAATCCTCTTGTATTGAATTGTTGCTGTATTGTCTTCCTGTATTTTGTAAAGTGTTGCGCAAACTGTTGGCGCTTTATAAATCCTGTATAATAATAATCTTTTTGAAAAACATGGCGTTAGCCTTTAAGGGCCATGCCATTTGCCAATACAAGGTCAATGAAGTCCTATGTGACCTTGTTTATGCCTGGCTGTTTGGGACCAACTACTACATCATGGGAGAAGGGAGTTCTTGTCCTTAGCAGGTATTGATGAAGGCTCTGACAGAAGGATGGAGCAGGAGCGCAGCAAGGTTCAGAGGAGTATCAGTGGGTGAGGATGTGTCTGGATGGGACAAATTGTCTTTTAGATCACCAGAAGCCGGCCATCTTGCCACGCACAGAAAAATACTAAACCATTACAGAGCACACAGCCACCATGGAGGGCATACGGGGACTAATGTCATCATCACTTATCTCTTTGTTCAGTTATAGGACTGCTCAATATATTGACATTATATACAGCATGCTAATATAATAAAACCTCTCTAGTATACCTCTTGTTGATCTCCTTCCACCCCAAGACAACTGATCTCAGATGCCCATTTACACCGGGCTTCAACCACATGACCTGCATCACACTAGAACAGGGTATCTCAACTCCAGTCCTCAAGGCGCCCCAACAGGTCATGTTTTCAGGCGTTCCATTATTTTGCACATGCGATTTGATCAGTTTCACTGTCTTACTAATTACCACAGCTGTTTCATCTTAGGGAAATCCTAAAAACATGACCTGTTGGGGCGCCTTGAGGGCTGGAGTTGAGAAACACTGTCCTAGAACAACATTTCTCAACTCAAGTACCCCCAAACAGGCCATGTTTTCAGTTTTTTCCCCCCCCCCATCAGTTCAAACAGCTGCAGTAATTACCAAGGCAGTGAAACTGATCAAATCACCTGTGCAAGATCATGGAAAGCCTGAAAACATGACCTGTTGGGGGTACTTGACTGGAGTTGAGAAACATTGCACTAGATACGGAGGTCTCAAACTGGTGGCCCTCCAGCTGTTTGCAAAACTACAAGTCCCATCATGCCTTTGCCTGTGGGAGTCATGCTTGTAACTGTCAGCCTTGCAATGCCTCATGGGACTTGAAGTTCCACAACAGCTGGAGGGCCGCCAGTTTGAGACCCCTGGACTAGGAGGAGAGCTGAAGACTAAAGTTGACCTGTCAGGAAAAAAGAAAAGTGCCACCCACAAGAAGCCACCAGTGCCTCCCCAGCAGGGCCCCACCAGTGCCTCCCCAGCAGGGCCCCACCAGTGCCTCCCCAGCAGGGCCCCACCAGTGCCTCCCCAGCAGGGCCCCACCAGTGCCTCCCCAGCAGGGCCCCACCAGTGCCTCCCCAGCAGGGCCCCACCAGTGCCTCCCCAGCAGGGCCCCACCAGTGCCTCCCCAGCAGGGCCCCACCAGTGCCTCCCCAGCAGGGCCCCACCAGTGCCTCCCCAGCAGGGCCCCACCAGTGCCTCCCCAGCAGGGCCCCACCAGTGCAGCCTCATCTGCAAGCATTAGTGAAGGAGAAAAGTTACCCATTTGCAAAATGTTATAACAAATTAATTGGGTAAATTAAAAGAAATGATAAAAAAAAAAAAAAAAAAATTCATATGGGTAGTGTTGCATGACCGCGCAAAAGTGTGACAGCGCTGAAAATTGGCCTGGGCAGGAAGGGGGTAAAAGTGCAAGGTGGGCAAGTGGTTAAGGACCCCAACACTGTTTCCCAACACGGATTCAATCACAGCCTCCCCCCCACCAACCAATAAACGTTCACCTCTTCTTCCCATTTTACACACCACTTCCTTGTGCTTTAAGGACACCTCAGACCTTCTCTGAACATCACACTGACATACCCGACCAATCCAAAGCTCACAGCATTACCCAGATTGGACCCGAAAACACTCTATTTGTGAAACAAGCAGCATTGGCAGGGGGGAAAAGTCAATACTTTATTTCAGAAAAACTCAAAATAAGGATATAGATAGAAATCTCTAACCAAAATTATATTTTTACATTTTTTTTTTTGTTTTAATGGAATTGTAACTTTCTGGCGATATAAAAAAAATTGCTCAGTGACACAGTAGGGTCACCTCCACAGGAAGCAAGCAGAGGATTCCAGGCAGGGTTTTTCTCACAGGTTGAGGAGCTTCTCATTGAGAGCGATCTGAGATTGGGTGAGGTTGGCCAGGTAAGTGACCATGAGCAGATCCTGCAGGGAAGGAAAGAGACATGACCATTAGGAGGAGAGCTTGCATAGAGTTAAACTACATGGCATTCCAACCTAAAAATAAAAAAGGAGAATCGGTGAGCTGCCCCTGGAGAATGGGGCCAACAGGGAGACCAACGCCTTGGAGACCCAACGCCTTGGAGACCCAACGCCTTGGAGACCCAACGCCTTGGAGACCCAACGCCTTGGAGACCCAACGCCTTGGAGACCCAACGCCTTGGAGACCCAACGCCTTGGAGACCCAACGCCTTGGAGACCCAACGCCTTGGAGACCCAACGCCTTGGAGACCCAACGCCTTGGAGACCCAACGCCTTGGAGACCCAACGCCTTGGAGAGCAACACCTTGAAGACCAAAACTTGCTGCATGGTGATAACAG